>VKOC01000001.1:55933156-55959199 GCA_009364415.1 Spea multiplicata | reverse complement strand
TAAATTATATAAAGTTCAGAGATCAGAGAATTCTTCTAATTCTTACTGTTCTCATATTTAAATTTCCCTAGTTTTGGTACAAGCTGTAAAATACACGTGCCAGAATTGGTAAGGGAACGTGAGACCATAGCAATTAAGCCCACTAAACAAGAGGACTACTCTACTTTCATGCTGTTAATTACACCCTTACAAACCTGAACATCAGGTTATTTCACAAGGTCAGGATCAAATTACACAGAACAAATTGAAATCAAGTGAAGTGAGAAAACATTTATTCTGCTCTCCATTGCCTTGTGATGGATGGAATTAGACTACAGAAACTAAGTGGGGGTAACAGAGAAGAGAAAAAAAACAAACTTCGACATGTACAGATTACTTGGGCTTTTTCTTATTAAAAATATGACATGTTTGCACCTTTTATGTTAGTCAACATAAACTACATATTTTAATATAATAATCATACAAATTGAGAGTAAAATTAGGGATTCAGCCGTACCATTTTGAGTTATAGTTTTAAATGTGGCTCAATAACCAAATAAAAATTCTAAAAGACTATCAAGAATATTGATTATCTCATGGCTTTGCTGGTAAGTTTAGTCTTTCAACTCACCAGAGGTATCTTTAATGCGGGGCAAAAGGCTTACCATTAGGGCTCCAACAGCTGCCCCCCTTGCCTCCTCAACAGCCACCATTAGAGGCCAGTGAAGGCCTGTGTTCCTGCCAGTACAGACCTCTCATAGTGCTTTCCTTATGTAGCTGGAGAGCACTGGGATACAATATCACATTATGGACTCCAGCAGCAGGCTGGACTCCGTCCAGAGGTTTGTGCTGTCAGGTGCACAGACCTGGTTAGGGAGGGCCAAGGGCAGGCTGGTCCCTGGCACCAAATTAACTATTCATCATGGGGGCCAATATCAGTGACCTTTTCCTATAAGACCTTCATAAAGCACAGTTTCTGTGGGGAGATTTCATGAAACACTTCACTGATTTAACTATGGATGGGCACTCATACTTAACATTGAAGTCTCAGACCAGAAATTGCCAACTCACTAGTAGCAGACATCTTCTTACTTGTTCCGAACACGTTTCATGGACAATCCGGTGTTTTATGCACTGTATTTTATGCACTTTATCTAGATATGTAATTGCAAATTTCCTGTTTACTGTAAAAGCAGTAATTATTTTACAGTGCTTGGAAATGTAGCTGCTGTCCAAGTGGACTCTTCATAAGTGGGCAGTTAAGAGTTACACTGGACTATCCAGAGATCCATCCCTGGTCTTCATGCTTTCATACAACTACTCCTCTGGCATTCACTAATGTCTGCCATATCTCCTTCTCTTACAGGTATGACTACCACACCTTTCACCTGAACCCTCTCCTATTGTCTCACTCCCCTCAACCACCGAATATATTGTATGCTCACAAGAGCAGGGCCCTCTTCTCCTTTGTACCAGTTTGTTATTGTGTGTGTTTTTGTATTGTTCTACTGCGGAATCTGACGGCGCTTTATAAATAAATGTAATGTACAACTGGGATTTTTACTGTGCCTGAACTGCCCTGCTCAGCATTAAAGTGCTTGTAATATAATTACATTTTATGTATTATTGATCATGAATTTTTCATTTAGTATGTGTTTTATGTTTAAATTTGTTGCATCTGTTTTGTGGTGAAAATGCTCTGCTATCTCGGTGGCACTAGTGCACTGGGAGAGGGACATAGTGTGCATGTAAGATTTTGGGTCCCATTTTGACATTAGTTGGCATAATTACACAAGAATGAACAAGTGAAACCAGTCCCATACTGAATAATTCAAATTCATCACCTTCACCATCATATCAGTAGTAAACAATACATACCTCTCAGGCACTATAATGATTCATTATACATATATATATAAATGTAAATGGGTTAGATATATATATAATATTATATATATATAATTTATAGTTATATATAATATATATAAAGCAACATTAGAAATTCTGTACTAATGCGTTAGGAATGCACCAGCATTCTGAAAGAACATTCTTTACACGTAACCACTAAATGAAAATTGCATTAAAGACTATATACTCGTAATTGATTTAATCATTAAACAAACTGTCTCAGGTAAATGGACTAATAATGACCATTGCAGTTACTGATTAAATAAAAAAAAACACCTAATTGAAAACCCTTTAACCGTGAATCTATATCTGTCATGATGCCAAACGCTGAACTAATTTGCATCCATCAAATAGTTAGTAATTAACTCCTCAAAACGTGTGACCATTTACGCACACACAGATCGTATGAATACATTGCTTTCTCACAGCAATTTAGGTTGAAAAAAAGACAGACGTCCATCAAGTTCAACCTTGCATTTGATCCAAAAGAAGGGGAAATGCCCACATTAAAATGATTCAAAAAAGGGCTTAAAAAGGGAAAACAAATTCTCCAAAAATACATTCTGATTTCTCAGTGAATCAACCAGCAATTTCTAATCCTGCCCTTATTACCTTTTATATCCCTGCATATTCTGCTTTGTTTGAGCCTGTCCTCCGATGAACCAGCCAATGTTTGAATGTGCCTACTGAATTTGGTAGAACAACCTCTGGAGGCAGTGAATTCCGCATCTTTATTGTTCTTACTGTAAAGAACTCTTTTCGTGAAAATTTCCTTTTTTCCCATTCTGAATGGATGACCTCTTGCACTTTGTACAGTCTGAATAATGAACAGGTCGTTGGAAAGCGGGTTTATATAGTCCCTGTTTATGGCTACAACAACTAATCGATAAAATTAATAATAGTCGATAATGAAAATCGATTTGCTCGGATATAGGTATGGTTTTTTTCAGAGAAAATTCTCTGAAAAATACTCTTGTTTTATAATCCAACCTCAAATAGAGTTCGGACTAAAAGACTAAGATCCATATCCCCGCAGCGCAGTAGGGGACTTGGATCCCCCTTTGTGGCAGCCGGTGGACATCTGTGTGATGCACTTCCCTCATAGAAGCCCTGGTGTAAGTGCCGGCCAGCAGCAGAGGTTGTCTACGCGAATTGCACAGATGTCCACCAGCTGCCCGACTAGAAACCAGGGAGTCTGGAGCACGGGGGGCAAGTCTGAGGATGCACTGGTAAGTCTAGGGGCAGAGTGACATATCAGGGAGGCAGAGTGGCATATCAGGGGGCATAAGGCATATGTGGGGGGGCAGAGCGGCAAGCCCCAAGGTAACGTTAAAATATAGCTTTTATTATTATGTCATAGTAAAATAAGAAGGCGAGAAATGCCATTGTGATAAAGAGATAATGTGTTGTATGCACAGAGTACAATGACCCATGTTAATGTAAATTTTAAGTTTTTTATTGTGCTGTTGGTTTTTAACATCAAGTTTGTTAAATAAACAAAAAATCGGCCAACTAATAGATTATTAAAATAATCGTTAGTTGCAGCCCTACCTATGTTATCACATAGCTTCAATTTTGTAAACAAATGCCTTTCTTTATAGCAGAGGTGTTACATTCCTTTTATTAATTTTGTATAACATCTCTGCAATGTTTCTAGTTCCATAATCTGATTTTTAAGAACAGAATCAAGGACTGCACTGCATAGTAAAAATGAGGTCTTACCATAGAGGCAAGACGTATTTTCCACCTGTCAATACCTTTTTTTTTTTATACATGACATCTTACTGGCCCTTTAGCAGCTGACTGACATTGAAGACATAAAAAAACATAATTTATATAAGGTATTATTCATAAAACCGAAAATAAAAATAATGGAATTTTTTAAAAAGTTTACAGCATTAAATCAAAACAGCTGATGTAAATAGGAATAATTGGAAAGGAATACCAAAAATATGTTCTTAATCTGCCCTGATTGGGAAAACCCCTATATGCAGAGAACAGAGGCGAAGGCAGTGAAAGCCCACTACATACCATCAAGAAATAAATCACTAACAAGTCAAAGTAATAAATCATACAAAATCAATCATATGATTGTTACAAATAACATATACAACTACATGCAAATAGAAACAAAACAACTGAAATTTGGCTGAATTCTTTGGTAGGTACCAAGTTAAGATTAATAATTTAAGATGACGAATAAACAGAGTAACCACAGCAAGATATATGGAACGTGTGTATAAGCGCACTCGTATATAGTGGTGGTTAACACAAATATAAACAAGTTTCTATCCGCCTCACATATGTTATTATATGCAGCAAAACAACCCTAAACTTCTCACTGTATGCGAGATTAAAAAACTAAAAATAAACACAATTTATTATTATTATTATTATTATTTTAAGAGAGGAGCTACACACTGCTCCAAATGTAGTGAGTGCTCTGTCCTCCCTGGTATGTATCCGCCACTCGATTAATCCACAGCTGAATGGGGGATTTTATTCAGGAGAACTCCCATTCATATAAAGAACCAAGGGTGGCGCATAGAGAAATAAAATTAAAAATGTTAAATGGGGTAACTTCAAAATAAGCAACATCAGCTTACATGCAGGTATAAGCCTGTGAACGTCTCTGTTTGCACCGCTGAAAACTGCTTACCATAGACTCTGTATAGTAATAAGAAAAACAGAGTACCCACATATTTTGTCTTTACAAAAATAGTAAAAATGAACAAAGTCTGCTGCTAATTCACATTGTGTGCTAAAAACCACCCAATCTTTTATGAATTAAATCCTGAGATCGTAAGCTCATGAGCGGGGCCCTCCAAAGTCCACCATTCCTGACAGGAACTTTGTGTAAAAGTGCCATAAGGCTTACAGACAGGGTTCTCAACTCCTGGTGCGTCTGTATGTATTAATGTATATTTTCTATGTGTGTGTTAACTGACCATTTAAATGATTTGTTGGCGCTTTATAAATACTGCTAGATTTCCATCAAGTTTGATAATGGGAAGTTGGATCATGGAACTAATTGGGTAATTCTGTGTTCTTAACCTATTAGAAGTGCAATGCAATTATTAATGCTTGGATAGTAACTATATTGTGGCATAAGCTAAGGGGCAATCTCCATGATCACACATAAGTATTAGCACTGGTAAAATTTGCATTAGTGGGAGAAAGGGGTCTAACATACACAGTGATCACTTTGCCATTAGTCCTGGAGCACTGTAGTTCCATTCATGATGCTCTAACTGCATGCCCACTAAATCATAAGCCCTACTATTTGTCCAGACCGCAAGGAGATCCCAGTCCAGTGTTTCTCCTTGCTTCAGAACAATCATTCATGAACCTAGTTCTTTAAAAAATAACAAGTCATTTTCCTAAGAAAGGTAAAATATTAAATGCAATACATTTCCACTCAAGCAGCATAAAAGCACATTTCTTCACCAAATGTAAATCAATGAAGCATGTTGCCATCTTCAATAACGTGTTACTTGACTTTGTACTACATTTTTAGCTTAACTTGAACAAGCAAGTATGCCATTTCCTACTATAAACAAAATGATGTTACTAAGACTAACAAAAGAGTAACACTAAGCCTCATTCTACACGACTTTGAAACAGTTCAATAACAAAGTAAACAGACAAAAAAAACCTTTTTAACATGAGAAGTGTGCATGTTAATGTTATTAATGTATGATAAGCCTCCTTAACCTCTATTCTTTAAGCCTAAGTGATATATGGTCACCTTCTGCAATGTATTCCTTGGTAAAATAGCCCTGACTGAGATTAATTGCCTTATTTTTTCTTATAAATATGTTTTAAGCCCTTCATGATAGCGGGTTGGGGGTATTGTATGATGTTTGTGCTAAGGGTCCAGAGCAGTTTTGAAATAATAATAAATTATATACCGGTATATATAAACCACCATTTTGTATGAAAAAAAATGTTGAAGAAACAAAGCCAAATGTTCACCAATAAAAATGATTTGTCAAGATTTTGGAAACACCTTTTATACAGAGTATTTCAGTACATTTTTCGCAGGGTACATGCAATTACTGAAACAACTTATGATTTGTATTGAGCAACACCCCCAGAGTACAGCAATATACCACATACATGGGTAAGTAATGGGCCGCGCTGGATATGATGTCAATTCCTGCCTGGCACGGCCACAACACAGCGTGGGGAAGAGGCTTCAGTGGTGACCTGCCACTAATTGGATGATATCGGTAGGGCTGCAACAATTATTTTCATAATCACTTAGTTGGTGGATTATTTTTTCATTTAATGGATTAAAAACAATATGCGCATTTTTTGTTTCTTTAAAATAATTTAATGAACAAACTGGGTGTTAAAAACCTTCCTGGTACCTAATGGGGGCGATGCGTGTAGACAACCTCCGCTGCTGCTCGACAATTCCGCTGGGGCTTCTATGATGGAGCACCGGAAGGTCATGTCATGCAGGAGCTCCGTCATAGAAGGCCCGGAGGAAGTGTCAAGCAACAGTGTGGGTTGTCTAGACGGGGAGAGCCTCTCCCCTGTTCCTCTAATTCGGGGAGGGGTTGTGCTCAGAGACTCAGTTTTTTTTTTTGGAGAAGTGCTCCAGGAGGCTTATTTCACAGAGAAGCGGATGAAGTACAAAGAAAGAAGAACAGAATTGACTAGAAATAAAGCAGAGCCGTGGGGCAAATAGACAGTACATTGGAGGCCTATTTCCTTTTTTTTTTTTGCAGCGAGTCTCCTGTAGGAGAACTATAAGTAGGTTCTGCTTCAAGAAATAAGAGAAGATTTTGTATCCATGACAGGATTTTAAGGGTATCACGTGTTGTTCATTGTATGGTGTTTTGTGTATCTTAGGCACAACTGACATGTGTCCAAAGTAGTAGGGAGACTAAATGCTTAACCCCTTAAAGCCTATAGGACCTCCAAGAATGGGTGAAAGGTAGGTAGGATAGCCTTCTGGTAGAAGGGTTAATACTATAAGGCAATTTAAACATGCACGGTATAGGCATATGTTTATCCCAAAGACCAAAGACTGAATAAGGTTTAATATGTTACAGCAGAAAAAGGCAGGCTAGATATGCTGAATGGTCATTATCTACCATCAATTCTGTTGCTAATATTATCATTGCTTATGTTAATATCTGAACAGTATTACCTGTGTTTACTAAGCACATTAAACATTAGGGTTTGGTATTTGAGAAGTTGAGACACTATGGTAAATGCATTTTCTAGTAGTTTCCCTTGCCCATTAGAGAAAAGAGATTTCTACTTAAAAAAAAATATCCATATTAATAATGTGCTAATATATACCGTATACATATAAATATATAAATATATAAAACCACTATTGTAACATCTGATTCAATTCTTGATTCGTATGCACATAACAGCAAACTAACACACTGGCCTTTTCTAAGTGGCAGTAAAGGAAGAAACACAGTGCATGTTACAGTTTCAGTGGGAAAAGAATTGCTGCCCTCTTGTGGGGTAAGGAAGATTTGGTTGCAATTATGCAATACGCACAAAAAAGCATTTAGATAGAGGCTACAGCATCTTTCTACTTTGTCCCCTACACATAGGAGAAAAAAAGAAAATCCAATAATAAACTTGAATCATTTTCATAAAAGCCCCCAACTGCCTTGAAGGGTAAAAGTATCCAACAGATGTGGCTGCACTAATACGTATGTAGCTTGCACATGCAGCGCATAAAGGTCACAGTATACGAGACAGTGCAGGGTAGGCATATATAGGATAAGCATGCTAAAGAAACATATGTACCTGTGAGCACACCAAAAGTTTGACACCAGCTTTTTAGCAAAACGCCTCTCGCTCTTATCAGTATACAAGCGCAGAGTGATGAAGTCAACAAAAGCCTATCAATCATTTTTATATTTATATCATATTTAATAAAATATCTTGTGTTTTGCTGTTATTGTTGTACACTTGAGGACAACATAATTTTCAAGCTATTCTGCTATTCTGTTCAACTTTCTGTTTCCTTTGAAAACAAATCCATCTATTTAATCCATTGTTTGGAAGGAAAAACTAATAATTTGTAAACAGCTAGGGTAAATGAGATATAAAAGCACCAAATAAAATCATGTAACTCTTTGGATACTCCTCATATGTCCGGGATTCTTATTTATTTTGGGACTGATGGAGCAAATGTTAAAAGGCGTGCATTTTTTTTTTATTTTTACAAATATCGCTCACGGATCTCGAAACCACTACTTAATACTATACATTTATGAAAGAAGATAACCCAGGGTACTCCACTATGGTCATTTTGACACTTTGAACATCCCGAAAACAAGAGGGCAGCTGCAGAGATATAGTTTGTCTTTTGTGTAACTGCTTTATTTTTTGTTTTTCATTCTTGAATAATGCATGTACTGTACTTTAAAATGCATTCTTTTTAGTGGGGCCAGCTCTGGACCAGTTGTGTTTGTAGGACAGGAATTGCATATATCGACCCATTTCAGCATAAAATATAAATAAGATAGGCACCGGCAGGCTTACCGTGGTTACGATCTTCTACTGATCACGACATTGGTGAATTATTTCACCAATATATTTCACCTGCAGAAGCAAATATAAACATTTTTAAGAGAAATATATTTACAAACCAAAAAAAACAAATAGATCCCACTTAATTATATTGATGTGTAATTATAAGCTATGACATAACACTTCATCCTTGACACTACAAATACGGTAAGCATTTTTTTAGGTTGTATGTCATTTTTCAACCATGCATATAAATGAACACAAAAGGTAATAAAGTTGTGCTGATGTTGGCTGCAAATCTGGATCTGGATCTTCTTAAACTTCAAGGTCTTTAGGTCCTGGTTAGGGCAGATTTGCAGCCAACATCAGCACAACTCCAGGACATACAACAGATAAGCGTGATACATCTGCTTAAATGTGAGTGCATCCCACCATTGCGTGTACGTCAATATAGAAAGATATCACCCTATGGTAGATTTCTGTTTTGTATGTTTCATGATACGGACGGATTGACACAAACACACCAAGGAGTTGATTCTGGAGGCTTTAAAGGTCATACACATTATCGTGATTTTCAAGCGCCCCTTGACAGAAGTCTTGCTTGTTCCATATTTCAAACATTCCGTGGAGGATGTTTATAGGGTTGCTGTTGTAAAGTCCGATCATATTTAAAGGGAAGTATTTATTTTTCCGTTTTTATTCATTCACTTTATACTGGTTGACACGTGGTTTCCAAACTTCTTTCTGTTCACATCATTTGACCATATGCCAGACACATCAATTGTCATTAAGGGTATGTATTACGTGACCTGCTTGGCATGTCAAGCGTCACTAAGGGCTGGAGATTCGCTAGTATAACTCTATGAGTTACGTAGAAGTTCAAAACTAGTCCCTGCTTCAGATAACTTCACAATAATATTATTATAATAAATTAGCACTGGAGGGGTGCTGTAATAGTATTGCATCTTTTCAGCTAAATGCAGCCATTAGAAAAATAATTATTTGATGAAAGAATGAAATGGCAGATCTGTTCTGGTCTGAGCGCAATTAATGTTTTGTCTTAGTGGGACAGCACCGTTGCAGTGCCTGCTACCTCCGTGGTATTTGGTCAGCAGAAAAAGGACTAACCAGCTGTTAACCAGTTGTGTGCATCTAGTTATAAAAAATGTCACCAAATACGATCATACGTACTACCATTATGAAATTACTGTTTGATTTTTTTGGGTCGTGTACAATTTTCCAGCCATTAGCAGGAAAGCAAATGCATATACAGATAATTATATATTATATAAGATTAAAACGGCAGCATCTAAGACAACCAGCAGCTATCTTACCTGCGGCCCCATTTAACAGTAGATGATAAAAGCTGTGTGTTTAATGCTAAGTGCAAGCCTTGCTGTGACGTAGTAGAGAAAGTCTCATTGAATGCCTTGGATGTCTGGTATTATGACATAGCGGCTGCCAATGGTGTCATTTATGTATTTATACAAACATCATCATTCAAGATCGCTTCACACACCAATTATCATCCCAAAATAACGTTTGTATAATTATGTTTGGTCATTTGAATTTTACTGGCTATATGCGCTGTACAGTTATGTTACAAAACAATTGCAAAATTAAGTGCATTTTGGTCCATGGAGTAAAAAATAATTAAAGGTATTCTATCAGCTGATCTAAAATGAGCAGCATGCTGGCAAAAACCGTTTAAAAAAAACAGACAATTATTTTTATCATTATTATTTATAATTATTATATTTTTACCATTAAACAATGAACTGGTGTGCTTCTGATTTTGTTTCTGTTGACCGTTTGTCCATTCAAAGGAATCAGAAATGTCTCTGGAATCACCTCAGGTAACAAACAGCAAAAATCAACCCACTTTTGTGTCAATCCAGTCACACAGGCGCCACACAACCGCGCAGTCATACAACACAATACTAACCCTCTCTAGCGCCTAAACAGTTAACGTCAACAGCAATTTATAGCGCTACACCCCTAATACTGTAACACAGCAGAAAAACTCGCCCCACGCGTGTCACCGCGATCCCACGAGCAGATAACACGCAGGGCGGCGCCACTGCGCACACAACGGCTTCTGCCAACTGGAGGCTCTCCGCTGTACATCAGCCGCGCACGTGACACGCCGGCGCGCGCGCTTCTTTGCCGCCAGCCGCCCAGCACCCGCCAGTCCTCTGGCAGTTGGCATTGACAGTTGAGCAGCTTGACGGACGGTCTCCATGGATACGGAACTGTCTGGCGAGAGCTACTGGTTGTGTTCCGGTAGCCATAACAACGATGAAAGCCGGTAGACAGGAAGTACTTGGCTGCACGTTACGCCTGTACTTACACCTGAGTGAATGATGTGCGCATTTATGCTACAAAAAGCAGGTTTTTTTTCTGTAATTCTGGTTAATTTGAGTCGTGTTTTAATTAAAGTTTTTCTGAAGTTTATTTTCTTAAATACATTTAAGGCATATATATATATATATATATAATATATATATATAATATTATATTATATCATATATTTATCTTAGTATCTTGAGTGTATTTGGACTATGAACCTGAAAAAAACCCAAAATTGTTATAATTTCATGATGGGTACAGCAATAATTAGCTTCAATTTCCATGTTTCATATATTTATGACACTGCATATGCATAGTGTATTAAGAGATGTGAAATAAAAATTTATATATAATAAAGAAATAAATACAAAAGATGTATGTGAAATTATTTTAAAAAACAAACAATATATTATGAACAGGGAGAAACGGGAAACTTCTGGGTATTGGGATTTTCTAAGGTTACCGGAAGTCAAATAATTCAATTATTACCAGAATAATGATGTGCATCTGATCTGTATGATATCATTCATGGAATCACTGTGTGAAATATATTAAAATAACATTTTATTCCATTGTTCACCAAAATTATTTAAGTTGTTGAAGAAATTGACTTTTCTCAAGCATATTCACATGTAAAAGATAAATTGTAGCTCATTGAAAAATAATACAAAATTGTCTACCAGACATTTGCGGGTTCAAGTTATGATTATTATTACAAGTTATTTGCTAGCAATTTCCATAGGGTTATTAAAACCTGATATAAAGTGGTGACATCATAGTAACCAACAGAAAACTGCACAGCTTTTACATTCCACCAGAATTGCTGTTAAACCTCCAGTGAGTCATGATGTAATGATGATGTCAGTGATATAAAAATGATCTCATACGGAAAGGTGTTCTTCATCAGGACTTAAACTATAGTGCATACTGGGAACGTGTATAAACTGGAACCAGAGACTGAAATATACAGAAATATAACATGTTATCTCCGCCTAAAATTGCATTTAATTGTTAAATTTCAATATTTGTGTGTAACAATACAGGGGATAAACACACCCCCCCCGTTCAATGTTAAAGATGTCTGTGAGGCCAACGTTATTCTGATTAAAGAGTAATGAGGATATCTGCATTAGGAGGTCAGTGTATGGTATTAAAATGTAAGTGCACTCCACTTATATATTATCAAAGTGGGCTAAGTATGGTTAGAACCCCCTATATACCATTGGTGAGTGATTGAGGATAACATCTTTCCCCAGTGTACCCTGAGTAGCAGATACTGTATATGTACCCAGAATAAAAATCACATAAGAGTGTTTGACGTGAGTATCAGTGAGGCCTGTTAGTGAATAGACTCATCAAAAAGCCTGGAAACCTTTGACATCATTAGGTTGTGGTTTACGACATCACTAAAATGTAATTGTTAATATAATTGTGATTTGATGTTACACTTTTATCATGTTGTCCCATAATAAGTGAGTGATGACATAATCTTTAGGCGTTGTGGTGATATAATTGTAATAAAAATAAAATCAGAGAAGTATTACAGGAAGCTGCTGGTCTATAAATAAATGCATTGGCCGATCTATGAAGTCCATTATAACCGCTTTTGGTGATAATGTTATGCAGGTTAATTAATGTAAACTCTGATATCCAGTAGATATCCAGCAAATTACAATTTGCTTCCTTCTTAATCGCAACCTAAAGGGAATGTGGAGGACCTTGTGATGCCGGCCGTCGTATTGCATTTCGGTGTAATAATAATTGGCCTCTGTGGGCTTTGCCGTGAATGGAGAGAATTATCTGCTGATGTAATTCTCATTTTAATGCCGCTGTGTAACCAATGCCTTTAAAGCAAACAGAGACGGATTCCCGGGGAATGAGGCCGCGGGTCCCCGCCATACGGCACACAGAGGGCCCGGTCTCCTCTTGGCACGTTTGGGTTGCCATGGGTTCGGAACCCGCTCCTTCTACCGCCTGTTCCCAACTGTCCCCGCGGGCCCTGCTCAGCTTTCTACTGGCACCAACAGCCGCTGTTTGGCGGTTCTTAAAGCGCATGCGTGACGTCTTTTAATTAACCATTTGGGAACTAACTTACCCGATATCCCTCAGCATACCAGGCTTTGTGACATGCATCCCCTATAGAGCAATTCAAGCAGCTACACCTTGCATACGCATGCAACGTTCTAATGAGGGAATCCCAGCCCCGCGTCATCGCTCCCAGCCAATCGCATCACAGGAGTGACACTTTCCCGCTGCAGAGGCCGGGGAGCTGCGGCTCACTGAGGGAATCCCTCGTGTGACGTCACATGCCAGGCCGCTGTCCCTCCCCTAGTCTGCCAAACTCATCCACCAATCAGAGTGAAGCACAGGTGATTCCCGCTGTAACAGCCGCCCATCTCCACCTTTATATAGAAGAATAGTACCCAGGGGAGCATCACAGGGCTCCGGGAGGCAAAGAGACGGGCTGCATCCAGCTGAGGAGCCGGACAGCATGGACTGGAAGTTGGAAAGACTTTCATTCCGGAAGGTGCGCTGTGACCGGGACGTGATGTGGGTAAGAGCCGGCACTTTATTTCTTCACCCCTGGCTGCTGCTTATTCCCCCCGCGCTTCTTCTGACACGGAATACATTCCCGTCCTTAGGAAAGTTTCATGAAAACCCTCGGGAGAGACTTCAGGAGGAGCAGGAGATTCCGCCTGCAGAAAAGCTGCAAGGTAAGAGACTTTTAACCCCTTAACTGCCGGCGATGACAGCACATAACACTATTACCCCACCTCGCATTCTTCATATTGTGTTTGTGTATATATGTATATATGTATATGTGTGTCTCTCTATACACGGTAGATGTATATATATATGTGGATATTGGGCTTGTTTCGTTCGAACCGTTTGGATCAGTGCTTCATTGGCCGGTACGCTGTGTAACATTCCATAAGATGCTCGCTAGAATATAGTAGTTTGTGTCACTTTTCAGGAAGGTTGCAGGGAATCACAAGACCCCCCATCCCCAGCTGCAGCCCACCCATAGACAGAACCGGCTGGTCATCTCTACATGACCTTGTTGGAAATCAATGCTGTCCGTTGTCTCAGCAATAACAGTAAACCGTGAGAACCTTCATAAAATTATCCACAGTCATCTACCTTTTAAAACGTGATCGGTTCTATGTTCCCGAGCATTACTACTCTAACATGGCTAAACATACTTGGGCAACTATGGATAGGGGTGGACATTTATTTTGTACTTTCATACCATGCTTTTGGAATATGATTCTATATATGTATATATATGTATAGATAATGATAATGATAGGAAATAAAGATGGTTTACATACGTTACGGTGGATAATGTAGGGTGGACCAGTGAGGCAGTGCATTACTAGCTGGCTGTTGTGTATTCTAAGTTGACAGCTGCTACATGCACTCCACATTGTTGCATCCAAAGTCAAACAGCACCATCTGGTGGACTAAATGGTAACTACAGCTCTGCAATCTTGAAAGAATTCTTAAATCAAAATGACCAAGACACTTTTGCATATAGTTCCCAAAGTTTTGTAAATCCTAGTGAGAACTCCTTGTAGTAGGAATAGCCTCACAAAGGTACCTACCAGACTGATCTTCTGTAACTGACCATGCTAGACATTATCCGTGTAAAATATACATACCGTCTCATACATGTGCTGCCATAACTTATAACCCACACCCTTACATTTCTATGCTACATTTAGTTATAAGCTGCACATTAGTTTTGCAATTGATACCGTGGTGTTTTTTTTGTTTAGTTTGGGTTCATATTGGTTTGTATATTTTATATTATGCTGCCCTATAAAATGTTAAATTATGCTGTGGATGTAAGACCTGTGATGGATACCTGTGTCAGGTAGGCAGTGTATATTTAGCTGGCTGCTTAGTGTTAAATTCAGCAGTCGCTAATACTCTGCCATCTGCCGCAGGAAGATACTTCATTAGCCCCACAATGGAACAAAGACTATGGATTTCTCACTTTTGTGTGTTGAGGGAAGGCAGTGTAATGTTAGCTGGTTGGGAATGTGAAAGACACCAGTTAACATGCACCTGCTCCCTCTCTTCACATGCCTGCTTCAGACTTAGTAATCCAGGCATGGACCCTTTTCTGTGGCACATTTTCTTTTTTACGTTTTGACGCTTTAACCCCATCAACCACCATTATGATGAAAGGATACAATCAGGATGTTTACAGCCCTAGTGGCAGTATGTGGAACTGCAAGAAAAGACTTGTGGCAGTGGCCCCCAAAAATTTCTCATAAAGCCTTTTGTCGTCATTTTAAGAAAATTTGTGATTTCTGATATTTGTGAAACTTGATCGATAAGGTTTCGTGTGGGAATTTATTTAACCATATATTCTGTTTCATGTGTGTTATGTCTGTGAGCATTAAAGTGTTATCCAATAACCTCACAGACAGCCCGTGAAACACAGAATAAAGTTAGTTTCATGTATGTGTGGTGATTAGGCAGTGTATTGTTAGTTAGCTGTTGTGCAAAACAAAACCAGCTACTACATACACTACCACATTATCGCACGGCATATCATCGCGTGATATAAGCGGTGGGAAGGTCGGAGGGGTATTGAGTATTGAAAAAATCTGTATTGTACTGCATGTCCCTACAATTCTGTTGAAATGAATATTTATTGGGGGCAGCTATAGGGTATATTAGGCCATGTTAGGTGCTAACAGCTGACAAACTACTGCTTTCCTCTTGAGTTCATAAAAAAAGAACATCATAACATTGCATTTATTTATATATAACGCCAGCAGATTCTGTAGCGCTGTTACCATCATTTCAAATAAGTACATTATATCACAATTCCCAGTGCTGGAGTAGCTTTAAGCAAATGCTTTATGAAAGATTTGAAACACTTCTCACATTGACAGTTTAGTGCATCTGAATTTTCTGAAACTATGGCATAAAGCACAGTATTTGCAGATCCCCACCACCTGCAAACTCTCAGGGTTTTTGCCCCAATCTCGGGGTGAAGGGCAGGGGCGTAACTAGAAGCCTCAGGGCCCCGGTGCGAGAATCTGTTAAGGGCTCCCATCCCAAATCCAATCTACCTCCTTCTCACACTATCTACCCCCTCTCCCTCCCTTCTCACTATCTATCCCTCCCCCCTCCATTCCACTATCTACCCTCCCTACCCCACTCACTATCTACCCTCTCCCTACCCCCCTTCCCACTATCACCCCTCCCCTAACCCCCTCTCACTACCTACCCCTTTCTCACTATCTACCCTCTCCCTACCCCCCCTTCTCACTCTCTACCCTCTCCCTTACTGTGCAGTCCTGTGGTGGGGGCACAAGGCCTCTGTCTCACTGGTCTGCCTCTTTCCGCACGGCTTCACTGCTGAGCGCCGGCATATGACGTTATGAAGTGCCTGCACCCGAGACAGACGCCTCACGCTCCCAATACTGTAGTCGGGGCAGCGCTGAGGCAGGCGGCGGCAGAGGAGACAGAAGGGCGCCGAGCGGTTGCGGAAAACGGCCGCTCGGCACCCCTTGGGCCCTCCTGACTGGCAGAACTCAAGGGCCCGGTCACAGTGGCGACCCCTGCGACTCCGGTAGTTCCGCCACTGGTGAAGGGGCAGATTCCCAGGGCCACACAGTCTGGAACTGAATCCTTAGTGTTCTGCACTTCTGGGATGATATCTAAGTCTTCCAATTGATGCTTTTGCTACCAGTATGCTATGATATCACTCCTTGAATGCTGGTGATTCAATTAAGTGTATCTTTAAATAATGAAAAGTCAAAGTTTCCATGAGGACAGTTATTAGAGCCATTTGGGTAAAACACTTGGCAAGTAACTACATAGAATCTTCTTGACAGGTTATTAAAGGGTTAATATTTCAGGCTCAGCTCATTTAGAAAGTTCCTAGGTATGCAGAGAGGGCTACATCCCTGATGGGGTGTCCATCTTTCTCAATTCTATATATCTCATTTTACGTATCGCATATAGATCCAGGACCGGGCACCGACCAACGAACACCCAGGCAGGAGGTCCCTCTGTCCCCCCCGAGTGTAGACATTGTGTCTGTCACCCATTCAGACACCAGACCTACTTTTACATCAGACCAGACACAATTACCAAGAAAATACTTAACGAAAAGTAGATCTTGCTCATTTTAGCAATTTCATCTAATTGTACATCAGAAATGAAGACATAAATGTAACAAACTGCATTTGTAACTCCATAGTCTCAGTAGGAAATTCACAGACCTTTTATTAGCCGCTGTCCATGGGCTTGAAAATGATTATCGCTATAAGATCTGCGTGACTCTCAGACAAACATCAAGATTGCCATTTAGTTATAATGATAGCTTTCCTGGAGCACGACTCAAATTAGTGAACTATATTTCACAATTACATCTCAAGCCTATCCAACATGTTTACACTTTTTACAGAGCTCCATAATGAAATAATCTCATTAGATTCCTCAAAATGGCATAATTGAAGAACGTGACAATTATTATAGAATAATTAGTTAATACATGAGAGGTCTAAGATGGCCACACAGATTAGTGAAAAGAGCACATTTATTTTGTGTATTTTTATTATGATTATGATATTTACATATACTTAATGAGGATATATATATACTTTTAATGTAAACATCATGTAAACACTTGATGGGGTTTTTTGTTAAAGAAAAAAAAACATGAATTTTAAACCATATTAAAGGGCCAGTAATGCAAATATTGTTTGGGTCTTATAGAGAAGCAGGTAGAAACACAACTGATTCACTAAACCAGGCTGTACTCTGCCTTCTGCGCATGTGTATTCACCATAGCCTACCCTAATGCTACTAATGGGGCTGAATGCTCTTGGCACGTGCTGAACCGGCTTACATGCCACCAAAATAAAAGGGGCGCAGCCAAAAAGTTCTGTCTCAAAATCTCAACTTTAACAGGACCTTTAAAAACCCTTCTTGATCACAGTCTCTGTACTTGATCACCCATTTACTTCATTAGGTTTTACTTGGTGATATCATCTCACCGTAATCCCACTGAATATTAAGAAAGGGAGGTTTGGGTTAAATCATAGACTTTCCCTAAAAGTATAGACAGCAAGAAGGGATTCTTTTTATTGCACAAAACAAACAGCAGACCTGCAGTCCATTAACGTTTGAATCCTGAGATGAGCCAATCGGAAAACAAAAAAGCACACTATACATTATATATATACCGGTATATATATAATCTGTCTGGGAATGTGTAGTCGAGCATACGATCTGCTGCTCAGAATTTCCTTATAATAACGGGGCAGCTCGCCGCACTCACCAGGAGCCCGTCCACCATCGCTTCACCAGCTCTTTAGGGGCAATAACACCCGTCTTCTACTCACACAGATAAAAGGGAATACATGTTAACCCCTCCCCCGCCTATGCCTAAATTCATACCCATCCCTATGTAACTAAAATGCATAGAAGCTCATCTGAGATCCTTTTAAGCAACATATTAACCATAAATCAATCAATTTGGAAACAGCTTTTTATTGGAAAATCCATTCAGGTCCCCTTTCCAGACGTTCTTTCCGTAGATTTTGTTGGCTATTCTTGAGTTGAAGTTGGTCTGATGGATGTGCCTTCTCAGGTCAGAACAGAAATCTGTAAGCCAGGGTTCTATAGAATTGGGCATTCTTTACAAACAAAAAGTACAACCAGGATAAAGAACCCTCTTCTCGAGACGAACAGCGTCTCAGACAGTGAACGCTCCACCCCATGTGGATGCAGGTCGCTTCATAGATCTTCTTTCTTCTTTAAAATGATTTCTCGCACTACAGCTGCCACTTCTTGTCTGATGCTTTCGAAGGGTTCGTCCCGTCTCCAGAACTTAACTACTTGGCCTTGCGGGTTAACCAGGTATTTCCAAAAATTCCACCTCGGCTCTTTTTTTGTTGAATCTAAAAATGCACAAATAGTTTAGCGTGTATTTCAAAAACCACACAACCAAAGCAACAACACACCTGTAGTAACATCTCCACATTTGGCGGCCGATGGAGACCATTGAGGTCTGCTATACGTCTTGTCTTCTGTCCCATGCCCTCACTGTATTATCACTACCGCTTCTGCTGGAAGGCTGTATCTATAGATCTATATATTGTGTTAACAATTTTTAAATGGCCACACAATATAACCCGATCACACTCAAGCTCCAGCGATGCCAGAGGAAATAAAAATGGACGTAGCTTCTTATTTTCACCAAAAAGGACTTTTTCTAGCCTTTGCAAATATTGTTGCACAACACTGCATTGTACATCGTTGCAGAATATGATGGCGCCATATAAAACAATAAATAATAATGTCTGCCTAGTTTGCATATGTTACAAAATCCTTTTGGTACACACATAATGCATTTTCGTGCATAGGATTTATTTTTGCACTTCTCTTGGGGCATGATCCCTGCATATGCAAAGTATGCGTTGAACATGCGCAAACATGCATTGCTGTTATGCAGTGATCATGTTAGGATGAGGTCAGCGGACAGGATAGGTTTGGCACGTTTGGCAAAGTCCTGCTGTCTGTAACCAGTTCATGGAAAGTGTCGGCCGACCTGTTACATTTATATGCAATTACGGTAAAGTGAATCGATTAAGCCATCAAAATCATTACGGGGATTATTTATTTTATTACATTTTATTACATCATTTAGATTCATTACATCATTTCCAAGTGTTAGCTAGTAGTTGGCGATGCAACTCAGTTTCCACAAGCACTACTAACCAGAGTATCTGAAGTGTTACTCGTTTATTATTATTTTATTATTATTATTTATTATTATTTTATTATTATTAATTATTGCCATAATATTATATATATATGATACAGAATATAACAGCTTTGGCCGTAACACAAGAAGATCTCTTACCAACAAGGAATCTGAACGCGGGCTCCGCTTCAGAACCTAGAATCTTGATCTTGCTGAATATGGGGAAGGTGACTCCGTGGTTCCCTTTAGCGAACGTTAGAATTTCCTGATTGTGGCCGGGTTCCGAATCTCCGAACTGATTGCAGGGGAAGGCCAGGACGTTGAAATGGGACGGGCCAAACTCTCTGTGTAATTCCTGCAGAGCTCTGTAGTTTGCCTCTGTGGACTGGCAGGAGCTAGCCACGTTTACAACAAGAGACGCCTGCGAGGCACAAAAACAGATGAAAAACAAAACATTCAATGGCAGGATCCTTTTTTTCCACCCCAAATGCACTAACTGTTTGAAATACAATATCCCTTTGTAACAAAAAATGTCCTTTCACACAAGCTGGCATTTTGTATTCTGTAAATCTGCAGGCTATGATATGTTGATTTGGCCTGGTGCGCGTAATAATATCCATTAACCCCTGGAGAGCCAAAATGATCAGCGTGTAAGGACGTTTTAATGGCAATTCAACATCCCGGCACTCACAGGGTTAACCACAAAATCAAAGCAGCTTCCTTTTCAGTACAAAAGGGTCTTAAACCAGGATTGCCACTGCGTCGCGGCTAAAGTTTATGAATAGCGTTATATGAGTGGAGTTACTGATCATACAATAAATTGCAAGCTCTGATCAGTACGGTGGTGTGTATAAACCCGCAGTACAGGGCTGTGGAATATGTCAGTGCTATAGAAATAAGCGATGATACAAATCAATGTATGGATTGTTATTGCTACCGATACAAACGTTATAGGGTGCAATGCAAACAGCCAGCGCTATGGAATATGATGGCGCTATATAAAACAATAATGTAGATTAACAATAAATAATCATACTAATAATCTAGATTATCATCCATCATACCCCGGAGACATTTACTTACTTTTCCTCTGTATTTCCCCAAAGAAACGGTTCTCCCCGCGGCATCCTTCACTTCGTAAGAGTAAAAATCTTTTACTTTTGGCTTAAAAAACTTCAGCTGGGCAACGCAGAGAATGGCTGTGCAGAAGACCATAGAAAAGAAAACGATAAAGACTTTAGCTTTGGGAGAAGAGCTTTTTAAGGGGAATGGAGGCAGAGTCTCCATGTTGGAGGTTTTGGAAGGAGGTTTCAGCAAGTCCCTGGAATGTGAGTCGGGAGGAGCTGAGAATTTTTGTAACTGGAAACCAGACCATCGCTCGGGGCTGCCCAGGGCCTGAGAGGAGAATAGGGAGAGTCATGACTGTAGAGGGGAGATTCCTACAGTTTGCTTCTAGGGACAGAGTCATAAAATACAATTGGCACGCAGACAGACGGTGAAATAATATCCCTCCGACTCTACAACCTTGTTTGGATGGCATTTTCAAACATTGTTCAAGAGCTTGCAATCTGCAGGCAGGACTGCCGATCAGGCGTGCGGAGAACCTGGAGAAAGTAATACAGCAATAAATGCCAAGTTATCAGGAGAATCCCAAACTTCTGGAAAACTGTCATCTTTGGCTGGGTTTCAGCGCTCGTTGGTAAAAGTCGTGCCGTTAGACTGTGCCGTGACACTTGCGCGACTACCAGGAATATTGTAGCGTCCGTGCATAATGTTCTTGAGGTGTGCATATTTTATGTTTTATTGTCAAGGTTGTAAGCTGTTCCGTACCCTTTTATTTTTTAAATATTATTAATATTAATAATGTTATTTTAAGTTCAAATTCTTACGTTATGCATTACTTGTTATGTCCTGTTTACCCATTGTACATCACTGTGGAATATGACAGCGCTTTATAACAGTCACTTTCCTTGCACTTGTCACATTTGCCTATGACATCATACCATGGTACCAAACAAAAAATGTACTGTAGAAATAAAATCATATATATGATTAAGAAATGTAAAGACAAAGCGTACGGATGCCTTTATTTCGGCAAAGGTATGATTTTTTTGTAATGACCGCAATTCACCAAGATCTACAGAGCTTTTCTCACGAGTTCTTGCACATTGTCGGTGTTTACACCCTGTGATTTAGCTCACTCGACAACCATATAGGAATTGTGATCATTATTTTTGGCTATTTCTTGCAATATTGCATCAGCCAATGCGCCATAGAGACGGCTGGCTGATGAGATCATTTGTGGAGTGATGGGCTTTCAGAAAAAAAACTGATTAAAAAATATACAATTTTGTATTATTCCTAATGACAAATTTTGGAAACAGGGCATTCTAGTTAATGAGAGACCAGTGGTGGTAATTCTCACATACACAGTAACATTATATGTGGATAATTCAGCTACGACCAAATCTTTTTGTTAAAAGTAGCATTAAAAAGGGATATTATTTCTGAGCACTACCTTCATAGTAGCATATTTAATACATTGCTATAAACAACAGAGTGTAATAAGCGGCTCAGTAGACATACACTGCAATATATGAGTTCCTTATCAAATCACTGAGCTCAGTAACCACACAGGTAGAAATCCCCAAACGCACATCAGGGTGCTTAGCACATTTACCGTATATACCACGTTGCATTGCATTACATTTATTTATAGAGCAAATTCTGTAGCACAACAAATGACATGTTCCACAATGCCATCTTTGTCCCTAGACAATGTGTGTGCCATCTTTGTCCCTAAACAATTTGCCTGTTTGCCCACAAACAGCTTGCATGTGCCATCTTTGTCCCCAAAGAGCTTTTCCGTGCCATGTTTGCCGCCAAACCGAATGTGCTGTGTGCAGACTGATTCAGCATGCAGAAAGTGGATCTGATGTCACTTCCAGGGAGAGAGTTTGAGAGATCACCTGATCCAATGATCTCGACACTCTTCGTCTTGCTAGCTGCGGTATTACCTAGAGTCTGGGGGGCCACGTCCCAGTTGTAACCATGATTGTTACGCTCCTGATACCTTTATATACATTACTATTTAATTTAGACCCTACATGAGTAATACACGAAATAAATAATAAATTAGTTGTGAACAAGGCAAGATTTCATCTCTCTGCATTAGCTCTTCATTATAAAGGGCCAACTTCTCCTGCACACAGAATAACAATTAATCTAGTGATATGAAATGTTTCATCTGAACTCAACTCAGGTCATAGATACACTCAATACAAATAATACTAATACAAGTATAGCATCCTCTCAACAAATACTAAGTTCCCAACCTTTATCAGACAACTTCTGTGTAGTGGTGGACTTAAAAAGAGTAGGTGGTGGGTTGATGCTGTTAACATTTTGTAAGCCAGCTGCTCCTTAATTGAAATTATTTAAAATATTCTTTTTAACGTCATAGTTAATGTGAGTTTACATGTTTTTCATTAGACTCCAGACATAGGAAGGATATCATATTCCAGGTTCAAAAACAGCATTATGAGAAGGCGTGAAAACCGGATTCCTGTTGCAAGTAGCCCTATCTCCACTAGATGGCAGCACAATCATGCACAAGATCTGGAATGTGCATCACCCATAAAGACTCACAAAGGCTCATCTTCTCACTGTGATGACAGCATCTGGAGCCCAGAGAAGAAGGTGCTATTTCCATGTAAGTACATCCCAGTATAACAGAGACCAATTAAATGGGCTGTTACTTTATATGCTAATGTTGCCTGCAAAGCTTTCAGCAGTACCAAATGTATTTAATATAGTTAATATATATAATATATTAATATTTAGAACGTTTTCCACAACACGATATATATGGATATATTTCAGATTGACAGAAACCACCCACTTTACCGGTCCTGACCTTAAATCACCCAGAAGAGAAGAGTCAGCTGCCAGAACCTTAAACAAAAACCTGTAAGAAAATCACCAGAACACAAAGAAATTCCATACTCCACCAGGTTATGTAAATGTTAAAATTACACTTAAATAATAGAAATCATTTGGAACTGTAGTCTGGTGAAGCTGATTTTTTTTTTTCTTTCTAGCATGCCATAATGTTTGCTAGTAGGCACATTGCTCTCACCTAAATTTCTTAGCAATTAATTCTCAGGGAAAAATACGGGTACTTGAAATTAAATTGTAAAAACATTTCTTTTTTTAAATGCCTATATAAAATTATTATTCATTACAAAAGCACCAATCCTAGCCACACCACTAGCTAATATCTTAACAAAACATGTATTAAATGCTTCATTAATTCTACACGCCAAAGCTTACTCAGTAATTCATTATTTCTCTAGAATAGAAGCATAAAGCAAAATGTTAGTGCCTTCCCAGAAAATTGTGTTAAGGGGCCTGGATCTGAATGCCTGTGTCTCTGAATATGCCATTCCTCATATTTCAAGTCAGAAATCAGTTAAGTGCAGTTATGGAGTTAATAAAACACAGAAGCCATTTTTTTCACATAAAAAACCAATTAATTGATATCAGCTTGCTTATGTCTGGTAATAAGTACAAAATTCATTAGGGACAGATTTCATCGGTTCCAGCATCAGAGGATCCATTTGTTAACAGAGAAGCCATTGCAAAGCTCATTGGACTTTAACAACATCAATGTATCACTCATTGTAAGCTGCTCCTGTATCCCCAAATTCAGCTGGATCCCTGCGGCCAAAGGGACACCAAAGCACCATAGCTAAAAGTGAATTTCCAGAGCAGTCCATCTTCAGACTGTGACTAAAGTCCAGTTTATTCCATCTAGTTTAGTAACCAAACCAAATAGACCCCCAGGAGGATTAAGAATAATGCAGGTATGGAAATCCACAATATGATGGGACACTATGGATGCCCCCTCCAAAACAAGGTTGACATGATCAGTGTGTAGTGCTTTATCTGAACAATCCAAATAATTGCTTTTATACAGAGATTCCTGGGAGCTTTGGAGGAACCAAAATATGGCTCCAATAACCGCCAGGACAGCAGTATACAGATTTGTAAACAGGAAGCCTGTAAATGGGGAGGTAAGTGTTATGATGCCCCTAAATCTCTTTGTTCATCTCCCCTCCAATAATAGGCAGCGACAAGTTTCTTTGACGATGGTTCAGTAAACACATTATTTCCGCAAACCTTGTGAAGAACGCTGGTGTACTTTACACAACAGCTTTAAATGTTCTTTAGGACCCGACTACCATTACGTGGATTCCAGTGTCCATTCTTATAAAAATGTGGGCAGTTGTACTATAAGCAGCCCTTTAGCTGGCAATGCTTTTTGAGTAGATATAGAAGAATAGGCCATTCATCAACTGTGTTGAACGAAACATACGCAAGCAGTGATGTCAGTCTGAAAAGTGTTCATCTCTGGTAAAAGTCTTTCACCACTGAATCCAAAATTTGGACTTAACTCGGAGCAAGATTAGGGCAGAGAAAAGCACCTGGTGAGTGTAGGAATGAGCATCACACAGCAATGTATGATCTCCAATCTGCTTATACATGCGCTTATACAAAGCTTATGCATGATATTACCTTTTGCCTAATGTTTATTTATTTTCTATACTGTAAAACTCTTGAGACACAACTTCAAGTTCAGCTTTTATAATTTTATGTTTAGGTTGCCATCAAGCCAAGAAGAAGAAGATACTTTCTCCTAAAGAAGCTACACCATGTTCTTATGACAGCTTGCAGCCAGAAGTTAAACTGCACCTTACGGGTCTGCATAATGATTATTGTAAGTTTTTGGTTCAGAAATTAACTTAATTCATTATGAAGTTGACAATTCATTCTGGGGGGTTTCTCCAGGTTGTAAGGAGGGAGCAGGGGGGCTTCTCACTGGGGAAAGGAGACAGTATGAATCTCTGTAAATGATGAAGCACTCAAAATGGCAACACATGCATATTCATAAAATACATTTTTAGTAAGTATATATCAAAGCAAGTTTTATTAACAATTTTCATTGTTTCCATTTAAAAGTCTGATCAACCTATGTTAGACAGATAGTGTAAGTGTTCTTCAATACTAGAACCAGTGACCATTCCACACTAATATTAGACCCTCCTATCATTTCTATAATTGCAAGAATTGAAAGAATTGCACTAATTAATCCACTTCTAAGAGTATCTATACACTTGTTTACAGATCTAAACCTGCTGGATTGGAATTCTGAGAATCTTGTGGCTATTGGGTTAAGATCAGTGGTGCATATCTGGAGTGGAGAAAGCAACTCTGTAACACAAACAATACGTTTGCCTTCCTCATCCACTTACATTTCATCTGTATCCTGGATAGACTGTGGGACCTGTCTGGCAGTTGGTACAAGCAATGGAGAGGTTCAGGTAAATGTTAAAACATTTGGTTAAAGAAAACGTTAATGAAAATGTTCCACTATGTGTCATCAAGCAAGGAAAATGCTGGTCACACTCACAATACTTAGGTTAAAGAAAACGTTAATGAAAATGTTCCACTATGTGTCATCAAGCAAGGAAAATGCTGGTCACACTCACAATACT
>VKOC01000001.1:55874200-55923528 GCA_009364415.1 Spea multiplicata | reverse complement strand
ATAATATTTTTTATCAAAAGTGAACTATATACAGCGTATCCATGAATAGACAGATAGATAATAGTGTATATTTAAGAAAGTTAAAATTGTATTCCTTTTTTTTATCAAGCTTTAATAACAATACCTCAAGCCAATCTGAATAGTTAGAATAAGCAAATATTATGGAAACATTTCCCTTATCTTCATATCCCCTTCCCTCATTCATCCCTTCTCCAACTTCTAATCTCCTCTATGCCAGGTCCCTTTCACTCCCTTTCACAACCTTATCCCTCTCAGCTTTCCTTCTGACCAGTTTCTCTCCCAACCAATCATCTCAGCTCCTACCAACAAATCCAACTCTGTCTTTCCCTTATAATCAATCAGCTTAACTCCACAACCCTTTACTGTCAGTTACTCTTAAAATCATTTCTCTACCCAAGTGTGAAGCCCATAAGCGGACGTTTTGGACCATAACAATTACAACTTGCGAGACGATTTAGGCAAAGTCAGCCCGTAGGACCCGCAGAATTCCAAAAATGCGTCACAGTTTTTTCATTCCAAACAGACATGGAAGGATGACCTACAAAATTACACTGTGAATTCTAAACCCAGTCCGGGCAAGAGCTGGAGGATGACGCATATGACACAATGAAGATTCTGGAGTATGAAAAATGAATTCAAAACATGCTTCAAAACTTAAAGTAATTTCTACACAAAGACTTTATCCATTTGACCGAGGAATAAAAAAAGCACACCTATAGACCAAGATGGAGGAGCTCACAGGCTCACACAATGACCTTGACAGTTATGAGCATCTAGACCAGGGATCTCCAAACTCGGCCCTCCAGCTGCTGCAGGACTACATCTCCCATACTCCTCTGCCAGCCCCTTAGCTGAAGGAGCATTATGGGAGATGTAGTCCTGCAGCAGCTGGAGGGCCGCGTTTGGAGACCCCTGATCTAGACAATAATGTAGATTCCTTAATGGACAAAATGGCAGACCTTGAGGACTGGGCCACCAGAAAGAAATTAAGACTTAGAGGTGCCTGCAACCTCACAGGGTATCTCAAAACCCTGTTCCACACACTTTCATTCACAGTCACAGAAAGAGATCCACTCATGGACCTGCCCAAGAGCCCACTCATGGAGTGCCCAAGCCAAAGATCAGCTCTAAGAGATGTACTGGTGAAAGCCATTTCAGCTTTGCAATGTGAAGGATGTCATTGCCTAAAACTGGTCCTTGGCTGAAACATATGCTGTCTGAAAAATTTGCTACCATTCAATGATATGCTGATTTCTCACCCTACACCTTGACAAAAGTGATTGTCATAAGCATCTATGGAATCACAGCATATCCCATATAGACAGGGATTCCCTGATTTTGGTACTGCAGTAGCAAAAAACACATTAAGAAGCGGAATATCTCTTAACTAAGTGGAATGCCCAATATAGTCACACAGCACATGCACTCATGTGAAAAAAAACGCACACCCTCTTTGAATTCTATGGTTTTACATCATCAGGACATGATAACTGTGACGGAAGCCTCCATCACTGGGACCACTGGAGAGGCCTAACTGCCAGCCTCCTCCCTATTGACTATGGGCCCTGGGTTTGTAGAGACTTCTGTGTCACTCCCAGCAGTATATGATGTCATCACTGGTTGAGGGGATTATCTCCGGCAGACAGCCAGGATCTGCAACCAGGGAGTGACCACCATTGTTTCAGTTTAATGTTGTATAAATCAGCCCCTCCATTGTATTGTTAATCCCGTTACTGCCCCTGTTGTCTCTGGCAGGCAGATTAAGGGGGCGGTTTGTATCCCAATATCTTATTTTATGTAAATGTGTGTTTTGCTGAATATATCCAGCCCTGTGTTTGAGAAATAAATCAGTCTTCATTTGGTTTTACCCTACACTGAGTCTCGGCTAGTGACTGGGGAACCGGGGAAAGTGTGGTGTCCCAGGCTAAGGGAGCACAAGACAGCGGAGGTAGTCGGTTGGAATATCCAGCTCCGTGACAATAACACTCATGTTTCTTAGCGGTTCTAAAAATTAGGTAAATACAACCTCAGATGAACATGACATATTACACCATGTCATGATTTATTCAACAAATTAAAGCCTAAGTGGAGGAGCATTGTGTGAAAATCTAAGCACATCCTTACTACCTCCATAGGAATTAAGATGCTAAGTAGCAGAGATGTGCTGCTAATCAAATGCCCTTAATTTTTAGTAGTTTGCTGGTCTGGAGCATTCAGGTGGGTGTTAACACAATGCCAAGGAGGAAAGACATCAGCACTGATCTTAGAGAAGCAAATGTTCTAGCCCATGAATCTCAGAAGAGTTATAAGGCTATTTTCAAACATTTTAAAGTCCATCATTTTACAGTAAGAAAGATTATTCAAAAGTGTAAAACATTCAAGACAGTTGCCAATCTTCCCAGGAGTGGAAATTCGCCCCAAAGTCAGACCGTGCAATGCTCAGTGAAATTGCAAAAAACCCAAGACATGCATCTCAGCCTCAGTTAGCATGTTAAATGTTGAAGTTCTTCACAGTACAATTAGAAAAACACTGAAGAAGTGTGGTTTGTTTAGAAAGGTTGCCAGTAGAAAGCCTCTTCTCTCCAAACAGAACATGGCAGCATGGCTTAGGTTTGCAGAGTTGCATCTGAACAAACTACATGACTACAATGTCCTTTGGGCAGACAAGATCAAAGTAGCGAAAAACAAACACAGCATATCAGCACAAATACCTCATACCAACCGTCAAGCACGGTGGATGAGGGTGATGATTCGGGCTTGTTCTGCAGCCATATAACCTGAGAATTTTGCAGTCATTTACGCAATCATGAACCCTCTGTATACCAAACTGTTCTAGAGTCAAATGTGAGGCTATCTGCCCGACAGCTAAAACTGGGCCAAAATCGTAACAAAACAATGATCCCAAGCAGATCTACAACAAAATGGCTGAAAAAAGAATATAATCGAGGTGTTGAAATTGCCAAGTCAAAGTCCAGACCTCAACTTGATTGAAATGCTGCTATGGGGCCTTAGGAGAGCTGTGCATAAACAAATGCCTTTAAACCTTAATGAGTGGGCCAAACGACGATGTCAGAGACTGATATAGTCATACCGAAAACAATTACTTCAAGTTGTTGCTGCGGTTTTACAAGCTATTGAATCATAAGGTGTACTTAGCTCTTCAGACATGGCTTCTCCATTTTGGCTTTACGTTTGTTGAATAAATCATGACACGTGTAATATGTCATGTGCTGTTCATCTGAGGTTGTATTTACCTAATGTTTAGACCTGCTAAGAAATAGACAATTGTTATTATGCCCTGATTTGTGAAAACATAAAATTCAAAGAAGTTGTACTTTATTTTTCCCTGGACAATATATATATATATGTATATATGCAGCGATACTTTCCTAGGCATTCTGTATCTACACCATTGACTGGCTTTTTCCCTTTTTAAGCACGCTTGAACAATGGTACTTTAGAAATTGAAAATGACTCAACAGCAACAACAAAACAAAAGAACTATATGTTGCCCGTATTAAACAGAAAAGAAAGATTAACGTTACCTTCAATGTATGCCGATCTCAGCACAATGAGCTTTGTATATAAGCGCTTCTCTCTTGTACTTTTGCATTCTCGGTTTGTCACATCGCCTCTACATCAAGAATGGTTAAGGTAAGAGAATACATTAAGCAGGTGGTGTGTTTTTGACACAAATTTAGTAAACTAGATTCTCAAACTATTTAAAAAAAATAACTGTTTTAGAAAATAACACAAAAATGAATATCAGAAATGTGTATTGGGATCATTACTTCTACCGTAGATCTAGCGTATTTACTTTGGATAAATATGCATAAAATTTGTCTCATGAAAATTTTGAAAATGAATCTAATGATCTTAGCAACCTGCTTTTGTGATGTCCAATATGCAAAACTTTTATAGAGGTGCAGCACAAGCTATCAAACCTGATACATAATACCGGTACTCACAATTTTTAACTTGTTTGGAAACTTGGATGTGGTACATAATATACACCTAAATAAAATATAATATGACATGCACATTAGGGATTTTGTGCACTACAACCTTTCACAGGGTTCAATATAGCATTACAAGTTCTAAGAACACTTGTAAAATCTAATAGTGAGTATTTTAGATGGTTTATTTGTTAAGTGTATTACGACCCCTTTAAATGTAAAAATATATAATAGCACAACGAGATAACAATGTTTATTAAAAAATATAGTTGCAATCTGTTGTGGCTGTGCTCCAATTTCATTAGACCACAGGTGAAATATCTATAGCCAACATATCAGATGTTTAGAACCCTGAATCCCTAACGGTTTCTCCAATGATAAAGCATCCAAGGCTGAAGCAACAATTTCTAAGCTTTACATTTTTATCTCATGTGGAGCAGCTGTGTCTCAAAAAACATCTCTGTCCTTTTAAATTTGCCTGTGAGAAATGTATGTTGGCAAGATTCCAATCTAATGCTATAAAAAAATATTAATTGCATGATGCTACACATTTTTCAGTAAAGATAAGAGAAATGTTAACCAGTGAGTTAACATTCCTATTCCTCTACAGATCATCTTCTACGAGGACAGGAACTTCCAAGGTCGCTGCTACGAATGCATCGCAGAATGTTCTGACCTGTCCTCTTATTTTAGTCGTTGTAACTCAATCCGAGTAGAAAATGGAAACTGGATTCTCTATGAGTTCCCCAACTACAAGGGATATCAATACTATCTTAAAAGGGGAGAGTATCCTGATTTTCAGCACTGGCTGGGATTCAATGACTCCATCAAATCATGCCGTTTGACCCCTCAGGTAAATAAACAAAAATTCCTGTATTTTTCCTTGTTTTATTTATTTAGTTATTTATTTTATGTATTAACTTTTATAAGGAATATTAGAAACTAATTTTAATATATAGGTGGAAAAATATTCAGCCACTAGATAATGTTTATTGATGGTATGATGTATGATAAAGACAAAAAGGTATATTTAGTTTTACATATAATTAAAAGAAAAACTAAAACATGTTTAAAATATTATAATTATGCAAATTATCTAAACTCATGAGACTTAACCAACCATTTATTTTTATTATGTATTTTTAATTATGTATCATTTAATATGAAATGCTTTTTTTTTTTTATTAACAGTATAATGGATCATTCAGAATGAAGGTCTATGAAAGAGAGGACTTTAAAGGTCAGATGATGGAATTTACTGAAGATTGTCCACAAGTGTATGAAAGGTTCCGTTACCATGACATCCACTCCTGCAATGTTCTTGATGGATATTGGATGTTCTATGAGGAACCCAACTACAGAGGACGTCAGTATTACCTGAGACCTGGAGAGTACAGGAGATACACTGACTGGGGTGCCATGAACTCCAAAATTGGCTCCTTCAGACGACTCCAGTTTCCTTACTAATTTAACCAATAATACAATCTTTCATTTTCAATAAAATAATTTGATAACTTCCAACATGTTTCCATGTTCCTATTTTATGCAACAACTACAAAATTTAAATACATTCAAATGGTGAATGGTTCACAGGATGAAAAAAATGATCACCAAAGACTAAGGGATGACAAAGCAGGCAAAGAAATATACAGGCTAGCTCTAGGACCTAACACTAATGCAAATACGTAAAGGTTTGGGTTATCATGTGACCATACCTGCCACCACTTCATAGTACTTCACATCACCAAAGTCCTAACACTAACATTAAAAAAATAGTGAAAGAAAAACATTAGTTGATCCCCCGCTGGTTTTGTATGTTAGCCCACTAACAAAGACATGATCAGTCTATAATTTTAATGGTAGGTTTTTTGAACCGTAAGAGACAAAATAACAAAACAATCCAGAATAATGCATTTCAAATAAGTGTGTTTTGGGTCATTGTCATTCTCAAATGCCTGTCCATGACCCATTTTCAATGCCCTGGCTAAGAGAAGGAGGTTCTCACCTAAGATATGACAGTACATGGCCCCATCCATTGTCCCTTTGATGCAGTGAAGTTCTCCTGTCCCCTTAGCAGGAAAATACCCCAAAGCATAATGTTTTCACCTCCATATTAGACGGTGGGGATGGTGTTATTGGGCTTCTAGGCAGCATTTCTCCTCCTCCAAACACGGTGAGTTGAGTTGATGCCAAATAGGTTGGCTTTGATCTCATCTGACCACAACACTTTCACCCAGTTCTCCTCTGAATCATTCAAATGTCCATTGACAAACTTCAGACGGGCCTGTACATGTGTTACCGATTGTTTTCTTGGTGAAAATGGTCCAAGTTGCATTCACCAGATCCTCCTGTGTAGTTTTGGGCTGATTCCTCATCGTTCTCATGATCATTGAAAGAGGTGAGATCTTGCATGGAGCACCAGACCAAGGGAGATTGACAGTTACTTTGCCTTTTTTCCATTTGCGAATAATCACACCAACTGTTGTCACCTTCTCACCAAGCTGCTTGGCGATGGTATTGTAGCCCATTCTAGCCTTGTGTAGGTCTACAATCTTGTCCCTGACATCCTTGGACAGCTCTTTGGTCTTGGCCATGGTGGAGATTTTGAAATCTGATTAATTGCTTCTGTGGACAGGTGTCTTTTATACAGGTAACAAGCTGAGATTGGAAGCACTCCCTTTAAGAGAATGCTCTTAATCTCAGCTCGTTACCTGTATAAAAGACATCTGGGAGCCAGACATCTTGCTGATTGATAGGGGATCAAATACTTATTTCACAGTAAAATGAAAATTCATTTATAACTGATTTGAAATGTGTTATTCTGGTTTGTTTTGTTGTTATTCTGTCTCTCATTTTCAAATAAACCTTCCGTTAAAATTATAGTCTGATCATGTATTTGTCAGTGGGCAAACATACAAAATCAGCAGGGGATCAAATAGGTTTTTCCTTCACTGTACCTAACCCAAAATATGAGAACCAACAAGTTTAGTTGTAGCTAGTAGGAAACAAAAAGAAGAACAGGATGGGGCAGGTTAAATACAAGGGATGGAGAACCATAATACAAGGCACAGACATACTAGGAACTGGATGCATACTACTGTGGCAGCATGCAAAACATAGAGCCTCAAATAAAGGGGCAAGTACACAAGGAAGTTTATTATAATGTAGAAAAATATAGAACAAGAGTTTATAATCTAAAACTGGAGAATCATAGTCTTAGATGGACTATGAGGAAGTTTTACTTTACTAGGAAGGGGTGGTAGATAAGTGAAACAGCCCCCCCCCCGAAAAAAATGGTAAAGGCTAATACAGAGAATTTAAACATGCAAACCTATCTTGAAGATGAGGCAGAGTACTTTAAAGATCTTTAAGGTCTGAGCTTTTACATCAGGAAATATGGGTAGACCAGATGGGCTGAATAGTTCAGATTGGTCATTAAAATCCATGTTTCTATTTCTCTAGTTTCTACAAAACTCAGCTGCAGAGCACAATAATACCTCTTTATTTTCACATAACACCTAAAATTATATATTTCCACACTAGCTGTTTTGCAATAAATAAATATGAATTCTAAGTCATTAAGAACGTACTAGGTCAGTAAATGTTTGTGCTATTTATTAAACACATTTTGCATCCTTAATTTAACTGTCGTTTCACAAATAATCCTGAATATCAGGAAGCTAGTGACATTATGAAAATACTATTATCAACAATATCATTTCTATATCACCTAAAAAGCGCTTGGAAAAAAACTAAAGAATACTTGTTCAATGGGTCAATGGTTAAAATAGGATCCCATGTCATTTTTATGTGCTTTATGAAAAAAAATAAACCATGTTTGTTTGGAAACCGAACAAAGAAAAACAGATGAAAATCCATGAAAATCAATAGAAGTAGAGGTAACCATAAAACTGGTTAAGTACTTTTTGGTTTATGATAAATACTGCCTGAAAATACTGCAGAAGAAGAAGAAGTTGTGAAAGAAGATTGTGAAAGAAGATTAAGATGTGAAAAATATCTAAGCTTTAGCTCTTGTTAAGAAGATTTCAAAACTCCAGTGCAAAGCATAGGCCTAGCAACATAGCAACCAATCACTTAAATGATTTCATACAAGGACCAACAAGAATCATCAAAGTTCAGGAAACTGTATAACAGCAACAACAAGTCCTCTACGCGTTTCACTGGGTCCTGCCCAGCATCTTCCGGAGGAAATCAAAGTTTTTATATTGCCCAATTTAAATACAAAGTCCATGACTCCATCATGGAGATGGCAAGAGCCCCGTCTTGCCCTCTGAACACCCATAGTAATAATCATCTGGTCTCAGCATAAGAAACTGTCTATGTAGGTGCCCAAGCACCTTAAACTAACTGCATACCAAATATATTTAAGAGAAGGTCTGCCGTAGTCATTGCTGTCAACATTGTTGTTTCCTTTCAAACGTTGCATCAGGATGGTAAAGTACTCACTTTTACAGGATGTCCTCACAGATATTTGTCCTTCTGTGGCTCGAGGGGTATTAACCAGGTCAACTCCAAAAATAATGGATTAAATATGGACACACTATTTCTGTCACATTATCGTAACTATAAATTTCCCTTTAGAGTGTAAGCTTGTTTCAGCAGGGCCTTCATCACCTGTTGTTTCTGTAAGTCAAACTGTTATGTTATATACTACATGTTATGACATGTCTACCCATTGTACAGCTATGAAGGTGGTGCTGTATAAAACAATAAATAATAATAAATAATAATTTTCTATATAGTTCTAGTTCACCATTATTACTGGACACATTTTTGTTATTACAGTTATTGTCTGTAATTATCTTCCTTAATTATACATTTCATCTCAAACCATTATGCCTGCACCTGCCCCTACAGTTTTTCACAATAACCTATAAAATTTAACCACTAGAGTACAAGCTATGTATAAACATAGTGAGTTCAGATAGCCAGCTAAGTATCTTTCCTGCCACTCGATGGCTGCTTCGAGCAAAAAGAATCATCAGACCATCAAATAAGGCAGGGATTGTATCTACCAAGAGTGTGAAGTTTTTGTTTCTGAATAATGATTAGTTTAAAACACATTGTTGTTTAGTAAGACTGTAAGGGGCACTAAACTGTTCATTTAAGATATTTTACAATGAATAGATGATAACTTGGCCTGTAGTTGCAGGATGGGCATTGGCTTTATAACCAACACCTCTTTCTTCCACAACAGCGCTGCAGTGTCTTCATGTTTACCTCCCTTGGTTCTCCCGGTTTCTTTACCTGACTCTTTCCTTTTCTTTCTTCACTCACAGGGCCCTCTTCTAGGCCTACCTTACATGTTGGTTTTGGCACACCTCAGACCAACTTTCTCCCTACAAGTATATACTTGTCCTCTCTATTCCTACTCATTTTCCCCTACCACAATTGGAGCTGTTACCTACATTTATGTTTGTTCAGTAGTTGTATATATCCAAAAGATGCTTCTGGAATCCTTAACATGCTATCAAAGTGTGGATTTGTATTTACTCTTGATAAAGATCTCCAGATAAGGACTTAAATGGTAATGTGTCTTCATAGCATACTGAAAGCGCTTTGTTGAACTTTTTAACCAACTTACATGATTTAATTACAATTGTATTTCAATAGAAAAGGATTCTTACTAAATATTTAGGTTTACTATTGGATATATATGTGCTTTTTGTATCAAGAAAACACTTGACAACAGTTTAAAACTGTTCATCATCCTTTTCTAACTGGATAGTTAAGCAAACTATGAGAGCCCCAGACAGCGCGCGTGAATGCTGGATTCAAAAAACATACAGAACATTCTCAGCGACAATTAAGAACAAAGGAGCTATACATTTTACACAGTAGACAGAAAAATGTTGACGTCATTTCAATGTATGCAAACATCAGCAGGAGGACAAGTATAAAAGGGCAACTCTATTCTGCTTTAAATACCACTGAGGGTACCATACAGAACGTAAGCAAAATGGTGAAGGTAATTAAATATTTGAAATGTTCATGGGGTTTTCCTCTTTCTATTTTAAAAACTATGTAGATGTTAATCAATCATTGATAATGTCAGTTACTGGCTTAATATGATTAAGTTCATATGCGTGTTGTAATCATTATGCTGAATATTAAAAACATTTTGCCCTTTTACAGGTTATCTTCTACGAAGACAAGAACTTCCTGGGCCGCTCCTACGAGTGCAGCTCAGAATGTTCAGACCTGTCTTCATATTTCAACCGTTGTAACTCCATCCGAGTTGAGAATGGAAACTGGATACTCTATGAACAGCCCAACTATAGAGGATATCAATACTACCTAAGAAAAGGCGATTACCCTGATTTCCAGCAATGGATGGGTTTTAATGATTCCATCAGGTCTTGTCGTCTAACCCCACAAGTAAGATAAAATACTCTAGCACTACATACAAGTCACATTTATTCATTTCCTCATCGATATCTCCATAGCCATATCGATCACCATCTAGTCATTCTCTAACCTGTAGACCAGTGGCGGAACATCCAGGGTTGCAGGGGTCGTGACTGCGACTGGGACCTGAAGTTCTGCCAGTTAGGAGGGGCCCAAGGGGTGCCAAGCGGTCGTTTTCAGCAACCTTTTGGCGTCCTTCTGTCTCCTCTGCTCCCTGCCGCCACCTGCCGCCACCTGCCTCAGCACTGCCCCGGCTGCAGTGGTGGGAGCATGAGGCATCTATCTCGGTGCCGGCGCTTCACGCTGATCTCCGGCATATGACATCATATGTCGGCGCTCAGCAGTGAAGCCGCACGCACTGCGGCAGAGCAGCGAGACAGAAGCCTCACGCTCCACCACAGGACTGCACAGTAAGTGAATGACAAAAGGGGGTAGGGAGAGGGTAGATAGTGAGAAGGGAGGGGGGTAGGGAGAGGGTAGATAATGAGAAGGGAGGGGGTAGGGAGAGGGTAGATAGCCTGAGAAGGGGGGAGAGGGTAGATAGTGTGAAAAGGGGGAGAGGGGTAGTGTGAGGAAAAAAATCATGTTTTTTGGGGTTTGGGGGCTCTTAAAAGGTTCTCGCACCGGGGCCTGAGGCTTCTAGTTAAACCCCTGCTGTACACCCTTCATCACATTTTGCCTTATTCTACCTTGTCAATTCTTGTCTTACATTTTTATGACTTGTACTATTGGTAAAGAAACATGCAAAAGGGAACTGTTGGCAGCTGCTGATATACCATAGTTACACACCTTCAAATGTATTCATCATGCATGCCATTTTCATTCTGTTCTTAAGTACAATACTGTGTAAAACAGGCCTTTTAAGTGACTGCGTCCCCATTTAAGGTGTACAGTCCAATAATGCTGTAGTACTGTAGGACTTTATAGGTTATTATGCATTTTTAAATGTGTAAACATATATTATAATATTAAACATTAAGAAAATCACTAATTTGTATTGTTTGTTTGTTCAAAGCATCGTGGCCCATTCCGTATAAGGATCTATGAGCGAGAAGGCTTTAAAGGTCAAATGATGGAGTTTACTGAAGACTGCCCCCAAGTGTTTGATCAATTTCGTTACAATGACATCTGTTCCTGCAATGTACTTGATGGCCACTGGATATTCTATGAGGAACCTAACTACAAAGGGCGTCAATATTATCTGAGACCTGGAGAGTATCGAAGATACACTGACTGGGGTGCCGTGAACTCCAGGATTGGGTCCTTCAGACAAGTTCAATATCTCTATTAAACTGATAATTCCACAAACCTTCAAATATGTTTGAACTTTATGATATACAGTAAAATATCAATATTTCATATGATGTGGTTGTTTCTTTTTTTTCGTATAAGATTGCACTACTTAGATTAGTTCCTGTGAAGAATGTCATCCTTGTTTTCCCTCCAAGTATAGAACACACGATATCATATTTGCTCGATTATAAGACAAGGCTTTTTTCAGAGCAAATGCACTGAATAATACTTCTCGTCTTATAATCAGGGTCATCTTATAATCAGACCTCAAATAGGTCTGACTATGAGATTAAGATCCAGATCCCCCGCAGCAATGCAGGGGACCTGGATCCTCCTGTGTTATGCCCCCCCCCAACTTACCAACGCTTCTGAGTCCCCGGTGCTTAGTCCGGGCAGAGTTTAGAGCTCTACGCGATTCGCTGAAGAGAGGGAGGCCAAGCTAGCTCTGCAGCAACAGATTAAGGTCCAGGATGAAGAGGACACCGTATCTGAAATGTTAAATATTGTACAAGCAGCAGGTGAGCAGCCACAGTGCAATACAAGATGTCTGGAGAAAAGACTGTGATTAAGAATGCCATTAAATGTAAGATTTATGGGTTAAGTGAAGGAGGGTCCATGCATGGTGCTAGGTGTACTGGCCAACTAGAATATCAACATGGCAGTAAGCTACTCCAGGGAGCAGCTGGTCCCAAGTCCAGCAGAAGCCATACTTCAAAGGAGGAACCTTCTACAGGTGACAGTAAGGTCCATCCATTACATGCATCTAGGGTAAAAGGACATAAAAATGGGCTTGGTATTAAAAGGAGTGATGGTGAACAAGCTACTGGGAAACAGCTGGAAGATGGTGTGCACTTGGCTGTATCGCGTAGACCACGCAGGGTAAAACTTTTAGATGAGCAAGCTACAATGGTGTTCATTTGTACAGAGAAGAGACGTGGCTGTGCAGTGTGTTTCCCATTCACTGATGGTTGCAGAAACCCAGAAGGGCAGACGGATACAAGGAGAAAGTCTCCAATCCCGGGTACACGTTTATGGTGTGTGGAAAGGAAAGCAGAGCTGCTTAGTCCCATGGTAGCTCAGACCCATAGTTCTGAGCTGGTGGGGAGGATATGTGACAGTATAAACCCCAGGGAGATGCTTAGTGTGGCATTTGGGTACAGGTGCTATCCAGATCTTAAATATGGGTCCCTGGGGTGGAGCAATTGGAGAGCAGGGTGGGCCAATGCTCTGTTTCCCCATTTTGTGGAAATTCCATGCCAGGTTTTCCAGGAGGCAAGAAGTCCACAGGATCCGTTCCGGGATTCCTATGGGGCCGGCGTCAGGCCCAGGTGCTGGGCATTAAAAACCCCTGGAGCCTGATACTCAGAGAGACTGTTGGGGGAAGAGGAAGCTTCCCTGTGCTCCCAGGGTAAGGCGAGGCCCTGAACAAGACCATCCCTGAGCCAAGTGAGGCAATACCTGCCTGAACATTTTGTGTGCTGTCTGGGGGAGGTTTTCCAGAGCCTGGCGTAGCTGGGTCTGGCTGGGAGGTTGAGATAGTGGGTGATTAGGCTGGTCAGTCCAGACCACCATAGTTCAGTTAGAGAGGGCTCCAATTGGGAGCTAGGTTTTTGTTTTATGATTTGGTTTTTGGGGTTTAAGCGGTTAAAATAAAGCACTGTTTTGTTCAAAGCTGCTGTTACTGACTCTGATTGCCCTAGAGGACTGTGCTTAGGATCCCTAAAAGTGACATGTATGGCCCTCATGCTATAGGGTTTGTCACAACACATAGACTGCCCTTACACACGACTGCCCATAAACACACATATTCACATACACTGCCCTCACACACGACTGCCTCTACACATACCTGTCTATTAATATGCATATACACATACACTACCCTTACACACGACTGCCTTTACACACATATACACACATACCAGCTTAGAAACATACAAATACCTACACTGCCCTTACACACACTGCCCATACACACACCGGCATACAAACACACATACACTGCCCTTATACACACCTGTCCATTAACATGTACATACACATACACTGCCCTCACACACCCCTGTCTTTACACACACACACACACACACACCAGCTTACAAACACACAAATACACTGCCCCACACCTACACTGCCCCCCCAAACACAGACTGCCCATACAAAGACACTGCTCATACAAAGACACTGCCCATACAAAGATACTGCCCATACAAAGACACTGCCCATACACACACACATTCCCCATTCACACACAAACTGCCCATACACATACACCAGCTTAGAAACACACACATATACACAGCCCTTACACACACCAGCTTAAAAACACGCATATATGCCAGCTTACAAACACACAGATATACACAGCCCTTACACACACCAGCTGTCAGGATTCTATCCTGACTTCAGGATAGTTAAAAGTTTTACCCTTCATTTGCTATAATTAATGTGCTGTGTAGTTATGTTCAGCTGTGTTTTGTTATACCATTACCCTTCCTCCCTCACCTGAAGCCTAGACAACTCACACCTGATCTAATGAACAGGCTTTATATCCCTGCCTCCCAGTAACAGAGGTGGGAGTTCATTAAGTTCTTTGGACCCATAGTTCATGCCAGAAGCTGGATCTGCCTGTTGGATTTACCTGCCTGTTGGATTTACCTGCCTGTTGGATTTACCTGCCTGTTGGATTACCTGCCTGTTGGATTTACCTGCCTGCCTGCCTGCTACCTCTTTCACCTGGACTGCCTACTGGATTTCCCCTTTTCTGCTTGCTACCTGTCCCAGACCCTTTTGAATACTTACCCGGACTTTTCTACCCTCATACTTCCCAGCAGTCTGCATGCATGATATGCCTCCTACTTTGCTGCTTATGGTGAGATGTCCGCTTTGCTTTGTGTAATATAACCTATAACCAAACATTCCGCTTGTCATTTATGAAGTTTGTCAATCACTGCGTTCTTACACTCCTGCGCTCTGGACTCCAACATCCAGTTAAGGGCTGCAATATGATGAGCCTGACACCAGCTTACAAACACACCACAGCCCTTACACCCCTTTCTCCCCATCTCTTACTTTTATCATCTTCCATCATCAGCTATCTTCCATCATCATCTACCTTCCATCCTGTGGTGGGAGAGCGAGGTCTGTCACTCCAGGCCTCTGCTTTAGTGCTGCCTCATCACTATGCGCCGGCTATTGATGCAGCGCGCCGGGGTGACATCATATCCTGGCAAGTAGAGGTTAGGGAGAATGGCAGCACACAGCTGGAAGCCCGATGACAGGGCGCCCACAGGAAGCCCACTGGCAGGGCTGATGACAGGAAGCCCACTGGCAGGCCCGATGGCAGGGCTCCCGCAGGAAGCCCACTGGCAGGGCTGACGGCAGGAAGCCCACTGGCAGGCCTGAAGGAAAGAGGCCCACTGGCAGGACTGAAGGCCGCCCTTCTCTCTCTGGAGCACCCAGACCTCATGATTGCAAGCAGCTGGGCCTTGTTACCTGGATTACTCTGCACATATAAAACTCCCCAGCCCTTTGGTCAGGGCCTTTGCATTGAAGTCATAGGACCGTTTTGCTCTGGCCCTGTATCCTGACGTGTACCTGATCCTGCTGTGCAGCCCCGCCAGTGGGCTTTCTGCCCAAGCCGAGTGCCCTGCCATTGGGCTTCCAAGCCGAGTGCCAATGCTAGTAGGCTCCCATGCTGAGTGCCCTGCCAGTGGGCTCCCAAGCCTAGTGCTCTGCCAGTGGGCTCCCAAGCCGAGTTCCCTGCCAGTGGGCCTCCTGCCTTCAGCCCTGCCAGAGGGCCTCCTGCCTTCAGCCCTGCCAGTGGGCCTCCTGCCTTCAGCCCTGCCAGTGGGCTTCCTGCCATGTGCCCTGCCATCGGGCTGCCAGCCACAGAGACTTCTTACCTGTATTTACTTACCTGTCTTGCCAGTTCCCTCAATATAGCCTATATCACAGTATCTGCCTGTGGTGTCTTCCTTTGCGCCTGTCTGTATCTTTCCTCAGCTATGAGGCATCGTGGGGTACAGACAGAACTCCAAGGATCCCCTGCAACTGGGCTCCTACCAGACATGCTTACCCGATTCCTGACACACACGATGACATACAGACAGAATTTGAACTACTTAACTCTTTTAGCAACCAAAATGACAATGGATGGCGCTTGTCCAATGACCCACCGTTTGTCGAGCTAGAGGCCCTTTAGTGACCAGATAACTTGCACCACAAGAACAGAGCTGACATGTGACTACATATCCCAGCTATTGACACTTCTTCAGAGTACATGAAGCCAACATGCCAAAGCATGACCTCTGCCAACATGTCAGGATCTCGTATTTGCCCTGGCATGTGCATAAGTGTGACCCATTCCTTCCAAATCTTCTCATAGAAGGATGCTGACGCTGGGACCAGGGAGCTACTCAACAGCCGCCCAATTGCGATATTCCCAGCCGCTACAACGCTTCCAAGAAGCGAGTCGAAGAAGCAACTCCACTGCTGCCAAGAAAGTGCATCAACCACTGTATAAACTACACCAGACACATAAGAACACATAAAACAAACATTTACGGAAATCATTCAAGGAAAGTCATATTTTTAGTCAAACTAGCCACTTTCCAAGCATAAGGCCACAGACCCGTGCACCAACTACCTTGGAAAAAGGTACCAAAAACATCCATCCACCAACTCAATTCCCCATTATCTACAGAAGGCTCCATCAAGACTTGCCATTATACTCTTGTAAAAATGTGTCCCAAACTCTCAGATCAGCTTTCATTTATTTTGATATAACTTTAGGGTGTGCCATGATCCCTAACCCCCAATCTACATGTGAATTTTTAAAAAGGTATCCTAAATCCTTAAATAAATTCCTTTAGCAGCAAAGCAGCTGCCTGTGCATCCAGATGCCTAGTCAGCTATGGATGCATCCTCTCCACCTGTACTGGCATCACTCCCTTTTCTCCGAGTTGTCCCCCTTTATCTTGATTCTGCTTTTTAAAGCACTATGATAGGGGGTGGGAACCCCTACATCCCATGCACTCATGTTTAAACCCAACATGTGGACCCTACCTACACAGTCCCACATGAAATTTCCAGCAAAACCCCCTCTACAAGTTTTGCCGCCCTCCACTTCAACTGCAAGTTCACACAGACCTCTGAAAGAACTGCCCAGGTGTTATAATTTAGAGCCACAAGGCAATATTCTTGTGCTGCCACCTAAAATCTGTATTCAAGGTCCGGACCCTCTCAAAAGCTTCGGACTTTGTTGTTGGACACACAGTCTGTGTGTCCAGCAATGCTTTTAATGACAAATTTCTGTCACATCATTCCTGACAAGGAAGGGCGCCAATTGACCCCTTTTATAAATACAGCGTTTTTACAGCATTTAGTGAGCCTAGCTCACCTAGTTTTACTTGGCCAGACCCTTTCAGCTTCTGACCCCTTACCCTTGTGGGTCCTATCTAGCCCCAGTCATGCTGCCCCTTTCCTGGAATTGCACCCCTTTCAGGGCTTTCCTTAATACCCCCAAGCCAAATGTCCTTATAGCTATGTACTAGTTGCCACTTGCCAACAGCCCTAACAGCTAAGCCAAAAGCCTGAGAAAGAAAGGTATGAGAGGTCAAATGGTATTTTTTTTTCTGAACGTAGAAAATTTGTAGAGTTTTCTACAATTTAATGTACTCTATATGCACTACACGTTTCTATATTAAGTCTGTTTAATGTCATCTATCAATTTTAGCTAAATAAATATATGATATGTTATTAGATGTTAACACTTATTTTAATAACATATGATGGGGGAAAATAAGAAAAAAAATGTTTTTTAACAACAAAAGACCCTAGAACAAAGAAGGGAGAAGATGAACGACTGTGCATCCTACTCCCACCCTATGCATAATGGGCCAGGGTAATTAAATAATAGCCAAAAATCCCCCCCACGCATCCTACTTTGTTCCACATGTGATTGTGATTTTAAAATAAATGTAATCCTCTATTGAAGTTTATGGGGCCCACTCATGTCATCTGCTGCATCAGAGAAATTTCTTTCATTTTCTTCCATTTTTTTCCAAATAATATTATTATTTGGATGACCTCTCCAAAATTATGGTTCATGGTTTCACAGATCATCAGTGGACGAACCCTAAACTGTAATTGTCCCATTGCTCTTTACAGTTTGAGTGAACACTAAATTGACAGCTTGACTTCTTAGGGACCAGATGCAAATGAGAAACCAAACAAAATAAAATAAAAACTTGCAATACAACAAGCTGGTATCGTAAAAGGCCTTTTTGTTGTTTTTTTGTTAATAGAGCAAACAGAAAAAATATGTAATCTGCAGAAAATCTACACACAACACACACAATGTATATCATGCAGCTAACCATTTGACATCATATGTTTTTGGGTTTTTCTAAAACGTATTGGTTTGCGTATTCACACACCAAAGAATAAGGGATCTAAAAGCTATAGGCAACAGTAACAAAAAAGAACAATCTAACAAAACAGAGCAATAAAGCACAAAGCTTCCGTACAAAGCATTAAGCAGAAAGCAGGTCAGCATCTTTTGATGCGTATGCAGACCTCAGCAGCGAACAGGGTATAAAACACCTCCCTAACTGGTTTTGAACAGCTCTAAACTCCAACAGGACCACTTAATTCACCATGGTTAAGGTAATGTGCTGCTTTAATAGACATGTCATGGCAACATGAGTTTTTAGTAAAATGTTTAAAATATTTTAAAAATGAAGTAGACATAGACAACTGAACTACTTTTTTATGGATTGATGTTAGATGTTTTGAAGAAGAACTTCCACCATGTTTGTTATTACTAGTATGCGATTAATATAACATCTAAAAAAATATGGTGCTGTTTTCTTTTAGAGCAGATCTAGGTTTTGCATAATATATTTCAGGCAGCCGCATTAGCCATGTGTTTTATTTCAGTTTTCCTAGCCCAATTCACCGTGACCTATCATATTGCTTTGTGGTAAGAAATAGCATGGCTTATTATTAATAACCCAGACAGACATTCTGTCCAATGAAAGTCTATGTGGGCTACATGTCATTACCATAAAGGATCAGCTTGGTGTGGTGATTGTGTAGGAAAGTAAACAAAAATATCACATGGCACATGAACAATGACAGCCTCCAGGTCTGCAGATTAAAGAAGGGTATCTGCAGACATAGACATAAAGCCGGATGTTTGTCAATGGTAATTACTATATGAACAGACGTTATTGTTGCTATTATCTTTTTATCTCTAATTGTAGATCACCTTCTACGAGGACCGAAACTTTCAGGGCCGCTCTTATGAGTGCAGCTCAGACAATCCAGATATCTCCTCAAATCTGAGTCGCTGCAATTCCATCAGAGTGGAAAATGGGAACTGGATTCTCTACGAACAACCCAATTACAGAGGAAACCAGTACTTCCTTAGGAAAGGAGAATATCCCAACTTTCAACAATGGATGGGATTTAATGACTCTATCCGATCATGCCGCCTGACTCCACAGGTGAGAAACCTGATATGTTGTTGCCGCCTTTGTATCTGTTTTAAAGCCTTAAGCACTAGCGCTAAAACATTTAAAGCATCTCTACTATGCTTGTTGACTCTTTGGTATTCTTTGGTATTTCAAGAATAAACAGTGCTCACCACCTGCATCCCTTCTACCACTTTTTATGCAGCCACTAATCTCTTCTAATACTCTTCTTCCTTCTGTAAAAAGCACAGCAGTTATTTTTTCACAATTCCTTTGTAATTTTACTTGTTATCTTCCACAGGATACATACCACTAATACAATAAAAAATATATATTCCACAACATTCCCACATGCACTGTTTTTTTAATCTTTGAATTCACTCTTAAACACAACATATTTCTTTTCCCCAAACTATTTTTGTTTGGTTTTATAACTGTTACACACACTTTTTTACCTGTTTACGTTTTTTATTTTATTTATTTATTTATTTTTTACTAGTTCACATAATTTTGCTTTTTATTTCTTAGAGAGTAGTTTAACATGGTTGGGATCTTTGTAGCAAAAAAGCATGTTAACTGAATGTTTATGTGTCTCAATTCATTAAATGATTACAGTTACTTGCTAGTGTTGCTACTTTTTGGAAGAAATTCATATTAGTATTAAATTATTTAATGTTCTTTAACGTGTGAAATCAGAATCTTTTTACATGCATTAAGATTTTATATTTTGTGGTTGTGACTATTTTTTTTTTCTTTTCATTGTAGCACAGAGGTCCATTCCAGTTGAGGATCTATGAAAAAGAAGATTTCCGAGGTCAGATGATGGAGTTTACTGAAGATTGTCCTCAAGTCTATGAGCAATTCCGCTACCATGACATCCACTCCTGCCATGTGCTTGATGGCCACTGGGTGTTCTACGAGGAGCCCAACTACAGGGGACGTCAGTATTATCTGAGACCTGAAGAATATAGGAAATACACCGACTGGGGTGCCATGACTCCCAGGGTTGGATCATTCAAAAGAGTACAGTACTATCAATAAAATGAATTAAATTGAATTTGTATTGCACACAATAAACATCAGTTAAATTTTAAATGTGTCTCAATCTTAATGGCATGTGTTATAAAGGAATAGCACATTTTATGAAAATAAGAAGAAGGCCAGTTTCATTCATTTTCTGATTCTTCCTTTTTGTTACCCACTAACTTTAAACATATTTAATGCCCCTCCACCTGGACTCATATATCTTTCCTTGGGATATTCCACTTCCATATATTTGCTGCTTTATTACATCTCCTCTGTACTTTTTTCTCTTCGTTCCCTCTGATCTCATTGCCTTACTAAAGATATTCTAAAACTTATGGAAACCCAAATAACAGTCATACCCAATCATATATACAGTACTTTCTCAGATATACAGCCTTTCAAAAATATATATGATAATGTTTCAGTCTCATTTTGCAGTATCCAAGGAAGCCTCACAAGTGAGGCTGACCATGGATCTGGGGAGGAAAGCCCTCCCCACAAAAAAAAAAAGGCCGGTTAAAACAGCTTAGGAAGTGATCGGTGTTGATGACATTCCTCGATATCGATAAAAAAGAAAAAATGGTTCACCACTCACTTTCTGTGTTCGTATATCGAGGCATGTGGCAACACAACCCCCCCTGCTCTGATCGCCTTGTGATTGCTCTTGTGAGTGGCGGCAATGTCATTTACTTGATGGCGTCGCCAGCTGAAAAATGAATGAGTTCACAGGGTCTCTTGAGAACTCTCGAGTTCCTCCTGCAGGTTGAATGCAGGTACTGGAGCCCAGCTCACTAATCAGTGATTAGTTTTACTAATCGGTAAAAAAAAATATGGTAACGTAAAAATAATCCCCCACTGTCACCAAAAAAGTGCATTTATATATAAGTTTTTTATGAGCAAGTCCTACAATTCATGGAAAGAGTTAAAATATTGGCATTATAAATGCCCATAGGGTGCCTAGTTTTAAAAAAATGTATGATTTGATGGGGTAAATTGAATTGGCCGGATGGGGTAAATTTATACAACAAATCACTATATTTTATCTTTTTTATAGTAAATTAGATGATATAATAAAAATAATGGAATCTAAAGAAAGCCCTGTCTGTTTGTGAAAGAAGAAAATTGCAACACTGAAAAATGTTAAGAGACTTTGTCCCAAAATGTACTACAAGCAAGAAACAGTCTTGGCATTAAGGGGTTAATAAACTGCCAATATAGGGTTCTTTTTGATATTGGGTCTATTATAAAAGAACCGTGTTTATTCATAAAGACACTAAAAGTTCCATTTTTAACTCCATGACTTATCTTTGTGTTTTGAAGTTCCAACCCCAGTTAGCTTCACAGCATGGGTGGCCCTGTCCAATGTATAGTTAAATCAGCAAAATTATCAGCCAAAACCAAAACTCTCCTGTCAACTCTCCCTTTAGTGGATACATTCTAAGATATGTTTGCAATGCATTGTTTTAGTGATCTGTAAACACTAAAGACTAAATAGTGCCCAAACATGTTGTATATACATCCCCAAATACAAGGTAAAGATGATTCTTAAGACGATTATTTACATCCAGTATTTTTGCAGTGGTTAATAGACAGCCTGGACTGTTAGCAGAAGCCAGTAACTCTGACCTTTCACTGATAAATCGGATGTAGCAGGACTCAGAGCAAGTATTGCCACTTTACAACTATACAACTGTCCAGATCCTGCTGAGAACTCTGATTGCTCTTTAGCCCAAACAGAAACCATGAGGCAAGCATTGCAGGTAGGCCACAACCCTGACCAAGTGGGTGTCAGCATGATTGTGTGTCAGCATGATTGTGTGTCATCATATGGTGTTAGTATGGTGTTTTCATTAGTGTGTGTTAGTATTTAGCGTCAGCATGTGTGTGTGCGGGGTGCTAGTATATGGTGTTAGCATCTATGTGTGTCAGCATAGGGTTTAGAGTGTGAAGAGTGAGCCTAGGGTTAGGAAGAGGAGGGAGATATTGTGTGTATCTTGTTTCTAGTGTTACTTTGTGCAGATGATTTAGTTACAGGGGTAAGGAGCCGAAGAAGTACTCCACCCAGGCTATAGGTGTACTGGTTGTTTGATCACTTCTCTCTTTTACATTCAAAATCACGTCATCTAAGCATTCCAAAATTGACTCAAGCTCTGATTATAGTTATTTTCCAAAGGCATTGACTATATGGTAACCCCTTCTTAAAATGCATTAGGTGTATGTTCTGTGTCATACATTTTTGTAAACAATTCTATAGTCATACCTCCATACCTTGAATCAACAAAATGTTCAAAAACAACACCTTCATTATTTGTATAAAGCTCTGTAACCTTTAAAGATGTTCATAATCAGGTTGAAACAACATTTTACCCCACAACATTTGACCTGTAAGCAGTGATCAACTAAAAAAAATGAAATACTTGTTCGGAATCAAAGGCAAAAGATTCAATATGTCTGTTATAGTTTTCATGTCCTAATTTTTAGTTGAATCATTCAGCAGTGCCCATTTAACTGCATCAGTACCCTTGTCAAAATGTCATGTAAACTGAGAGGTTTTGTTGCTACATGAATTCTACATATTACAAAAAAAGTCACCCAAATCTTCTTTGTTATAATAATTCTGTCCACATATATCCACAATGGCTTTATACACACTCCCGGAGGCCAGAGTGACTGGGGAAGGATTGGACTCAGACTGGTTTGAAATCAGAAACGGAACAAGACGGGGATGCCCATTAGCTCCCCTATTATATATTCTAACTATTGAACCCTTAGCTTCTCTGATACGGTGGGACAATAAGATTCATGGCATCAAGTTCGGGGGGTGGAGAAAGCAAAATATCGCTTTACGCAGATAATAGTTTATTAACATTAACTAAACCGGAAGATTCAATTAATAGAGTGCTTGAAGTAATAACAGAGTTTGGCAGTTTCTCAGGTTATAAATTAAATATACAGAAGACTCTAACTTTAAATGCAAATCTCACTCCGGAACAAATAGACAGATTAAAAAAATCATATAATTGGGACTGGTCAATGAAATTCATAGACTATTTAGGAGTTAGAATTAAGATGAATTTGGAGGAATTAATCGAGGAAAATTATAACAATCTTTTATCACTTTTAAGGGAGAATACTCAAAGCTGGAAGGGATTGGAAATCTCTTGGTCAGGTAGAGTAAATTGCGTAAATGCATACTTGATGCCAAAACTGACATATTTATTTAGATCTATTCCACTGAAGGTACCGATAAGGCTGCTATCGAAATTCCAAAATCTGTTTATGAAATATATTTGGGGTGAGAAAAAACACAGAGTCTCATTCAAAAACCTGGTTAGGAATACAAGCGGATGTGGACTATCTGTACCGAATGTGATCTCTAATTATGATATAATAACGTTTACCCACTTTTTGAGATGGGACAAAAGAGCAAAAGCAGATACGTTCTGGAGAGCAGTGGAACAGAAATCTATTCCATCGCTAGATTTACTTAGTCTTATTTAGATTTATTAGTCGTTTTGGGCAATCCTGGATCAAGAAAACATCTATAAAATATCTAACGCTATTGTAAGTGATGTTTTACTCTCCCTTAAACAATTAAAGAAAAAGTTAAGAATAAACAATATTATCCTCCCATCTACTCCAATTAAATATACATAACATCAATCTAAAAAAAAGGAAAGAGAACAACATCAACGAAATCTCCCAGATAATACGAATGGATAAAGTCTGCTCATTTTTGGATTTACAGGAACATTTTAATCTCCCCCAGGATGAATGGTTTAACTATAGCAGAATATAATTTTTTTTAGAGAAATCGAAAATAGGATCTTGTAGGGATGTGGTGGAATTTTTATCCAAATACCATTCAAAGAGCTTAGCGTCTAGATGGTCTAAGGTTATATCTAGCCTTGAAGATTATGAAAAACCAAATGCCCTGATAAAATGGGAAAGTGATGGTGGGAAATCTTTCTCACTAGAGGAGTGGGGAAGAGTTAACAGCGAACTTAAAAAAATCACACATTATCTTAATTTACCTTACCCCCTCCCGAATCTTAAAGTTTAACCGACATATGCCCAGTTGTTGCTGGAGATGTGCTAAAGCAGAAGGCACTATGTACCATATCTGGTGGGAATGTTCCGGATTGCTGCAAATAAAAAATCTATCGAAAAATCTTCCCACCAGATGTGGTACTGACACCCCAATCCTTTTTATTTCATTTGGCTCTACCTTGCTGTTCATGGGAACAAAAATGTTTTCTAGTATGTATTTATGGCTTCAAAATTAACCATTGCTAGACAATGGAAATCCCCTAGCAACATCAATTGGACAGATATTAAAAACAACGTTATATTCTAAGTCCCCAGGGAATCCAGCCTGTACACACACACATGCATTTGGTCTCTTATGGTTTGTTTGTTTTTTGTGTTTTTTGTTTAGTTTTTTATATAACTGTACGAATGTGGTATAGAACTTGTTTGTCTTTTTTACTTGTATGTATGTTTTGTTTCCTTTTGTATACATTTTTATACATTAAAAACATACCATCATAGCCATTACAGTAAATATTAAATGATCATTAATAAACATATCGAAAGACTTACATACATATAAGCCATGGAACTCTCAGTTGTTTAATGTGGCTTTCATACACCAAACATCTGTATCACGTGACTGTCACAGTTTTGATTAAATAACTTTTCTAGTCTCCCACAGCATACAATAAGACTTTCAAAAAGTTGGGTTTTAAACAAAAGCAACAAGGAAAGAATAATCTACACAACAATAAAAAAAACAAATGAGCTATACATTTCCTTTAGTAAACAGAAAAAACTCATTCGGAATGTATGCAGATGTCAGCAGTGAGCAGAGTATAAAAAGGTTCCACCTTTATCTTTGGACAACAACTCTCACTTCCTACAGAATAGCTCCACTCACCATGGTTAAGGTAAATTATTTAATTACATTGCCTGTGTGTTATATATCAAATACTGTATATATTTTAAATGATTAAATGAGCACCATTTTTTATTTTATATACTGTCTAGTTTTGTAAATCAGTGATTTATTATTTTCCCATGCAAAGAAACATATAATATTACCAAGTTACCAACTACATAGGACAACTATCATTTTTTGCAGGTAGCAGGTAATAGGAGTAGAGTATCAGACAGCATATTCCCCAACATTTCACAAGTTTCCAAAGGAGGACACTTTAATTGATGGCATGGTTAGAGCTAGGGGAGGGTTTGGTAAGAAGCCGTTGTCAGGCTCATTACACATTTTACTACCCATCTTCTTCACAGCAAGCCTGTATATGATGTCATATTGCTGCATACTTGGATCAATAAACTGCAATGTTGCCACGTGGGAGCTCCAGTTCAATACTGCAAAGTCACAAACCTCAACCGATTTCACAGCTCAGTGGGCCCTGGTCTTTTTTGGTGGTATTTCAGGGACTTTCTTTCCTCAAATACCACGCTGACCTGATTCTTTATTGCATGCTAATGAAGTCCCTTCCTACATATATTTGTAGTTCATCTGGCTCGATGATTAAGAGCAATAGTATTGTTTGTAAGTTTTCCTCAAGGTAGGACAGTGACGACATCCATACACTTAACCCCTTCGTCTTACACAAGATCTAGATGACCAAGGACATAATAGTATGCCGTGTGGTTTTTGCACTAGATTTGATCGCAATGACATCCGTGGCAATTACATCAGAATTACATTTGGGCATAGATTGCTAATATAATTATTATATTGTTATAGATCACCTTCTACGAAGACCGAAACTTCCAGGGGCGCTCCTATGAGTGCAACTCTGACAATCCTGACATCTCCTCATATCTGAGCCGTTGTAATTCTATCAAGGTTGAGAATGGGAACTGGATTCTCTATGAACATCCCAATTACAGAGGACACCAGTACTTCCTTAGAAAAGGGGAATATCCCAACTTTCAACAATGGATGGGATTTAACGACTCTGTCAGATCCTGTCACCTGACTCCACAGGTGAGACACACATTTACAGCTTTTGGTGGCAGAAAAAATCTAGTTATATAATGACATTCACTTTAAATAGAAATTAGATGGTTCATATTATATTGATTGTTATATGCTACCTGAACTAAGACCAGAACTTCATGGTTAAAAGTTGTGCCAATTATACAAAAATTCCTTCACATGACTTAACAAAATACCTTATTTGCTCGATTATAAGACAATCCATATGCATTGACGTGGGCTGAAACCTCCTGTCTCCTGAATTGTCTTATAATGATGTCATGAGTAGTTATGTATACTGTACATCACAATGCTTGTGTCATAAATGCTTGTGGAAACTCATTCACAAGAACCAGGCCTTTCCTGTGGACATTACCTATGAAGTTACCTATTTTCATGTAATATGTTCTTTTTTTTCCAAGCACCGGGGTCCTTTTCTTCTAAGGATCTATGAGAATGACGATTTTAGAGGTCATACAATGGAATTCACTGAAGATTGCCCTTATGTCTACGACCAATTCTGTTTTCATGACATCCACTCCTGCCATGTGCTTAATGGTGACTGGATTTTTTATGAGGAGCCCAACTACAGAGGACATCAGTATTACCTAAAACCTGGAAAGTACAGGAGATACACGGACTGGGTTGCCACAACACCCAGAGTTGGCTCTTTTAGGAGAGTGCAATACTATTAATAGCATGTATTACAGTTGTTGCTTATTGTACACAATATAATTATAAACAGAATTTTAATTTTGTGTTCATTTTATTGCCAAGCATTTTATTTTCTGTCATGCTTTAGAAAATATTATTCTATAACACAAGGACAATTATTTTATTTATGTTTCTTAACCCTTAAAATAAACGGTTTACTGTTTCCCCAACCACCGATTTATTCAGATTACATTTCGGGTATCCATAAGGGTGACCACATCACCCTTACATGGTCATACATATTAATGACCAGCAAAGATTTGCATCCCGTATAGACTCATGGAAGGGAACCAGTTAGTTATACATCTTCCATACTGGAGGGCTGAACTTTATCTGGACTAGTCAGCAATATGTAAAAATTATATGTGTTCTGGAAAACTTGGTCCACATCAAGACACCCGGTCTTAGGTGTCTGGCTAGAAGTAGAGAGGATATACCAGATGTTTTATTATCGTGACATGGAAGCACCTAGAAGTAACACAAGCACAGCCAGATGGACACCACCTACCAAAATGCATAGTGCCTACTTGGTGGAGGAGGGAAAATGGCCTGGGCTGTTTTTCAGGGTTTGGGCTGGGCCCCTGTCGCTGACCTTGGGCCCTCAACACCCGAGGTGAGATCTTACCTGGCACATCCAGCTCCCACGCTGGAGCCCTCTCTTCCATGCCGCCTGGCCAGACGGTGTGCGATCAGTCTCCCAAGATGGCAGATGTGAGCGTTCCACCATGCGTTTCACTGTGCGTTCCATGATTCGTTCTACCGCACAAAATAAGACACCTGAGGAAGACATGCTTCCTCTGACATCACACTGTCTAGGAATCTATTTCTCCAATAATATTCTGTATGCTGCTGCTCCATCCTCCACTTCCCTGGCAATGGAGGCATGATGCGAAATATCAGGAAACATAAAAACCTACAACACCATGCCTTCAGTGCTAGGTTATTTTGAGCCTTTTTACGCGGAAGATATTCCAGCGTTCTTTCTGGTTTTGTCCCAGTTCCTGCTCCTGCTTTCTTGATCTTCTACCAGACTTCCCAGTAATCAGACCTTGGTTCTCCTTTGGACCTTGTTACCTGCTGCCTGCCTTGACCTTGGAACTGTTCCTGTTACTGGAACTGTTCCTGATTACGGATTGCCTACTCCTTCTGTTTTAGACGTTCCAGTCTTTCTGTATCTTTATCTGGTCCTTGCCATTGGGTTTCATATCCAAAAAACACAAGGTACTACCTCCAAGCGTGACAGCCACTTGGAGCACAAATCAAGGTTCATTATTAGAGATAAACAGACAAACAAGTACAGTCGTTTGTATATAAATTCATAAGTTCAGTAATACATACTATTTAGAAAATTTACGTTCAATTTAAACTTAACGCCTTAAAATAAATCGCTTATGTAAAGAAGGTTTTTGTGCAACCGAGATCTTTTTTCCAATGTTTTAGGAATGGATGAAGGAGTTGTATCTCTCAATATGAAGCATTATATTGACATGAAGAATTATTACTAATTGGTCTGCAAGTCCACCACATACAGAGGGAGTCTGCTCTAGTACCTTCACCAAGATGGAGATATTGAGCTGCACATCTTTGAGAGGCTCATGGGAACATAATACCAGTACCTTATTACTTTATAATGTGTGTTCTATAAAGTTTAAACAGTGAATAGCTTTATGAACAAGATTTATCACCTTATTCCATATGCTTTGTTCTGTCGTTAAATGAAGATCTTCTTTACAAATTTTAAGCACTAGAAATATATATTAAAGTATCTGTGCGCAGATAAAATGTAAACATCTATTTATTAATTCACATGGTTGACTTTGTCCATTATTTGTATTAGGTTTTTAGCTTCCTTGGAAGGATTTCTAAATATGTACCATAAAGTATAGAAACTGCACTAAAATAGTTATTGCTGCCTTCTGAGTGTGATGCCTCAAGCCGTAATTCAAACAAAAAAAAGGAAAGAAAAATACGAAACAGGCTTAAGATTTGTTGTTACTCTAAGAATAGTGAGAAGAGGCCATTTGTAAAATTAAAAACTATTTTATACTTTTATTTCTAATTCCACGTATAAAAGTAGTAAATTCTTCCATGACCATATCTGGGAACTCTCTGGGTTTGAACAGAGATCTCCGGGTGAAGAACCGAATCCTCCTGGTCACAGGATCAAGGTCTTGACAGGCTCCCTGCCCATTTTCCCTTTAAATGGGGGTGTCAGCAGGAACGCCCCTGACATCAGCATGAACGCCCCCGACATCAGCGGGACCGCCCACAGATGACGCTGGACTGCCCGCTGACATCAGTGGGCAGTCCTGGCTGCGTCCCGCACGGGAAGGCTCGGGGTACCCAGGGTGAAGAACTTCCCAGGTATGTCCATGACAGAGGGCAAAAACAGAAGAAAAAAAGGAAACAAAAAATGGAAAACAAAAATTACTTGCCATTGCACCCACTTTTCTCTTCTGCCTTTAAGTTTTTTCCCAATATTATTGTCTTATCTATATTTAATTTATAATTTGAAAGTAAACTGTAAGTGTTCATAACTCTAATCAATTACTTCAATCACTTTTTGGATCCTCCAATGTAATTACTAAGTCATACGCATATAAACTAATCATGTGCTCCCATTGGTTTACTCTCACACCTTTATTACCAGAGATCCTGTCTCAAGTATGTATAGCAAAGATGATAAAGGACATCCCTGTCTGGTGCCATTAAACCAGGACATTCCCTTGCCCTAAAGAAGATATACAGTTCCATTATTGTATCATACATCCAGTCCTTTATGCTACATGAGTTTGATGACAGCAACAGAATATCAGATACATACACTTCACTACAGCCAAAATGTACCAGGCACTGTAGGAATGTCCTCAGGATGTTTAAATAGTGTTCCTAATAAAAGTGTTACTCTTAAAACAGATTTATAGGCATGCCAAACTAGTCAAGTTTATACTCCGCAGTTAATGTTATCAGTGAAATATTTTTTTGTTATGTTCTTTATATAGTTGATATCTTGTAGGCTAGTTATCCAGTTCATTCACACAGCCCTGACCTTAACCCCATTGAATGCCTTGGGTGGAATTGGAACACCAATTGCAAGCTATGACTTCTAGTACACCACCAGTGCCTGACCTCATAAATGCTCTTTTAGCTGAATAGGCACAAATTCCCACAGACACACTCCCAAATCTTGTAGAAAGCCTTCCTAGAAGAGCAGAGGTTGTTATAGCAGCAAGGAGGGTGGAGGCAACAATAGTGTACCTAGGTGGGGCCTGGGGGGTGGTGGTCCGTCCTCATAAGAGGGGTGCCACCAAGCTAGCATCATGTACGCACCTCTCCAAAGACAGACTATAATGTCCGCCTCTAGATTAGCAGGCTCGTTGGGGAGATATTCCTCTAATCAGCTTAAAATCAGTCAAGGGAGATCTGTTAATGCAGAGCTCAGATCCTGCTCCCTTGCGATACACGTGGCAACGGATGCTGTGCGCCAGGATTTGATGTCATATCCTGGTGCAGAACACTGAAACCACATCCACCGCCTTCAGCGCTCACAGCCGCTTCAGGTATGAAATTAGATGTCACTGTCAAACAACAGCCCAATATGTGTTCAGCAACATATCCTGAGTATAGTGATACCACTCATTCATGGGTTTGTCTGGTTGTTTTGGAGGTAAAACACCACATTTGGGAAATACACATTTTTCAGCTTGGAGTTTTGACATCTGGTCCTTCTGCCCAAATGTCCTAATCTTTGAAGCTGGCCAATTTAATTTACTGCATCAAACCTTATATTTTTGAAAACTAAACGCCCCAGGGTATTTCAATTGCTGGCATTGTAATTCTTTACATGCAATTCTTCCAGCAGATAAAGTTTGTGGTAGTAATTTTTGTGTGTTTTTTTACACACATTGTACTTTAGGTATGAAATTATAGTTCCTGGTATATGTCACACAACAACAACACCCCAATATGTGTAAGCAACCCGAGTACAGTGATACCACCCATGCATGGATTTGTCAGGTTGTTTGGGGGCGAAAAGGCCACATTTGGGAGGTGCGCTTTTTTATTTTATTTTTGACATCTGGTCAGTCTGCACCTATGACCTATAAGTGACATCTTTAAACCTGGCCAATTTAATTTGGCCGATCAAACCATTCTCGTTACAGGGTTCCAAATTGCCAAAACATTCCAAAATTTCGAAAACATCAGTACAAGCTGATCATCAAGATCATTAATCACAATGCAAAGAGCAGACTGGTGGAGCTGGAGCAGTAGAAACTTTTTCTCTGGAGTGATGAATAACCCTTCACTATTTGGAAGTCTGATTTCTGTTAAATAGCACATTACATATCGACTAGAAGTTACATTGTGACAAGCCTCAATTCATGATTCTATCTACTCTTGACAAATATATATTAAGACTAGCATGACTCACATAATAGACAATAATGCTGTAAGCAAGCATTTCTAAACTAAAGAGAACAATCAGAAACAATGAAGAACAAAGAAACTATACATTTTCTATAGTTGACAGGGAAGTGTAAGCATTCCTTTCAATGTATGCAGGCATCAGCAGTTTACAGGGTATAAAAAGGCTTCTCTAGTTAATTTTGAACAGGACTGAGATCCAGTAGGACTACTGCTTTCAACATGGTTAAGGTAACAAAAAAACCTAGATCCATGAAAAGTTATTTTAGGAAGAAATTGCTCTATATATAAATATATTAATCATTAAATGTTGTGTATGATGTGTCTATGATGTACTATTATTTATTACTTTAATTTTCCTTCAGATCACCTTCTACGAGGATAGAGGTTTCCAGGGCCGCTCCTATGAGTGCAACTCTGACAATCCAGACATCTCATCATATCTGAGTCGCTGCAATTCCATCAGAGTGGAAAATGGGAATTGGATTCTCTATGAACAACCCAATTACAGAGGACACCAGTACTTCCTTAGAAAAGGAGAATATCCCAACTTTCAACAATGGATGGGATTTAATGACTCTATCAGATCCTGTCGCCTGACTCCACAGGTGTGAAATGTAAAACTATGTTACCTATTTATTCCTCTTAACTAAATGATTATTGAGTTTTAGACATCACATAGCTTTAGCTTCTAATGGTAGAAGAGTGGTTATGCCTTGGAGTGATGTATTTGTGAGGGGAATAACTTCTGGTCCAGTTAACCTCTTTAGTTCCTTGATATAACACTTTCTTCCAGTGCCCCAGCTACAAAGGTGTAGAAAGAGATACTGACTAATCAAAAATCTCTTTGGTCCAAATGCAATGTTTGAGTCTCTAAGTTCTCCAACCAGCTCACATAATACAGTTCCAATATAGAGATCCACCACCGGTAAAGGTAAAATATGCCTATAATTTTCTGTCTGGAAGCGACTGATATATGATTTAATATGACATGATATATCGTATAATCACATCACATTTTACTTGAACAGAGCTTTACTATTAACTGTATCTTCTGACATGATTTCAGATTTGTATTTTGTAGTTTAACTAGTATGTTAATTTCATTTATTATAGCATCGGGGTCCATTCCAGTTGAGGATCTATGAGAGAGAAGATTTCCAAGGTCAGATGATGGAGTTCACTGAAGATTGTCCTAGTGTCCATGAGCAATTCCGTTACCATGACATCCATTCATGCCGCGTGCTTGATGGCCATTGGGTTTTCTATGAAGAACCCAACTACAGGGGACGTCAGTATTACCTGAGACCAGGAGAGTACAGGAAATACACTGAATGGGGAGCTATGAACCCAGAATTGGATCCTTCAGAAGAGTTCAGTATTATTAGAGAAATAACAAATTACAGATTTGTTTCATTCATTAAATAAATGAAAAATCTTATCCAGTCTCTTTTGTATTACTTTATATAAAAATGCTTGTTTGTTATTTTCCTGTTTCAACATTCCGTTATTTTCCAATATTTTATATGTATGTATATTTTATTTACTGTATGGGGAGCTTTGTTTGATACATGGCTATGTAGTTACATAGTAAATAAGGTTGAACAAAGACTTAAGTCCATGAAGTTCTACCTAGCCTTCCTACTCTTGATCCAAAAAAAGGCAAAAAAGCCCTAATTAAGCTACTTCAAATTCTGCATTCAGAAGGAAAAAATCCTTCTTGACTGCAAAAGGCAATCAGTTTTTCCATGGATCAAAAAGCTCAAAAATATTTATATCCAGACCCCCTTTGAAGACATCCAATGTATTTGATAACACCACCTCCCTTAGCAGTGATTTCCATACATAACTGTAAAGAATACCTTCCTTTGTTGTCTCTGAAATCTCCGACCTTCTAGTCTCAGAGGGTGACCTCTTGCTCTGTGCATTTCTGTTACTGAACAGGTTACTGAAGAGCTCTTTATTTTGGCCCTGGATATATTTATATAATGTTATCATATCCCCTCTAAGATGCCGTTTTTCTACTGTATATAATTTTCTCTCTCTTCACAACTAACATTTTGTAGCCCTCCCTTGTACTTTTTATAGTTCCATAATGTCTTTTTTAAGAACCAGTGCCCAGAATTTGCACTGCATCTTACGATTGACCTGGAAAGAGGCAAGATGATATCCTCCTCTCGTGAATCAATACCCTGTTTTATGCATGCCAAATCCTTATTGGCCCTTGCAGCTGCTAGATTGCATTGTGCACTGTTGCCATGCCTGTTGTCTACCATTATTCCTTCTCATTGGTAGTTTCCCTTTAGGGATATTCCATTCATAGTATAGGTTGCATTGTTATTATTTTTACCATAATGCATAACTTTGAATTTATCTATGTTGAACCTCATCTGCCACTTGCCTGCTCAGTCCCCAACTCTGTCTAAATCATCCTGCAAAGAAGAAACATCACGATTAGTCTGAATTACCCTGCAAAAACTGTGACACGAATCTCAATGCAGCGTGGACAATCAGTAATAAACAAATTAAAAAGAAGAGAACCCACGACAGACCCCTGAGGCACTAAACTGAGAAACAGCCATTCACAAGAACTCTCTGCATTCTATCTTTGAGCCAATTTTTCAATACAAATACAGATAAATCACATCTACAGCCATACCCAGATCTATATTTTTACTAACTTCATAGAATGCTAATAAGTTGGTTTGACAAGACCAGTCTTTCACAAATCCATGTTTATTTCTACTAATTGGATTCTGTATCAAGATATGTTCTAGAATGTATACTATTAGTAACACTTCAAATAGTTTCCCCACTACCGATGTTAAGATTACTGTAATTTCCCGGTTGAGATTTTGATCCCTTTTTAAATATGGGCACAACATCTGCCTTGCACCAATTTAATGGCACTATGCCTGAACTGAAACCGACAGGATTGCTGAACATCTGAAGTCACATGGGCTTCAAGATCAAAAACAACATGGGTTTACCTGAGGAAGATCATGCCAAACAAAATCGTATTGATTTTTTTGATTGGGTAACTAAAGTAATTGATCAAGGTGGTGCAGTAGACATTGTGTATCTGGATTTCAGTAAGGCCTTTGACACTGTGCAATCTCTGAGTTTAGATCCCAATGTTGTTGAATGGATTATGGAGTGGCTGAGTGACAGAAAACAGAGGGTTGTAGTCAATGGCGTATATTCAGAGCAAGGTCTTGTTACCAGTGGGGTACCTCAGGGATCTGTACTTGGACCGATTCTCTTAAATACTTTTAGTAGTAATATTACACAAGGTCTTGATGGAAAGATATGTCTTTTTGCTGACGACACAAAAATGTTTAACAGGGTTGATGTTCCTGTCGGGATTAGCCAAATGGCAAATGATTTAGGTAACCTGGAAAAATGGTGAGAGCTGTGGCAACTGCTCCCTGTCAATTCTCCCTTTAAATGGGGGTGTTTCCCACTGCCGTCAGCGGGAACGCCGCCCCCTGACGTCAGTGGGTAGTCCTGGACGCGTCCCACAAGGGAAGGCTCTGGGTAGCCGGAGCCCAGAATTTCCCAGGTATGGTCATCATGCACAGTTGCCTTAACACAGGGCTTAAGTTTAAGGTTTACATATAAACAAATCCCTCCCCCTTTTCTATTGACTCTGTCCCTTCTAAAAAGCAAGTAACCTTGAAAATTAACTGACCAGTGGTGAGTATCATCCCATCACGTTTCAGTGATACCAACACATTTGTATTTTACATTTTTATATATCTTGGGTCTCTGTCCATTAGGGAAATTCTCTAGAATCAATATAAACATTTATTTTTGTGAAATGTAACTCTCTTAGTTCTGCAGCATCCTTTTCCAATATGTCAATTAGAACTACTAAGGAGCAGGCAAATCAGTGAAGACTAATCAACCTATCTCGCCAGTTGATGCCTATGTTAAAGAGCCTCAACCAGACAAAGTCTCCTTTGCTTTAGTGGCTGCATATAACAAAAAAAGCAGTACAAAAATTATTTGCATTATTTGGAGCTTTTCCAGCTTTAATTTTGCAAATATCCCCCCATTTACTTGCTTATATTATAAATATTTTATACATTTAAGATGTTATCAGAATCCTCTGGAAAATCATATGGCCATGTTCATGAAGGTTTGATAGGTGGAGCTAACAGTCCAACACAAGGTATAGCATGCAGCTCTAAAGTAACATCTGCTTTTGATTAAGAAAACTGTACTATTAAAATGTACTTAGATACACGCATATACACATACATGTATCTTTTTATATAAAGTAATAAAACAGAGACTGGATAAGATTTTTCATTTTATTTCATGAAGGAAACAAATCTGTAATGTGTGCTTTCTCTAATAATACTGAACTCTTCTGAAGGATCCAATTCTGGGGTTCATAGCTCCCCAGTCAGTGTATTTCCTGTACTCTCCTGGTCTCAGGTAAAACTGACGTCCCCTGTAGTTGGGCTCTTCATAGAAAACCCAATGGCCATCAAGCACGCGGCATGAATGGATGTCATGGTAACGGAATTGCTCATAGACATTAGGACAATCTTCAGTGAACTCCATCATCTGACCTCGGAAATCTTGTCTTTCATAGATCCTCAACTGGAATGGACCACGATGCTTCCACAATACAAAAAATAATATTTGTCAAATTTTCCTTCCATGATCTATGTGTTTTTATTGTGAGTTGAATTTCAAATTTGAAACAGCAATATGAAGTAATTGTTGGAAAGTTAAATGTATAGTTTCAATAGATTAACAAATTTCGTATTTCTACTAATTGGATTCTGTATCAAGATATGTTCTAGAATGTATACTATTAGTATACAAAGTAGTTTGCAAGAGTTTACATTCTCAAGGGTGTTAGGGTATTGATGAGACATTATTCCTACAACTAATTGGAGGAATTCAGCAAATAAAAAGCATCATGAATTTTAGACAAGATTTGAAACACGCAAAGGGGGAGGTTTCAATAAAGCAAGGCAAAAAAATATATTTTATGATTAAAAATCACTTTTCTCACCTGTGGAGTAAGACGACAAGATCTTATGGAGTCATTAAATCCCATCCATTGCTGAAAGTTGGGATATTCTCCTTTCCTAAGGAAGTACTGGTTTCCTCTGTAATTGGGATGTTCATAGAGAATCCAATTCCCATTATCTACTCTAATGGAATTGCAGCGACTCAGATAGGTAGAGATGTCTGGATTGTCAGAGTTGCACTCATAGGAACGACCCTGAAAGTTCCGGTCCTCGTAGAAGGTGATCTGTAGGAGAGAGTTTATATTTTTTGTCAACTCATCTTTTTGACTATTAGAATATGAACCTAAATATTCAGCAGTATCTATAGAATTATTCCTTATATTAGCTAGGAGTTCTAATTTAACTGTTTAAAAATACTGTTTCATTGAACTGATATAAAACTGGTGCCATCATAGTGCCTTACCTTGACCATGTTGGTTGGAAATGTTCTGGGACAGCTCAGTACTGTTTTATGGTAGCTAGAGTACCCTATTTATACTCTGTCTGTTGCTGAGGTTTACATACATTGAACGTGATGCTCACTTTTTTCCCCGTCAACTACAGAAAATATAAAGCTCTTTTGTTTTTTATTGTTAGTAAAACAGTTTGTTTTTTTGTTTAGTTTTTTTACTCTTTTGACTGATTGTTTTAAGTTAGGTTCTATAGTTGAGGAAGATTACACTACACTATGCACTTATGTATAATAGACCTAGCAATTGAATACTGGAAAAGCGTAAATACTAAATTAAATTCGTAAAGTAATGTTACTTTGTAAACGTGCTTAACATATCCTCTTCCTAAGTTTCCTAATATAAAGAAAATATGGGAGTATTTTCAATGAGGTTTTACTGTACTAAAACTAGTGTTTCATCTTACATTTTGATGGCCAAAAATGGCAAAACTACTAGCTGCAGGAAAATTACTACATAACTTTAAAAGTACATATATCACAAAGTTAAGTCAGTTAAGTTAATAGTTAACTTGGCTTACTAGACTTGATTCCAGTCGCATACTCTTGCATGTTAACATCTTCAAATCATGATGGCTGCAAGAACACGATACTTTAAATTGCGCAACGTATAGGCAAGGGGCTTAACTTGCGTGTCCTCACCTGAAACCCTCAAAATATGCCCCAGCTATATGAAAAAATAAAATACATAATGGCTAGCCCTAGGACTCGGTATTATGGAAGGGAGACTGATAACTTTGCTTTCTTCCTCCAGCCAGGGCGCTGTGGGCAGTATTTAAAAGACCATGCAGGGGGTATATTATCTCCCTCCATGGAAATAGGGTTCAAATAATATTATTAAAAAACCTATAGGAGACATGGATCTAAGATGTCCCCCCCTCTTATCATCCGTCCCATGGTGGGTTATTGGTAAAAGCAAAAAAAAAAGGAAAAACCTTTGGGGGCATCTTTTTCCCAACACTCCCAACTGGAGCACATAGTATTTTATTTTGAATCCCTTTAACTCCAATGGACAATGAGTGGGGAGATAGGGTAGGGTAAAGATGCTCCCAGGAATTTTTCTTTTTAATTTTACCCTAATCATTTTTTGTATTTTATCCCTTGGTATGCAAGGATGTGGTCCATCCAAGCATTGTATTTTTAGCCAGTTTGGTAAATATACCTGTCTGTCTAAGTTTCCTTAAACAATATATAACTACTCTAGCATACAAGCTTATCATTCCTATTTTTCAACTACTACAACAAACCTTAAAAGTTCCACCAACTATCCATTAATCTAATCCCTCTTCCTGCCAGTCCTTTCACATCTTTATATACAAATCTCTTCACAAATCAAACCACTTTTCACTAAATGGTCAGTTAAATGATCAGTTAATCTTTATCCATCTATGTCTCATCTACCCAAATTAAATACTACTATTTTTCAATAACTTGCTTTTTCTTATCGCTCTCTTGAGTAACATATGCTAGAATTGTGTGCTCTTTAAAATGTTGTGTCGTTACTTAATGAGATGATTAAAAGGCCGATGTCTGATCTCCTCAGCTGGTCCATTAACACTATAAAGCTTGTGCTGAGCTGGCACAACCACCAAAGACTGCTTTAAAGGCCATGGGTGCCTTTATCTTAGTACTTTTGGGTATGGTGGAGAAGGTGGGCTGGGATTGCTGCTTTGGGTCTTTTTCCTATGATATATGCCCACATGGCTGAATTTTCACATTTTGTATACCTTTAAAACTATTTACTTTTTGGTGTAAGCTGAAGCAGAACCCTCTTCTCTTCTCTACAGGAATATCTAAATTTATGATGTCACCTCTTAATTTGGTGCACCTTCACATTTGGTAAACATTGTAATGGATTACACACACATTAATAATAATTATATTGCTGAAGTTTTTTATGTGCCCTATAAGCAATCATTCAAACATAAAAAAGAGTGTTATTCTTTAGGTCAGTTCTTAGGACAATTTAGGAGTGTAATTGCAATGCAATATGAACTATTGTTTTTAAAGGTTTTAAACACATTTTAAAGGGACATTGGTAATAATGAATTTAAAGTTTAGAATTGTGCATTCAGATTTGTAGAAACTTTAATGTTAAAAAAAATCTCCCAAACAAAAAGTAGTAATCCCAATAAAAAAGGCAGTATATACTGGCTTACTGTATAGCTTTGAATTAATCCATGAAATACACTACATGCCTGTAGGTTACATAATTAAGCAGTCCACACGTGGACTTAATCGTAGGTCTGACACTGAGCAGAATGTATATTGTACCATTGGAATTTGCTATGTTTGATTTTTTAATCTTTTTTGGAAGTAAAGCATCTATTTCTTATTGAAACTAGTCCATTCTGTCAAATTGCGCTGTGAGTGCAATTAAATATTACATTTATTTTAACGATTGATACTATAAAGTTTTTGTTTTAGATTTTTCCTTTTTCACAAACACCCTACTGTTCTTTTTGCACTTGGAATCAGACATTGGAATTGGAGAGGGTCATTGGTGGGTTGCAGCTGTGTTAATGGGAAGTATTAATATTGGTTGGTATTTTTCATACATATACAATATTTCTTCCCTTCACTTATACACATATTTATTTTGCTGAGCAAAATGCACAATATTTAATAAGCTGCTCAGACCCAAGTACCCATCTACAATCACTTTCATACCTTAAACGGTGTTGCTGTAAAGCCCCGGGGCGTCAACATCCGCCATACACTGTATGTCGGCAGACATCTGTTTTAAAAGAGTTTTGGAGGTGGTCAACGATCGCCACCTAAACTTCAATGGTGTCACTGAAATGCCTCAATCACAACACAACGCATGAGTGATTTTGCCACTCTCAAGATAACAGAAGTGTAAAAGTTCGGCAGAGGGTCTCCAGACCCTCTAGAGAACTCTGGCTCCACTTGCAGGTTGAATACAGGTACTGCTTTCAACCATGCAAGTCAAGGGAGCCCAGCTTTCTAATCACAATGTGATTAGTAAAATATTTTAAAAATAATTTAAAAAAAATATTGAAAAAAAGCTAAAAAAAAATAAAAAATTGGTAACCTTTAAAAATAATTATGCAATCGGAGGAACCATCCAGTTCAGCAAAAATGTAAAAAAAAAGTCCAAAAAGAATAAAATAAATAAAATAAAGTTTATAATTATGACCAAGTGCTGTATCTTCCCAAAAATCTTGATATGGAAATAGTTAAAGCATTTCAAATATCGAAGGGGTCTCTCATTTTTAAAAAATAAATGGTTTGATGGGGTAAATTGGCCGGGCTCAAAGATAGGGCGTAGGCACAGACTGACCAAAATGGGGAAAAAAGTGCACTTATAACCCCCAAACACAAGACAAACCCATGCATGGGTGGTATCACTGTACTCGGGAGATGCTGCTGAACACATATTGGGGTGTTGTTTGATAGTGACGTATAACTGGAGCTATAAATTTATACCTGAAGTACAATTTGTGTGAAACAAAAAAAAATGGCTACCACAAACTTTGGCAAAGGCTGGTGGTAGTATCTCATGCATGGAAAGGGTTAAAATACTAGCACTTGAAATACCTTGGGGTGTCTAGTTTTGAAAAATATATGATTTGAGGGGAAAATTGAATAAGTCACCTTCAAAGATGGCCTTATTAGAACATGGAGGTAGTTGGAACAGATGTAAAAGTTCTAAGTTAAAAAATGCGCACTTCCTAAATGTGGCATTTTACCTCCCAAACAACTCGACTAACCCATGCATAGGAGTTATTACTGTACTCGGAAGATGTTGCTGAACACATATTGGGGTGTTTTTTGAAAGTGACATACAGCAGAATCTCTAAATCCATGCCTGAAGTGCAATTGTTGTGATAAGAAAACACTACCACAAAGTTTGACAAAGGGTGGTAGTGGAATTTGTGTATGGAAAGGGTTAAAATACCAGCATTTGAAATACCTTGAGGTGTCTAGTTTTCAAAAATATATGGTTTGATGGGGTAAATTGTATTGGCCAGCTTCAAAGATACCCGAAATGGCACATGGGGAAGAATGACCAGATTTGAAAAAAAAAATATTTTGAAATTTCACTTGCAGAAAAAGCAAAAAAAAAACATTGGGTATTTCTAAACTCAGGACAGGAGAATCTATTTAGAAAGTTTTTCATTAGCTTTTTTGGATGAGTAAAATATCTTTCAGGTAAAAGTCAGAAAATGTGTTTTGTTTTCAATTTTTCATCATATTTTTTATAGGAAATTAGATAATATGATCAATATATAACTTGTGTGGGTACACTAACTGAGTGAGGAGAAAATTAAATCTAAGCACAAGCCCGACAAAAGTGTTAAAACAGCCTCGACCCCAAAGGGTGCAAAAAGTAAAAAACAGCCTGGTCCTTAAGGGGTTAAACAAGATGTGACTGTCATTTTGGCAATGTTCCCAGAACATATGTTTAAGGTTTAACCCCTTCCGGACCGGCGATGGCAAACTGCGTCTTCCCTTGAAGATCGCTGGTCAGTAGCAGCCGCCCTCGTGATCCCAGCGTTCAAAGCAACGCTGGATCGCGTATCAGCGGTGACGTACCTGGTACGTCCCGGTCCGCCGGTAACCTGTGACCCGGAAGTGCCAGGTACGTCCCGGTCTTGATGGGGTTAAATTGGGTAGGTGTTAAGCATTCACTACCCCAATAAATCTAACACAGTGGTTCTCAACCTTCCTAATGCCTCCATGCCCCATAAGTGTTTTTAGTATTTTAATTGTATAAAGCTGGAGGATACTGCACTGCTGTTGCTTTTACATTTATAGATTTCAAGAAAATATATTAAAGACAAGGTTTTACAACATTTGAAGCGCTTGATATCCATCTCTTGTGAGTGCAATCAGAGTTTCTCTAGTCCACTTTTCCCAACATATTACACTATTGTGGGATTTGTTTTTGTTTTCTCTCTATGTACATGTGCCCCTTCTTTTGACTACATTTGATTTTCGAGAATTTGGAGGAATACTCAGACTGGGTGCTGCAGTGCAACATTGGGGGAGTATTATATACTGTATATTTTTATTCTTATTATTTGTTTAGTTTAAAGAGCACATATACCACGTGTTAAGGAATAGTTTTATTTATTAGTTTTTACTTTTCCTCATAATAACATTATGTCCACCTTCCTAATATTGTGTAGTTCCCCCTTTTGCCACCAAAACAACTCTGACCTATCGAGGCATGGACTCCACTAGACCTCTGAAGGTTTGCTGTGGTATCTGGCACCAAGACATTGGCAGCAAATCCTTTAAGTCATGTAAATTGAGAGGTGGGGACTTCATGAATCGGACTGGTTAGTCCATGGAGATCTGGAATTTATTGGATTGAGATTTTGAAGTCAACACCTCAAACTCTTTATTCTGTTCCTCAAACCATTCCTGAACCATTTTTCTTTGTGGCAGGGCTCATTATCTGGCTCAAAGAGGCCAATGTATCAGGGAATACTGTGTCCATGAAAAGGTCTACATGATCTACAAAAATACTTAGGAAGGTGGTACGGATTAAAGTACCATCCACATAAATGTTTCCTAGCAGACCACTGCCCAAAGCATCAAAGCATCAAAGGTGCCATGTATTCCCCAGGTAAGTGACACACGCGTGCCCAGCCATCCATGTGATATACAAGAAACATGATTCATCAGACCAGGTCACCATTTTCCATTGCTCTGTGGTCCAGTTCTTATGCTCACATGCTCATTGTAGGCACTTTTGGTAGTGGACAGGAGTCAGCCCGGACACCATGACTGATCTGTGGCTACACCCCCATACGTAACAAACTGTGATGCACTGTGTGTTCTGACACATCAGAAGCAGCATTAGCTTTTTCTGCAATTACCCTTGTAAATATGTTAGCCATTGAGATTATTTTAACTATAAGAATTATATTCAAAACTGGAACATAGGCAGCAAGAAAATGGTGCGAGTGATATGAGTAAGGTATTTAGATATACCAGTGCCTAATTTACATACACACTTACTATCTTATAGTATATAAAAGAAAAAGTGGCAAGGGTACCAATGGAAAGGATAAGGTGAAAGGTTAAGTAAATGTGATGTTTACTGAAGGGATCTACTCCCCAAATAAATGTATAAAAATGGCAATACTCCTATTTCACAGCTGCTGCCCTAGACAAGCATTCTCCGGATGCTGATATCAAACAAAAAACTTCCACTTAGGAGCGCTCGTGAACAAAAGAGAGCACAAAGAGAAAAAAATAACAAATAGTGTAGCCAATAATAACAGTCAGTGGTAAGTATTGCACTCAAGATATATCTGTGATATTCTCGCTTTTCTCACGATCTTTATGTCTAGAGGTGTAAATGAAGAGAGAAAACAGGAACAAATTGCGCAGTATCTCACACAAATGTGAAAAAGATAGAAGTGGGTTGCACTTACAAGAAGTTACAATTCTGGTCGGTCTCAATTTGGATGATGATCATCAAGTGTTTATCAGATCTTTATAGTGCCTGTTCTCAAAGTGCTGTGGTGCCTCATTGTAGAGGAATGTCCAAGATTGGTGCTTGTGAACCCAAAAAGATCCTGAAGGCTACTGGAATCAGTGCAAATATTTATATTGAACTCCATCCAGGCTATGTAAATCATAGAAAAAGGAATTCATAATTTTTTTTTAAAAAAATAAATGTATTTATTCAGGGAAAAAACCCTTTAGAGAATATTTTAAAAAATAATGAATTTATAGAAATAGATTTGGCAAGATAAATAAATAATAAAAATATAGATATGCTATCTAATAAATAATTACAAAGTCCTGAGTAAGACTTAAAAATCTTGATAATACATAGATTAAATACATAGATTAAATACATTGACACCTTCTTCATGTCTTCTTGTACCGGTTTAAAATAGTTTAGAAAGGGACTCATCAACCTGTAATTGTGTGTGTGAGCATGGATGTGTAATTGTGTGTGAGAATGGATGTGTAGTTGTGTGTGTGAGAGAGCGTGAGCATGGATGTTTAATTGTGTTCGTGCATGAGAGCATGAATGTGTAATTGTGCGTTTGTAAGCATGGACGTGTAATGGTGTGTGTGAGCATGGCTGTGTAATTGTGTGTGTGAGCATGGATGTGTAATTGTGTGTGTGAGCATGGATGTATAATTGTGGGTGAGCATGGATGTTTAACTGTTGTGTGAGTGTGTGTTGAGTGAGTATGAGTACGTGTGTGCAATTTGTGTAAGTGTGTGTATATATGTGTGAGTGTATGTTAGAATGGGGAGCAAGGGGCAAAGAAGGCACAGGCAAGTTGATAAGGGGCAATTATGGCACATACTAGTTGTTTGGGGCAAAGATGGCACAGCCAGGCTGTTTGGGGTTAGGATGGTAGTGATAAACTGCTTGGGGCAAAGTCAGTCAAGCTGTTTAGGGCAAAGGTGGCACTGTGGTACATGTTGCTTGTGTTGCTTGGTGAAGTTACCCCCAGATTAAAGATGTATATTCCAAAATGAAATATTATATACTAGTTACCTTCATTTTTACCTCAACTCCTCCATCCCAAGCTAATAAATAATTTCATACTAATCTATTACATTTCTATTTAAATTATTTGAAAAAATCATTATGATTTTTTTTCTTTTTTTGTCCTACATTTCTAAACAAGATAGAACACAATTAAGGCACCCCTTTACCTAAACTAGGATTTTCATCTGACCATACAGTAAATTTACTGATGCAGAAAATCAACCAGGTAAGCATTCTGTTGAACACTGTAGACAGACACATCATCAGTGTATTTCATGTTAGAAACAATGGGAAATTCTTGTGCTCTTTGGCGTCTGGGTAGTGACAAATTAAATAGCCCAATTCACTGCCGTGTTCTCTGGATAACAGCGCTGGAATGCAGCATTCAGCAAACAGGGCTTAACAATACGGTGTACACTGAAATAACATTTCTCCCCATAATAGGGATGAATAGGCTATACATTTGCATTACTGGACAGAAATAGGGTCAAAGCCATCTTCAATGTATGCACATTCCAGAACGGTATCATGTATATAAAAAGCCATTTGCACAGAGTCCATATAGCTTCCAGGTCTCAGTCCTAAACTCAATCCAAAATGGGGAAGGTGAGTAAAAGCACTGTACCATAGGTATTTATCAGAAAAGGCACAGGTCATGGCAAACTACAGCATATTAGTTATAGCTATTAAATACCTAAATGTCACAGTCTCTATACCTTACTACAATATATATAGTTATAGTAAACGATGTTTAAAATACTTATCATACTAAGTTCTTATACATAATGTATAACAACCGACATGATCAAGTTTGGACCTTGTAGGCATCATCCATGTCTGTGGCAAGGAATTCTTGTTTGTCAGTTTAATTCTTTCAGCTTCCCTAAGAAAGAGGTAACGTAACTAGTAGTAGTGTTTAGTAAGTAAACGCTCCTCCTCTGTTGATGCTGGCACCCTTGTTTCTCAGTCTTCTGTGTCAATGGCATTGATTGGGGCACTATTGGGCTCATCACAAAAGGCAAGTACTCTAAAATTATGTACATACTGTATATTTGCAGGCACCCCGACCTGTAACTCATTTTGAGTTTAAATTTATTTGATAGGCACTATATAACTTTGAAAGAGGCATTGTATGCTAGGTATTTTTGAAAGACCCTTCAAGGGTCTGTTTCCAAAACATGGAGCTTCAACTCTTGATCATCATCGCCTCTCATCAGCATAAACTAAGACCTTGTTTCCTACAGCTTTGTGTATATTATAAGTCTACACTGCTAATAAATATATATATATTCATGTGATGAAAAACCCATGAATTTACTTGAACTATTAAAGTGGTTCATATATTTAGAGCTGTGATGCTTTTTAGAGGGCTTAAATAATAAGACAAGGGTTATAAGGTGTTTTTAACTAATGTTGCTTGTTTGGTGTTTTGTTTTGTTTTTTTGCAGATCATCTTTTATGAAGACAAAGGTTTCCAGGGTCGCTCTTATGAGTGTAGTGCTGACTGCACTGACCTGTCTTCATACTTCAACCGTTGCAACTCCATCCGTGTAGAAAATGGAAACTGGGTACTCTATGAGCACCCCAACTACAAGGGCCACCAATACTATCTTAGGAGAGGAGAATATCCTGACTTCCAGCAATGGATGGGTTTCAATGACTCTATCAGGTCTTGTCACTTAACACCTCAAGTAAGTAATGAGTTGCAGTACTAAATATTATGTTATGTTTTTCACTGTTTGTTAGCAACCCTGTGATGTTTAAACAATAATTTAATGAAATCAGACAATATTCCTTTGTGTGTTGGTGCAAACATGAAATATTTTCTTTCCAGATTAGACAAAAATACAAAATACATTGTTTGTGTACAAAATATAGTGATTTGTAGAGCCAGCCAATAAGTCTTAGAAAAAGGGCAGAAAGTAGCACTTTCCACCCTGAGGAAATTCTTGTACGAAAACCTAATTTCCGCAACTCCATTTCTGAACAAGTATACATCATGTGACCTCCTGTGAAATGTGATGTGACATTAGTGAGCAAAAACATGGAATTTCTGCACCTTTACCCTGTGAACGCTTTCACATGATTTAGCCCAAAAGCAGTTTAACACTTCCTTACAGAAAAATTGCCAGGCTTTTATTTTTATAGTATAAATGAAAATTATTATTTTTGTTTGTTTGTTTTTACTGTATAAATCCGAATAGGAAATAGTTAAAAGCAAATCATAAAATGTTTTAATGATTTAGTAATTTTTGTATAAATGCAAGAATTATATTTTCCATAAACCGCTGGAAGGTTATGGGAAGTCATTCACTTGTATTTACCGGTATATATTTTGTGAATTTAATTGTGAAACAATGTAGAAAATGTAGAAGTTGAAAATGTAGAAGTTTGTAAAGAAATTGTAATTTTTTATTCAAATGTTATATAGACAATTTCGCCAGAGAAAAACATACACATTCGTGTATATGTGTTTTAATTAAGCAAGGTTATATTTAAAAATGTAGCAATGCATGTCTGAGGAATGAGTTATTGTTATGTAAGATATTTTCTTTATATTTGATATCTTAACTATTAAGTGTTCTCTATTTTGTTCAAAGCACCGTGGCCCATTCATCATTAAAGTTTATGAGAAGGAAGATTTCAAAGGTCAGATGATGGAGTTTACTGAAGACTGTCCTCATGTGTTTGAGCAGTTCCATTACCATGACATCCACTCTTGCAATGTGCTTGATGGCCAGTGGGTGTTTTATGAGGAACCCAACTACAGAGGACGCCAATACTACCTAAGACCTGGAGAGTACAGGAGATACAATGAATGGGGAGCTGCTAACTCTAGGGTTGGCTCATTTAGACGAGTTCAGCACGTCTATTAAGCAACTTACAAATATGCTGCATCTATGTTTTATTTTCCATCATCACAATAAAAAGAAGATGCTTACTTACATTTGTGTCCATCGAATTACCTGAAGCAGCACTGCTTTGAGAACCACTAATATGGTTATAGGTTATGGAATATATCTGTGTTTTATTAAGAAAATAGCTCCAGTAATTAACTTTCATTATGCTTCCTTCATGACAAGGCATATATAGAAATATCTGAAGCGCACACTCAGAAATATATCAAATTAAATTGGTTATAATATTCTTCATGACAAGGGACTGCCAAATTTGATAATCCTCCACAAACAAATCCAAATGAACCACACAAAGACAAAGAGGGAGTTTAAGGGTCACAGATGCTGAATAGGGTTTAGGTCTGGAGACATGCTCTGCCAGTCCATCACTATTATCCTCAGCTTCTTTAGCAAGGCAGTGGTCGTCTTGGAGGTGTGTTTGGGGTTGTTATAATGTTGGAATACTGCCCTGCGGCCCAGTCTCCGAAGGGAGAGGATTATGCTCTGCTTCAGTATGTTACAGTACACATTGGCATTCATGGTTTCCTCAATGAACTGTAGCTCCCCAGTACCAGCAGCACTCCTGCACGCCCAGACCATGACACTCCCACCACCATGCTTGGCTGTAGGCAAGACATACTTGTCTTTGTACTCCTCACCTGGTTGCCACCACACATGCTTGACACCATCTAAACCAAATCAGTTTATCTTGGTCTCATCAGACCAAAGGACATGGTACCAGTAATCTTTGTCCTTAGTCTGCATATCTTCAGCAAACTGTTTGAGGGATTTCTCGTGCATCATCTTTAGAAGAGGCTTCCTTCTGGGATGACAGACCAATTTGATACAGTGTGCAGCATATGGTCTGAGCACTGACACGCTAACCCCCCACCCCTTCAGCTTCTGCAGCAACGCTGGCAGCACTCATACGTCTATTTCCCAGCATGTGCACTCAACTTCTTTGGTCGACCATGGCGAGGCCTGTCCTGAGTGGAACCTGTCCCGTGAAACCGCTGTATGGTCTTGCCCACCGTGCTGCAGCTCAGTTTCAGGGTCTTGGCAATCTTCTTATAGCCTAGGCCATCTTTATGTAGAGCATTTATGTTGAACATTTTTTTTTGCCATGAGGTGCCATATTAAACTTCCAGTGACCAGTATGAGACAGTGTGAGAGCGATAACACCAAATTTAACACACTTGGTCCCCATTCACACCTGAGACCTTGTAACACTAATGAGTCACATGACAGGGGGAATGGCTAATTGGGCCCAATTTGGACATTTCCACTTAAGGGTGTACTCACTTTTGTTGCCAAGGTTTAGACTTAAATGGCTGTGTGTTGAGTTATTTTGAGGGGAAAACCAGATTTATTTTGTTATGCAGGCTGTAGACTACTTTACATTGTATTTCTTCAGTGTTGTCACATTAAAAGAATAATTCATAAAATCAGTTTCAAAAACAATGTGAGGGGTGTACTCACTTTTGTCAGATACTGTAAATCAACACATGATTATAGTAATAATAATAATAATAATAATAATAATATGATACAGCAAATACCACTGTCCACTCAAGCTAAAATTATTATTGTCTTTTATTTATATAGCGCCAACAATTTACGCAGCACTTATACAATACATAAATTCAAGGGGTCTGACAAGACGAGAATTGACAGACTAAGAAAAACTGATACATTAGGTGGAGAGAGCCCCGCTCGCAAGCTTACAATCTTGAGGGAATGGGGTGACAAACATAGGGCACAGAGAAAGGTTGAGAGGCAATGTGGTGGTCGTCTCAATGACAAGGAAGTTCTAGCAGCTAAGGTGGAATGCTTCTCTGAAGAAGTGGGTTTTGGGATTTTTGTTGAATGTTGGGAGGTGAGAGCTAAAGATTCAGTAGAAGTAGATTCCAGAGATATGGAGCAGCTCGAGTGAGATCTTGTAGATAGGAAAAGGAAGAGGTGATAAGTGAGGAGGAAAACCTTTGTTAGGGCACAGTTAAAGACTGGAGGGAGTTTATGGTTGGAGATGATAGGAATAAAATTGCTTAGGTTGAGCCTGTTGGTTAAGTTTGGTGGTTGAGAGTGATAGGA
>VKOC01000001.1:55840389-55865217 GCA_009364415.1 Spea multiplicata | reverse complement strand
GCAAATCAAACAGCAAATCACCAGTAAGGTACATTGCTTGCCGTGATTGGCTGGTTGTTTTACGCTGGGTAGAGGGGTAGTCTTATACGGCGAGTATAGTCCAAACTCTATATTTGGACTGTAAAAGTTGGGGGTCGTCTTATACGCCCAGTCGTCTTATACGCCGGAATATACGGTATATAAACCCGCTTTCCAACGACCTGTTCATTATTCAGACTGTACAAAGTGCAAGAGGTCATCCATTCAGAATGGGAAAAAAGGAAATTTTCACGAAAAGAGTTCTTTACAGTAAGAAGAATAAAGATGCGGAATTCGCTGCCTCCAGAGGTTGTTCTACCAAATTCAGTAGGCACATTCAAACATTGGCTGGTTGAGTTCATAACAAAGCAGACTATGCAGGGATATAAAAGGTAATAAGGGCAGGATTAGAAATTGCTGGTTGATTCACTGAGAAATCAGAATGTATTTTTGGAGAATTTGTTTTCCCTTTTTAAGCACTTTTTTGAATCAGTTTATGTGGGCATTTCCCCTTCTTTTGGATCAAATGCAAGGTTGAACTTGATGGACGTCTGTCTTTTTTTCAACCTAAATTGCTGTGAGAAAGCAATGTATTCATACGATCTGTGTGTGCGTAAATGGTCACACATGTTTTGAGGAGTTAATTACTAACTATTTGATGGATGCAAATTAGTTCAGCGTTTGGCATCATGACAGATATAGATTCACGGTTAAAGGGTTTTCAATTAGGTGTTTTTTTTTATTTAATCAGTAACTGCAATGGTCATTATTAGTCCATTTACCTGAGACAGTTTGTTTAATGATTAAATCAATTACGAGTATATAGTCTTTAATGCAATTTTCATTTAGTGGTTACGTGTAAAGAATGTTCTTTCAGAATGCTGGTGCATTCCTAACGCATTAGTACAGAATTTCTAATGTTGCTTTATATATATTATATATATATATAATATTATATATTATATATATATCTAACCCATTTACATTTATATATATATGTATAATGAATCATTATAGTGCCTGAGAGGTATGTATTGTTTACTACTGATATGATGGTGAAGGTGATGAATTTGAATTATTCAGTATGGGACTGGTTTCACTTGTTCATTCTTGTGTAATTATGCCAACTAATGTCAAAATGGGACCCAAAATCTTACATGCACACTATGTCCCTCTCCCAGTGCACTAGTGCCACCGAGATAGCAGAGCATTTTCACCACAAAACAGATGCAACAAATTTAAACATAAAACACATACTAAATGAAAAATTCATGATCAATAATACATAAAATGTAATTATATTACAAGCACTTTAATGCTGAGCAGGGCAGTTCAGGCACAGTAAAAATCCCAGTTGTACATTACATTTATTTATAAAGCGCCGTCAGATTCCGCAGTAGAACAATACAAAAACACACACAATAACAAACTGGTACAAAGGAGAAGAGGGCCCTGCTCTTGTGAGCATACAATATATTCGGTGGTTGAGGGGAGTGAGACAATAGGAGAGGACGGCTTGGATGGGGATGAGTTGATCAGGTTCAGATGATGTGCTGAAGCTGCTTTCTGCAGTGGCACCTGGTATGTCTCTTCCCTCCAGTTTAACCCCAGTGTAACTCTTACATAGCCACTTATGAAGAGTCCACTGGGGAAGAGGCCACAGGAGCAACGTTTCCAAGTGAGGTCTAGGAATTTATAGGGCTGCCTCACAAGTGGTCCGTTAAGGTGATTGCATACAGGAGGCAGATGTTTCACATCTTGGCTAACAAATGCAATTAAGCTAGACTAGAGGGCACCAAATTTAACCCTTTGACAGCAGCAGGGTATGGAGACATGCAGGATAAAGTCATACCGGGTGGAATACAGGGGTAACAGCAGGAAATGAGGAGTTCAGGTGAAAGGTGTGATAGTCATTCCGGGTGGAAAACAGGGGTAACAGCAGGAAATGAGGGGTTCAGGTGAAAGGTGTGGTAGTCATACCTGTAAGAGAAGGAGATATGGCAGACATTAGTGAATGCCAGAGGAGTAGTTGTATGAAAGCATGAAGACCAGGGATGGATCTCTGAATAGTCCAGTGTAACTCTTAACTGCCCACTTATGAAGAGTCCACTTGGACAGCAGCTACATTTCCAAGCACTGTAAAATAATTACTGCTTTTACAGTAAACAGGAAATTTGCAATTACATATCTAGATAAAGTGCATAAAATACAGTGCATAAAACACCGGATTGTTCATGAAACGTGTTCGGAACAAGTAAGAAGATGTCTGCTACTAGTGAGTTGGCAATTTCTGGTCTGAGACTTCAATGTTAAGTATGAGTGCCCATCCATAGTTAAATCAGTGAAGTGTTTCATGAAATCTCCCCACAGAAACTGTGCTTTATGAAGGTCTTATAGGAAAAGGTCACTGATATTGGCCCCCATGATGAATAGTTAATTTGGTGCCAGGGACCAGCCTGCCCTTGGCCCTCCCTAACCAGGTCTGTGCACCTGACAGCACAAACCTCTGGACGGAGTCCAGCCTGCTGCTGGAGTCCATAATGTGATATTGTATCCCAGTGCTCTCCAGCTACATAAGGAAAGCACTATGAGAGGTCTGTACTGGCAGGAACACAGGCCTTCACTGGCCTCTAATGGTGGCTGTTGAGGAGGCAAGGGGGGCAGCTGTTGGAGCCCTAATGGTAAGCCTTTTGCCCCGCATTAAAGATACCTCTGGTGAGTTGAAAGACTAAACTTACCAGCAAAGCCATGAGATAATCATATTCTTGATAGTCTTTTAGAATTTTTATTTGGTTATTGAGCCACATTTAAAACTATAACTCAAAATGGTACTGCTGAATCCCTAATTTTACTCTCAATTTGTATGATTATTATATTAAAATATGTAGTTTATGTTGACTAACATAAAAGGTGCAAACATGTCATATTTTTAATAAGAAAAAGCCCAAGTAATCTGTACATGTCGAAGTTTGTTTTTTTTCTCTTCTCTGTTACCCCCACTTAGTTTCTGTAGTCTAATTCCATCCATCACAAGGCAATGGAGAGCAGAATAAATGTTTTCTCACTTCACTTGATTTCAATTTGTTCTGTGTAATTTGATCCTGACCTTGTGAAATAACCTGATGTTCAGGTTTGTAAGGGTGTAATTAACAGCATGAAAGTAGAGTAGTCCTCTTGTTTAGTGGGCTTAATTGCTATGGTCTCACGTTCCCTTACCAATTCTGGCACGTGTATTTTACAGCTTGTACCAAAACTAGGGAAATTTAAATATGAGAACAGTAAGAATTAGAAGAATTCTCTGATCTCTGAACTTTATATAATTTATTATTATTTATTATAATGCAAATGCAGTGGAACATGATTGGCTCATGCTCAATACTGGAATCACAAAAATGATAGATTACATTTTAGTTGTAATCCCCCTAGGGGGGATTTCTTCATTATCGGTCTCTCCCGCATGAGTTACTGGGGGGGATCTGTACCCCCCCGGTTCCTACGCCCATGTCCCCTGCAGGGGATATCCTGTCCTCCGATGAACTTCCGGATTACACTTTAGTTGTAATCCCCCTGGGGGGATTTCTTCATTATCGGTCCCTCCCGCATGAGTTACTGGGGGGGATCTGTCCCCCCGGTTTCTACGCCCATGTCTCCTGCAGGGGATATCCTGTCCTCCGATGAACTTCCGGGTTACGTCAGCAACCCGGAAGGGAATGCCCGATCGCGCATTTCCGACTTTCATGCCGGAAGCTGTTACAGCAGATCGGACAGCAGAAAGCTTCTGCTGTCAGTGTGGAGTCCAGGCTGTCAGAGGACAGCCTGATCTCCCGTGCAGCATGTCCCTGATGCTGCGCAAAGGGCTGGATGTTCCTTAATAGGCGTTTTTTGGACGTCCCGGTGCGTCCATAGGGGATTGAAGGGGTTAAAGGCCATATTTTCTCACAGTGAAAAATGAGTGTGGCCCTCGCACGTATACAGTGCTGATGAAGAGGCCCACTCCAGAAAAAAATTGAACACCCCCCTTACAAAAAAATTACTGCAGTTTTTCTGGACATGAAAAAACTGCAATACTGCACTTTTACTGCAGTATTACTGCACATTTACTGTAGTTTTACTGCATTTGTACTTCACTGTACTGCAGTTGTACTGCAGTTATTTTTGTACGGAAGTACAAATGCAATAAAGCTGCAGTACATTGAAGTACAGAAACATGAAGTAAAGAAACAGCTGAGAGATATAAAAGGGTCCTCACTTAGCTCACTGTTACTCTTTTGGCAGAGCTTTAAAGAAAATATGAGAAGCAGGGGCTTAATCATCAAGAAGCCCCCGATAGAACATTTAAATAAAAATATCCTGGATATCAGTCTTAATGTATGGATACAAAGCGGGATTAATAGGAAGACATTATGAACGATAATAAAATGAAAGATTTTTCTGACCAAGGATGCTCTGAATGAACCCCATCTGCTGAGTAAATTACCCCAATACCTCTGTGTTTATTTAAAGTTTTTGTTAATGTGTGAATTGTGCTTTTGTATTTAAAAAGTCTGTTTCAGCTTCATTAATGCCTGAGGAAGGGACCTAAGAACTTGGTCTCGAAAACTTGCAATTAAACTCTCAATTAGCCAATAAATGGTATAATTTTAACTATACTTTTCTCCAGTAACAAAACAATGCACTAATTTACATGCAGTATGGATTTGTGTAATTATGGATAGAAAATGAAAATAAGAGTAGAGCGGGCCTTTTGGTTATTCGCAAAGAAAGGAACTAAGCATTTGCATAACACAAATTACCGTATTTCCCCAAGTATAGGACGCTCCCTTGTATTAGATGCACCACAATTTTTGGGGGCCAAAATTAAAAAGAAAATATTACATAAAGTTATTGTACTGGCTGCCTGGGCATGATATGAGTGTGATTGATGTTGGCTGCTAGCAACTGTTAGCACTCCTATCATGCTCAGGCAGCCAGTACATGCACATAACTTTCAGCCTCCCTGTGCCCCCTACACACGGATCCATGCTAACATACATACATACATACAATTTACTCCCCAACCTTACCTGAGCTGCAGATCTTCTGCTGCCACTCGCCGACTTCCGTGGGGGGCGCTGTTTCCCCTCTGCCATGCTCGACGCGGCTACCCAGGAACAGGAACTGAGCGGAGTCATGTGATGCGATGTGCATTCACGTGACTCCACCGGGTTCCTGTGCAGCCGCGGTAGATGAAGGTAAGCAGCAATTAGTTTTACTGCTTCACAGTATTTGAGTATAAACATTAATGTAAGAAAGAAAAATATCATTTTTTTAAAAAAAGAACCCATTACTTTTTTGTAGTTATTATCAAAGCTGGTGAGAAACACAGTGTATCGGTCTTTTCCTGTGTAATGCTATGGACCTCGATATTTTTTGTGTTAAATATACACTACAGTATGTCTACTTATATACAACATGTATTTACATTAAGTTTACATGAGATTCACAATAGAAAACGTGTGGTAGGTGTGCATGACATTAACTTAACCCCTTGGCTGCTAAGCCCTTTCCCACCTGGGTGCTAAGCTGTTTTTCTGCATTTTGGTGCACCTTTCGTTTAAACGCGTTTAGAAGTACATTTCTTGGGAATAAACGATACAAACCATATATTGTTTTTTTCAGCACACCCAGCAGATTCCAAATATACCATTTTTATATGTGTATGTCTGATTTGGTTTGCAAAATAAAGCCAAAAATGGGAAAAAGGTGTATTTTTTCACTTCCCACTCAATAAAAACTAGATTGTAATTTTATTTTTCTAAACTCTAATATCAAAACCTGTGTTGCTAAATATTTGTAGTAGGTAACCGGTCTAAAATAAACAGACATTGAGAACAGTAGACTGTGTTTTTCTAATATTTTATTGCTAAAAGTTACATTTACTAGACTATCACAAAAGACATCTTTAAATTTAATGTACGGGTGCCATCAATTAAACAGCTCTAGCTGCCCGGGATGTTAAAATATGCCAACAAAACTATATATTTTTAGAAACTACACCCCCAGCCGCAGCAAATGAGGTCTTACTTGTATTTGTATCACAAATCTGACTTGCACAAGAAAATAAGTGAATATCACACTAAAAATAAATAAAAAAAAATAAAATTAAAAGCGACAAGTTCATTTATGTCTTGCGCACTCCAGGTTTGTCCTAGAAACACATGCAGCCCCTCATTTGATGCGCCAAGGGGTGTAGTTTCTGCAAATGTATACTTTTTGTACCATAATTTAACTTCCCAGCTGCCTAGAGCTGTCTAATTGCAGGCATCACCCCTAAATGTTTTAAGACAATTTTTAACAAGATTCTGAAATCTGCCATATCTGAAGATAAAGTGGTCTAGACATCTGGGAAGTTAAATTAGGGTACATAAAGTACATATTTCAAGAAACTACACCCCTTGGAGCTTCAAATGAGGGGTTACATGTATTTCTAGGACAAAAGTTGAGTGCACAAATAATGATGGAATATGTCGCTTTGGCTAGAAAATATGTTTTTTCTAACCATAGCGACATGTTCATTTGTGTCTTGCGCACTCCAGGTTTGTCCTAGAAACACATGCAGCCCCTCATTTGATGCGCCAAGGGGTGTAGTTTCTGCAAATGTGTACTTTTTGTGCCATAATTTAACTTCTTGCACGAGCAGTAATGCTACATCAAGGCTTCAACCCTAATTACTGACCATTCACACACCTTTCATATCTCCATTCACTCGCAGAAGCACACACCATACTATCCGTACATTCACTCACAGAAGCACACACCATTCTTTCCCCTTACAATCCCAAAGAAATGATCGTAAAGGGAGAGAAAAAAATCACTTTTACAGCAAAAATAAGCAAGGCGCTCCAGCGATGAGATGGTTACTCACGTACCTTACAGGCTAAGCGGCTGATTTTACTAATATTTACAGGTCATCAGGATTTCAAAAATTTCTTCCTTTACCATTGGCTAAATTTAACCCCATGATCAAAGGGATCATGGGGTTAAAATTTTGTATCGGCCATTTTTATAAAGGGAATCTGACTTTTCATAGCTATATGATCACTGTGGTAACATTGGCTACCACAGTGATCATTTAGCTAGAATACTTAAACTTTTTTTTTTAAAGTTAAGCTAGTTAATGTTTAAATAATTTAATTTGGGGGTCTCTGGGCAATTTTGATCTTTATTCATCTGCCTTTAGAGACCCCCAAATCATTTTTTTAACTTTTTTTTTACATTTTAATTTTTTTAACTTAAAAGTTTTTATTATTTTTTCACAAGCATTATACCGTTGGAAAGGTGAGGCGATTACCTTTCCAACGGTATATGTTGGGGTCTGTAGCTGCTTAGATGCCTGAGATACAGGCATCTAAGCAGCATGCCCCCATGCCGCTTTAACTGACAATTGTCAGTTGTAAATAAAGTTGCGCGGTGACGTCATCGCGTCATTACGCGCGACGTCACCGGCCGGATCGGGTGGTCCCAGCGATGCCCTTCAACATGAGGGGCAGATCGCCGGGATAGGTGGTGATGGGGGTCCACAGACCCCCATCAAGGTAAGATAGTGCTAGCGACGGCATGGTGCCGTCGTTAGCACCTGACTGGGACTGCTAGCGACGGCACCATGCCGTCGTTAGCAGTCAAGAGGTTAAAAGTCTGCTTATAACCAATTGCACTCTACAGCTGTTTAAATAAGGCAATAAAATCAGTGTCCAACCCTTAACTCCCATCACGTAAAATACATTCAGCTCAGATTAACTTGTTTACAGTACGGAGACCCACCTACAGCGGATTGTTACATTGTTTTCTGTCAACAGTTACGACATCAGCCATGAAAGCATTTCAATGGAATACCAACAATGGCTTCATAATTAATCAAAGTTCTGAAGTTAAAATTGTGACTTGTGGAATGCTTAGGGAGTTATTATACAGGTAAATCACGCGTCACTGGTATTATTTACCTTGCTTTCCTGGTAAAATGTTCAACCTGCAAAAGTATTGAAACAATTAGCATTTACTTATGGTAAATCACAGTTTACTTTTGCTATGTAATGATTATGAAAACAAATTGTTCCAAGGTAAGCAGGTTATATGTGAGTCAAGAATTGTTTAAAATCTGAATTTCAGCATTAAAAGCAGAAGCTATATGTTATATTTATTTAACTTCAAGTATGCGGTAAATGCCATCTTGTTTTTGTATTTTTACATTAATCAAGGTGGTATAACAGCCAGCACTAGTGAAAGATGGCAGGTATATATATATATATACACGATAAAATGCGGGATTGTTTAGATATCATTATGTATGATTAATAATGAGATAGATGGACATTATGACCACCTGCCTAATATTGTGCAAGTCCCCCTTTTGCCTCCAAAACGGCCCTGACCCGTCGAAGCATGGACTCCACTAGACCTCTGAAGGTGGTATCAGGTGGTGCTGTGGTATCTGGCACCAAGGCGCTGGCAGCAAATCCTTTTCATTACTGTAAGTTACGAGGTGGGACCTCCATAGATGCATACCTGGTGCCACGTGTTCTCCAGGTAAGCTACGCACCCGGCCCCCCTTGTGATGCTAAAGAAAACATGATTTCTCAGACCAGGCCACCTTCTTCCACTGCTCCTTGGTCCAGTTCTTATGCTCGCGTGCCCATTGTAGGCACTTTCAGCAGTGGAAAAGGGTGAGCATGGGCACCCTGACTGCATCCATAAGCAACAAACTGTGATGCACTGTGTGTTCTGGCACCGTTCTATCAAAAGTTTTTCAGCAATTTCAGCTACAGTAGCTCGTCTGTTGGATTTGACCACATGGGCTAGCTTTTGCCTCCACATGCATCAGTGAGCCCTGGCCCCCCATGACCGTGTTGCTGGTTCACTGCTTTTCTTTCCTTGGACCACTTTTGAGAAGTACTGACTACTGCAGACCAATAACTTCCCACAAGACCTGCAGTTTTGGAATTTTGCTCTGACCCATTCATCTAGCCACCACAATTTGACCCAAAGTCGCTCAGATCCTTATGCTTCCCCATTTTTCCTGCTTCTAACACATCAACTGTCATTTTATTTTATGCAACTAGAAACTGCAAAAATTCATCCGGGCCTCCTAACTTCACCATGTCTCACTGTGGCAACTTTGCCCTTTTAGAGCTTGAGAATGCCACCTTTGCCCCTTAACAGCTTATCAGTACCATCTTTGTCCCCGAACAGCTTGCCTGTGCCATCTTTGTTCCCATCTTATCAGTACCCTCTAACAAAGTGTCTTTGCCATCTTTGCCTCCAAACAGCTTGTCAGTAAACCTTGATGTCTTTGCCATCTTTACTCGAGCCTGTCAGTATCTTTGCAACCAAATAGCTTGTCTATGGTATTTGTGACCCCAAACAGCTTCTGTGCCATCTTTGCGACCAAACATCTTGCCAGTGCCCCCACAAAGCATGTCTGGGCCATCTTTGTCCCCAGACATCTTGTCAGTGCCCCCAGATATGTTGTTTGTGACAACAACTGGTTGGTGCCTAACAAGTACAAACAACCCGTCTGTGCCCCTGACAACACCACTTACCTGTAGGAGTGTTGTGTCTCTCTTCATGTGTGTACAGACTGATCCAGCAGGAAGTGGATGTGATGTCACTTCTTGCTTGAATGATCAATCAGATACAGGGCGCAGGGAGAAATTATGAGAGTCCACCTGATCGCATAATCTCTACACTCTCCTAGCCAATAGCTGCGGCTATTACCTGCATCTAGCAACTTAAAAGGGCTGGAAAAGTGGGACAAGCAGTTGCTTTTTTTTGGCCCTGCTTGTATTTTTATTAAAGAAAATTTGTGCTTCAGTTTTCTATAAAATTTTAGGGTGGTTAAGCTAGGTTGACAACCCAATTCCATCTGGATAACATTTGGAAATGGTTAACGAGGAAGGACATGGATGTCTTTTTTCTGCAACCCAGCTAGAGAATCATCCGTGTCCTTTTAGATTGCATGAGACCTAATTCTTTGCAAAACAGAGTCACTTCCCAAATTGGAGTTACCTTTGTTTTAGGAAACCAGTGCTAGTTTTGCTGTGCTTCTGCATTTTCTTGCTTTTTAATGTGTCCTCGGACTACAGTTTATCAGTTAACCTGTAATTGAATTAAAAGATGTATGTTTTTTAACAAAGTTCATGGAGTGAATACCTTTTTGCAGGCCTGCTTTAAGGTTGGGGGAGTGCTTAAAGGAAAAAAATGATTTGATGCAGTTGACTAACAACAGTTGGCTTTCTCCCACATGGTGCTATTTTCTGCTCTACATGTTTGCTTTTATCTACTGTGAAGCTGAGCTGAACTATAAGCTCTGTTCTTGTGGAGGCTGCTTGCACCTTTAACCTTGCAATTTTACTCCTTACTCACGCATGAGTCTTTATTTGTTTGCAAGGAAGCAAAACTGATATTTAAATATATGGACCTTCAAACTAGATACTCAGACAAATACTTGAACAATGCTGTTGTTTTCCATCACTTACATGGACAAAATGCTGGTGAAGCTGTATCTTAGGACACACTTGGCTAGTTTATCAAATAATAAAAAGATCTATTGTAAATAATATGGCCTATAAAATCATTCACGTAGGCTGGTACACTAGGTGATATACATGTATAAACTTTCACAACTGCAGAACACTTTACAGATCTAACCTGAGAACAGATACAGGCAGGTCAAGTGATAGACATCCTGACAAGGAACTGATAGAAGAGACTGATCTGCATGAGCGCCCAAAAATAATAATAACAAAATGCCTTTCATTTTAACGTGGGAAAACAGCAATGAGGTTGTGTAATTATTCATGTGTAATTGATAAATTGGAAACAAGTATATTGTCCAAAATGCTATGTGTTGTTAGCCAGGTTCACATGATAAGGGCCAGTGAGAAGCATTTTATTGCTGTCCTTTCATTAGGTCACAGAATGATCATTGTGTACAAGATCTATATTATATGCTGGACCCCATTAATGACTTCCACAGGCATAACTTCCAAAAACAGTTTCTGAACATTTTTTGTTTGTTTAAGCAGATATATTGCTGGAGAGTTATTTCCGTTAGGGTCTTTGTGTCTGATAGTGTCCAGCATATCCTGAATGATATTAAATGGACAGTCTACTACAGCCCCATACTAAAAGCATTCTTTGAAACAAATACAATCAATTGCCTGAGGTAGGAGATGCCACTGCCAATTATTGCCACTGATCGGGTGCTTGAAGTGACCAATCAGTGGCTGGAAAGAGCTCCCACTATAAGTTGTATGGAACATTTACAGTGTCTTTGTAATATGCCTCTTGGAGGAATCTAATGATAAATCTTGTGTTTAGGGGAGGACTGACAAGGGCTATGGGAGGGGGATTTGCCAATCAGGCTGCCTGATTTGAAGGGTTTTTTTTATTTTACTTGCAATTTTCCATAAAGCAATTAATTAGCAGCATTTACCTTTATCCATCTGTTGGACAGAATTAATATTAAGGACCCAGTCTTACATTAAGCACCTTTGGCAGTTGTCCTTTGGGCTTCTGTCCTCTGTTATGTGTGTAAGTGATCTAGGGGTTTTTCAGCCCACCTCTTTATTTTGCACCAGGTACTTTTCCAATGGCGTTTTTGTTGGACTGTGTGGCTCATTTTGCCCCTAGGGGTAAGGCCTGCCAGCCCTCCCTCAGTATGTATCCCAGTGGACAGCCTATTGGAACATGCCTTCCTCTGTTCATAGTTAGCTGCGGTGTCTTGTGTTTACTGCACCTATTATCTCGTGGCAGCCAGCCAAGTCAAAGGAGGTCATAGGTAAAGAAATGTTATGTCGTTTGAAGTGTGGGTTTTCACCCTGTGCTAATCTTATGAAAATATTAGCAGAGACAATACATTAAGGCATGATCTGAAGGTAAGGCACGTTTTGAAGAATACCACAACATTTCTTACCGAAGCAATTACAGCTCCTGTATCACACTTTTATATATCCTACTTGTCCCTGAGCTGTGGCAGTGTTGCTCAGTACTACATCTTAAATCATCTGTTATTGTAATTTATTGAGATTATTTGTTGTTCAGTATCACATGTGCCTGGAGTCTGGGTCCCACATGGCTTATGAGCAAGCTGAAACAATTGGGCTAGGATCTGGTTTGGCTGGTTACTTACTGCGGCTGTCTTACAAAGTATGAATCTGTCCTTATACTTTCACTAATGCTGTAATGAAGAAATACTTTGTTTTCAATCACTTTAGGCTACAAAGTGCATTTGAGTCAGCAAAATTAAGTTACTTCATTACATTGTCCTCGGCTTTCATGGGTATGCGTCTCCATGATGGCCGCTTTCTGATAGAAAGCAAGTATTTCAGAATATTTGTAGAACACAACTAAAACTGGGCCCAGATTCCCGAGTCACATCTGCAGAAATAAGGCTTAACATTTTTAGAAGTGGGTGGTGCTGACATTAATCTCCCTACAACACTACTAAAAATCCTTAGGTGTATGCCTAGCTAATTATATGGAAAATCCAAGTCTGGAAGATCGCCTAAGGGGTGACACAATCCTACACGGCACCTTAGGTATGTGTGGACATCCTGCTTTGGTGAAAACCTGTACTCTTGTGTGATCCGTTTTAAGCATCCATCAGCCATGCAGCCATTCTCACAAGCAACCCTGGACATGGCTTTCCTACATTTGTTAGTGTAGTCAAAACTATGAATTCTGTGGGATAAATAACAGAATATGCAAGACTTCTAGAGAACCCAGGATAACCCTGTATACATATGAAAGCTCTGCGTTAATGGGCTTATTAAGGGGATAGATGTACAAATAGTGCCAAGGGTCAAGTAAGCCCTAAAACCTGAAAGTCAAACCTTACTCATAATAGAAATATATCTCTCTTTCCTTAACACCAACAGACCTGCTCCCTTGCGAGAAATCATTTAATCATAGCAGAGACATGCAAGGCTTTGTTATATTGCCTACCAACATAGTAGCAAACAGCAAACTGAAACTCACCAAGAGGAAGGGGCTTCGAAAATAAAGGCAAAAGAAAAACATTTTCAAATACTTTGTTACTAATTTATAAACAAACGATTTCACATTGTGCGTGCTAGTAGGTAATGTTGATTGAAGATGTGTATTTGTAGATACGATCTGATTTTTGTGAAGAAACATATTTTTTGAGTGAGGTTACCCAAAATGTACCCATAGGATGTTTTCTTACCGTGTGGCTGTGAATAGAATGAGAATGGTTTGTGAATGCGTTGGCTCAACAAATCTTATTCCTACATTCTACAAGTTTGATCTTCTCAGGGACCACCCACCAGTCTCCACCTTGTGTAGGACATCAGGCCATTAGCAGAGGCTTTTTATTGTTTATTGTGTACATTATTTGTGATTCCACAGCTAGCCTCCGGGATGTGTTTTGTATCAAAAGAGCATTCACTCTGTGATTGGATCATTTGAATGAAAGTGTGCTGAACAAGACAGAATCCTAAAGATGGGCAAGCCAGCTAAAACTTTTTCTCATGAAGTATTTTGTTCCATGCAAGCATCCATATTGGCACCAGTCCTGTGTGTGGACTCCATTTAACGCCCCAACCTTAACCGAATATTGTGCTGGGTATTCTTAGCCAAACATATATTGGGCTGTTTTACTTCATTTATCTGGGCCTGACTACGGGGTTAAACGTTGCTCTCAATTTTTTTAACATTAAATTCAAAATATTGTTTCAATGCCACAACATATCAAACAAAAGCCTATAGAATTACTTCCTGCATCGTACACAATCTGTTAATATAAGTATATGCCCCAGGGAAACGGAGAAAGCCCACTATATGCCCAGCATCTATGTTGTTCCAAAACATTTCATATAAGAAATTGGTTATATTTACTATTTACATGCATTATAATGAATTGAAAGTGTGTAGGAGCGAGGCCCTCTTCTACTCCACCGTGTACCAGTATAGCTTAATGTGTGTTAATGTTAACTTCTATATTATCAGTTTTAATGTTATTCCTCATTTTCACTCTTCCTTGTTGTAAAAGCGATACAACAATTTTCTTGCGTGCTATAAATAAAATGTAACATAACGTGACTTAACAAGGGCTCTGGACTTTAAAACAAAGTATTTGTCACATAATATTTTGTAACGCGGAGACTCTAACTCTTTCTTCGGTAAGAATACTGGTCTAAGACCAAGATTTTATCTCGCACACGAGGCCTTTACCTTAATGCTGATAGTGTTGTTATTTCATCAGATAAGCAGAGATTGTCTATAAAATAGCTGAAATATGGTAAAAGTGAATTTATAGTGAATGTTTGCATATCTTTCTGACAAGTGGAAATTCGATAAATATGGTTACCAAGGACCTTTTAGGCTGTATATGTTCACAATTTATCATTAACAATTGTCATAAAACACACCTTTAGTCTATGTTTACACAGAATTTTCAATACTGCAGCGAGAACACAATAAAGAGAATACGGTATGTAAAAGCCATTGCATACATACACCTTACTTGTTTAATCCGCATCTCTAGGTCACCTATAACTTGATTTTTACATATACCCTTAGCAAATTGTGTTAAGCGTTGTATACAAATCTGTACATAGGGGAAAAAATGGGACAGTTTCAATAGTAGTTACTCTTTCATGACCAGATGATTTTTAAACCCTCATTTTGACATCATTGGGACCCATATAATTATTTAGATGTTAAGCATGTTTGAGATTGGCCCTCCTCAATTCTTGTTTCTGTAAAATCAAATTGTCATGGCATATATTACTTGTGATGTCCCGATTACTCATTTTTCCACGCTGCAGAATATTATGGCATTGTGTAAGTCATTTTTGGTCAGGGGCTGGGGGTGATAGGGAAGAGGAACTGAAGAACTTTATTTGGAGTCTTTTGAGATCACAGATTTTGAAGAGAAGTTGCCTACGGCTGCCATGTGATTCAAAGGTTGGCGAGTCACGGTCCAAACATAGTTCCCCCTTTGTCTTTACCCGTATTTCAATATTAAATGTATTATGCTTTGTATTTGACAAATTAAGAATAAATATGCCCAGAAATGTAATACAACTTCATTTGTTATCCTTGAACCATTAAGAAATGTACATTTGTGTCTTGCAGTGCACAGACTGGGGTTGTTGTCTTATACTGTGTTATACCTTTGTTGTCTTATACTGTGTTATACCTTTGTTGTCTTATACTGTGTTATACATTTTCTATGCATTGTTTAGATCACCAAAATTTTTGCTTGTAAAACATTTTATGAGATTTTTAGCTATCAAAGTAGACAACAAATGTGTAGGATTCCCTTAAACACAGAGCCCCTCTAATTGCCACGAAAGACAATACAATAAGAAGCAGTGGAAACAAAATCAATCACTGTCATGTCCTGCCGATAAGTGAATGGGAAGTATAATACCAAGTTATCAACCAGGAGAATGTGAATATCGAGACCTCCTTGTGATAACTGCAAGTTTAAGGTCACATGTATACTGCAAACAAGCAAGTGTTATACAAATTGTTAATCACAATACTAGTAAGATTATTTCAGTTTATCTTTTATCTATTTTCGTGCCAATATTGGACTAACCTGTGTAGTCATGAATTGGGGTCAGAGCAGTGGTGATTGATGGCTTACTAATCACTTGAGCAACGAACACATATAATCAGGATTTCTTTGATACTTAATGCTTTGAGTGCCACACAACTCTAGTTTAAGATAGGAAATTCCAAAAAGCATTTCTTAACACATGTAACGTTCAGTATTGGGGCGGCAGGCCCTCTCCTATGTTACCCATCAGCCAAGTCAATCACATCTACAGGCATCACCACCCTTGATAATTTTCCCACAATGTAAATCTGCCTTCTTAACATAGTGGATATGAAGAAAATGTGGGTGTTAAATATAAGGAGGGAGCTTTTATAACTCAAAAGATCTTAAATCGTATTTGATATTTAACGGAGCAGGAGGAATGGGGTTGAAAAATGAACCTGGGGTAAAAAATGTATTTTGCTTTCCTCCACCCTAGAAATATTCTGAGGACGCCCATAATCCTATCGTCATAAAACAAAAATGAGAAGATACCACTTCAATGAGATCTTCTACCATATGGCCAAAAATCTGTTTTTGCATTCCATCTATGCTCAGGTTAATTCCAAGTATCAGGGAGACACTTGTCATCACTCGTTGAGAGGCATATCATAAAATAAAGTCCATAAAGAAAATATATAAGTAAAGGGCTGCACAAAGACGGCCCTCATGGGTGGCAAACAGGCCAGGAATTCTGTGGTATCCTTGCCTGAACATGAGTATTTTAATACAATTTTAATTATGATGGCTACCTCATTTGGGGTATCCACAAAATATGGGCCTGCAATAACCTAAGCAGTGCCTATTATTTTGTGTGAAGCATCCAATTGTCCATTAAAGAACAAGTCCACCGCATTATTGAAGACTACTGGATATCATCATTGGTGAAATGTGTTATGAGCTTAAAGGGGTTTGTGAAAATGCTTGGCATCATGTACACAATAGATACTGTTTTCATATTTTTAATAATATGTGCAATTTGTTTTCTTTCAGATCGATATTATTGCCTCTTGTTTACTGTGTGGTGCATCGTCTTCAGCTGCAAACAAATGCATATAGAGGGCCATGCTTACAAGCGATAGCGCACTACAATAGCTACCAGGCTTTCTACCGAGCGGGGCTTCCAAAAGGATTTGCTAACAACTTGGTAAAACCCATTAGTGTTTATTTTTAGCGCGATTGTTGAGGAAACATTTCAGCATTATATATTTAACATGGTATTTCATTTTTCAGTACACATATGCAAAAATTAGCAAAACTTTAAATTGCTGTTATTTATAGTTCCATTGTATGATCTTTATATCATCAATTACTCATAGTAAGAATTGTCTATAATACATTGCTTTGGAATTCATTGGATTGTTTATTGAAGATATAATTGAGGTATTTTTTTCTGCATAAATCTTTACAACAGGAATTAATATATATTCAAGGAAAGGTAGGCAGATAAATGACGGAGAGAAACCCAAACACAGACAGCTACGATGATGTGTCTAAAATGTTGCAAGATCTGAACAAGGACCTGAGGAATATGCTGGAGGAAGTGGAAAATATATCAGCTCAAGCTACTTGGATGGCTTTTGATATGGTAGTGATACGCACCAATCCCACCCTGGCTGAATCCATGAAAAGACTAGAGGATTCTTTCATAAAATGCAAGGAAGAGGTGGAGAAAAAATGGCGAGAGATGCTAGATAAACCCAAGAATAATACATAATTGGAATATTACATAATATAGATGTAATCCAGATTAATGCGATTAGAGAACAGAATTCAAATGCTTATTATTGAAAAATAACTGAAAAAGAACACAGCCTCTATTGGTGCGAATCCAAACCCAACACCTATTACTTTCATAACTTAAACTAAATTGAAGATTCAACTTCTTTGATGTAATGCTGACATAGAATACACAATGGTTATAAACCTGAAAAAGAGAGCACATGAACAAGACACAGAATGTATACCAATAAAGTAGAAATATGAACAGCTTGCACTTTAATGTTAACCCTTGTTTATTAAAGTACTATTCACAAATGTGAACATCTATGGAATAATTTGTCTATGTCAATCTGAGTAACCTTAGTTACCAAGTAGCTTTTAAAAAAAAAAATCATATGCAGGGCCCAAGTGAAGTTGAATGTGACTCCCTGCTTGTTACCTACATTTCTTTTTAAGAAGCCTGTGAAAATGTTGAGCTATATCAATAAACGAATAACAGCATTCATTTCCATAACTCATGTTGCATTTCTGTTCATATAGAGGCACCTAGCAAGAGCTATTCACTTCTGTGGTGCTGAGTTGACTACTTAAAACCCCTAGCAAGATGCATTAAAGTAAATAGTGCGCTGAACAGGCTTTGGGAGAATCTTAACAAACATTTACAATTTTCATCCAGAATAGCTGGGATGTATCAAGAGGGATCTATTATTGATCTTTCAAATATTATTTAATTTCCTTATAATAAATAGTTAAGCAGCTTTCAATATGGAACAAGTAGCAGTCTTTCTGATTGTGTTCTATCTAAGAGCTAATAGATGCTTAGGTTTGTTAGGTGAACATTTTTTATAATGCAAAACAGGTTGTGTTTAATTATTTTGTAGGTTTCAAGAATCCTTTATCGATATAATGAAAAGAGTAATTTATGTCACAGACATCAGAAGAGTAACTTGGGCATATACTTGGTTCTGCAAGCAGAGGCAGTGGTGACACCTCCTAGGTATTCTACTTAGTGGGGAAGGTGGCATAGTCAACGTCACAATACTGATAGTCAAGGAACAATGCAGGCAAGGCAATACAGAGTCAGGCTACCTAGGGGCAGAATGCTAGAAGAGCAGAACAGGTAGGACACAATACTTTGTCAGACATACTGAGAGTCAGATGACCTAGGAACACTAACAACTAGAGTTCTGGATACCAAAGCATAAGGACATAGAGACTCGACAGTGGACAAGATCAACACCAACAGGTTCCTAGAGATCTTGACAGGACTTTGTGGTTTATTTAGCAAATTGTGAGATTGAAGGTGATTTGGAATATTTCAGTTCTCTAAAGATAGTATTCTTTTTGAAAAGCCAACACTGGCAACTCTTACTACTCTTACTGACCTGCATAATGCATAGTAGCAATCGCATACACAAAATATTCTCACATTCCCATCACCTCTGCTCCTATTTCATGAGAAACCTGATTGTATTGAACCAATTGGCTTATATAAACAACATTCCTTGTATTCACTCTGTATATATAAAAATCAAAACCTCTCATATAAATACACCATTTTGTGAATTTGCCTGTATGTGGACTAAATATGTTGTTTTATGTTGTTTTAGATAAAACATGTATGCAGTAAATTTAATTTACAATCAAAACTAATAACAAGTATAGCTAAGCAAATAGGAAAGAATACCACCTAATCTCTCATTTTTACAAGAAATGTATAGGACAGGTTGGTTTGCCTTTTACCTATTCAATATGCAAGGCACTATATAGAATCTATATATAATCTTTATCAGGATGGGTCAGAGTTTTCAACAACAAAACACGAAAATAGCAGTCCCAATCTAATTTTAAGGTGACTTATTCAAAAAGGTAATGGTACTGTGATTTAACAATGTGAAAAACAGATAAATGTAAACTGACTATAGAATAATTCCGTCTATCAACAGATCTAACACCATCACTTCATCCCCATGCTACAAAGACCATACTATTGCTTGTGGGTTATTTATAACCCATTGGCTTCTTTGGGCTTCCTCTAGATATTGTAGAATAATTGAATTAATTTATATAATATGATCCTTGAGGTGATCCACACGTTGAATCACATTCTTTCCTGTTCCTCCCATTCCTCTTTAGCCAGGGGCCTACCTAGAATATTTGGCACCCGGGGCAAATCATTTATGTGGCACCCCCTACACAAAAAAATTAACATTGGCAAGAATATTAATTTTACAAATTTGTAAAGTGGAAAAAAAATTAGAAATCTGAAAAAATAAATTATTAACTTAAAGCAAATAAGTTTAAATAAATAACATGTACTGAACAGATATGGTATACCATAACTCCTATCACTATATGCTGAGCCAGACATTGATGGTAGTACGGGTAACTTCCATCACTATTCACTAAGCCAGGCATTGACAGTAGTACAGCATAAACCCTATCACTTTAAACTAAGCCAGACATTGGCGTGGTAGGCCTCTACCCTTAAAACAGCATGCCTGTGCCACAGCTGTCCCCGAACACAGCTTGCCTGTGTCACCTCTGCCCCTGAAGCAGCCTGCCTGTGTCACCTCCTGAACTCCATCTTTGGGCGCTCTGGGTCTTTACAGTCATCTGTATAGACCCAGTTCCTGATATATGGCCGCATGCAAAACACATCGGAGGTTCGCAGAGTGGGGGCTTCGTGCTTGTTATGACATGTACCTTCGCCTGGACCTGAAAGTCCGCTAGAGACAGCTCCCTCATTTCCGTTCAGATATGCTGATTTGCGTTTCAGAGGAGAGTTCGCAAGAGGTGGCTTTCTCATTCCTGGTCAGATATGCTGATTCCTGTTCTGGAGAAAGTTGGTCTGCTAAGCGGTAGTGCTGGTCATTCCAAAATTCTAAAGCTGCTGGTTTCGGGGTTTACTTTTTTCAATCAGAACTCCTGTCAGAGAGTGGGCATTCTGTTGCTGTTTCTGTTCGTGTCTGGAGGCCGCTCTTAAGGAGGGAAATTTTGTCACGCCCCATCCAGGCCGTGGAGCTGCATATCTCTGGTTTTCCCTTTTTCGCTAGAATCCGTTCCTGTATTTCCTTTGGCCCTGTCCCACTCGCTACTGCATCCTGAACTCCATCTTTGGGCGCTCTGGGTCATTATAGTCGTCTGTATGGACCCAGTTCCTGACACTGCCATATGTTCACCCACTAGCATAAGCCTTTGGGTAAGAAGCAATCCAAGACTGGTTTGCACAGCTGTTGAACTCTGGTGTTAACCACTTCCTGGCTAGATAAAGCAAATCAAACATTGGTCACTTTGGTGCTTTCTGTTCCTGACATTTCCATTTGTAGAGTCTTTGTGCATGGATTACTGATGTCACGACAGTCTGCTTTAGGAAGGTTGCCACAGTCTCTTTCTTTAGATCAAAATAGGCTTTTTGAGCCCACCAAGCTATGCCACCCCATAAAGCTTAAGGCCATTGCTCCCTGGTTGCGGTCCTCTCAAAAGCTATGAGTAAGGCTTCCATGTTAACTTGAGGCACCATCTTTTGCATATATTGGTTTGCATGGATTCGTTTTCAACCACTGTTCTGTTTATAAGTGGCAGCTTTTGAGAGATACTATGCGATCTCCTTCAGGACAATCCTGCTCTGCTGCTCTGCCCTCAACACAGCCTCCATTTAACCAGTTAACAGCTGATTGTTTCCTGTTGTGCAGGAGGGCCTTTAAAGCATCTATACATGGCTTCAAGGAAAATCAAATCCCACTTCTGCCACCAATTGTAGCAGAATGGCCAGAGTTTTCAACAACAAAACATTAAAACACCAGAAAGGATGCAATTTTATGGAAATAAATCCACAATAATTCCACAGGTTCCACCGACATACTTTGCACACGGTAACATTTCCATGGTCAGGGGTTGAGGCTTTTTTGCCCTACAGCAAACACTAAATGCCTTCAGAGGCTGTCTTTTAAACTCTTGCAATGTTGTTTAATTACACTCACCTTAATAAACCATATACAATTTATTAAAACTGTGATAGCGGTAATAAAGAGCACTTCAACCTACTACTAATATAAAATGCATCTTTAACCCCTTAAGGACACAATGCATTTTGAGCCCGTACATATATGGTGCTTTGTCATTAAGGGGTTAGTTGTGCCTTAATATATTTATACCGGTACATGTAAAAAAACAAAACATGGATATATAGTTACTAGCAATGAGATAATTTCGTATAAATTATAAGGTTTTCAGGAACTAAGATATCAATGAGTAAAATATATGTTAAAACACATTGCTATATAGCTAATAGCACTGATATCATTTTGTTTAAATTAAATACGTTTTCCAGGAACTAAAATGTCAAATAGTAAAATCTAACAATAGTAACAGTAATATGTAATAATCAACAAATAGAAATGTACCTTGAGATTAGAAAGACAATAAGACTTTATGATCAGGGGTACACAGCAAAAGCACTTGATGGAAGATGAGTTCACTGACTGGAGTGACAGAGGTTTCCATTTGATTCCACGTTTACTCGATAAAAGATAGTAAAGTAGAGGTGTGCATTTTATTTTCATTAAGAGTGAACCTGTTGAAATACTTGTCAAAGTTATTGTCTGCTCAACGGTAATGAGTAATATTATAGTGTTTTATTAAAAGCAGAGTGGTTAGAGCAGCTTTAGCCCAAGAGAAAATTATTTTTGTTTTTTTAGTTGTAGTTGATGCCATTTATTAAGCCAATAGAAAGAAAACAATGCAAAGTTAACCTAGACTTTCAGAAAGTCACAGATCTCTTCCTTAAATTCCATCGGAGGTTCCGAAAATGTATGTAACGTCTCATCTTTTTCTCTATTAGCCCACAGAGGTGTGAACGTCGAGTAAAGGTTCATTCAAAGCAGCAAACTAAGACAAATAAGAGAATAGTTTCAGGTGTTTTAGGTGTTTTAAACAGGTCTGCTCAATAACAAATCCGGGTTTAGCTATCCTTCTTTTTGTGTATCAGTTTTAAACCTGTAACTTGCCAGCCCTCAGCTAAACATGGATTTTGGTACAACTAGTCTTGAGTTGAGTGCTCATTGAGTTCATTAAAGTCTTTAATCAAGGTAATGTCTTTAAATGTGCCAACATGTGAGTAAATGGCATTCTCAAATGGAAGAAGAAGAGAGAGCATTTCCCAATAAAATGTATCAACTTCAACTAAAGAATCCATCTTCTCACAGAGCAGTACATTTATGTCACTTTTACTTGTATCAATGTAATCCAAAAGTTATTATGTGACCTTTATCCTGCTTTTTTGCTTAGCGTTTTTGTACTACACAATTAATTTTATTTTAATTGTGTTTAGGGAAATCCTCAAAAGTAAGTTTCTGAATGCTTTGTGACCTTCCACACTAAAAGATTAAACAATTACAGTAGATGGGTAAATTTTAATATTGCCTCTTTAAATATTCCACTGAATACTAGAGACTGAGGTATGCGAGCAATGTACCCAGAGTCTACCCAACAGATACATTTATAGGTTCACAAAATATTGAAGTGAGTCTAATGAAAGCATTTGTAAACTACCTGACAGCGGCAGTTTTGAAGATGTGTTAATATATGAACTTCTTTTCTTTTACACGTGTCACTCTTTTAACGCCTGTTTGATTTCATAGTAGTGACTTTGACATTTACAGGTCTAAACCGAACAAAAACATTCTTGTGTCTATACATTTCCCTGAATCATCACATGCAAACCCTAGCATTCAGGGGCCAGAATTAATAACCCCCCTCCTCTAAAAAAATATCCTAAATGCATTTACTGTATATTTATCCTAAAATACCCCAGCACATCCAGAAGTATGTGATGTAACATTACCCTGTGTGTGTGATGCAGTGGCGTCTCCAGCTTTCATATTTAGGGGGGGCACATGGGGGGCCAGGGACCAAAGTAGGGGGGCCAATTATAAAACGGTACATATACACTATATATATATATACACACGTTAGACGTGCATTTTTAACTACACAATATGTATTTATCTCTTTGAAGTAAAGACTGTGATTAAAATATGATTTCAAAATAACAGCTAAAGTGACAGTTATTTTTCATTCTTTAATATTAGCCCCTGCTGACAATATATATAAATATTAGACCCTGCTGCATATATATAGAAATATTACACCCTGCTTCTGATATATATATATTAATATTAACCCCTGCAGCGGATATATATTAATATTAGCCCCTGCTGCGGATACATACTTATATTATACCCTGCTGACGATATACATACTTATATTATACCCTGCTGCCGATATACATAAAAATTATACCCTGCTGCCAACATATATTAATATTAGCCCCTACTGCCGATATATATTATTAGTCCCTGCAGCCAATATATATAAATATTAGCCCCTGCAGCCAATATTTATTGATAATAGGCCCTGCAGCCAATATATATTAATATTAGACCCTGCTGCCAATATATTTGCCACACTGACTACAGATCAGGGGAAGACTGTGAGAGTCAGTGCAGTGTTCCCTCCTTCTGACTGCACGGTGACATTGAGAGGTCCTCTCCCCTGTAATCAGCTCCAGAGTCCCTTTGTCCCCTCATTCACTAAACCATACCGCTCTTTTACTTACACCCTGTAGTTCAGGTATAGATCAAATAAACAACACATGGAAACAGCACACGCAACTGAATGAGATAAAAAAAACCTGTATTTGCAGTTATACATAAATAATGTATGGAAACATAGCAGATACAGATCAACAGAATTTGACACACTATTTGACATCCAAACAACTATAAATCATTTTTATCACATTATTAAAATCCCAGAAATCAAAAAAGGCCCAAATAAATTAAGGAGATTAGACATAATGGAAACTTCAACAAAACTTTTAGCCATTGATGCATCACAACCATCTTAGCGCTGCGTCACCAAACGAAGACCTCATCACAGATGACAAAATGCATACGGCTGCATATAACTAAGCTGAGTACCACTTGGTCTGTGAAACCAAAGGGGAATAGTGTCTTGTATACTGTAATCAAGAATTGAGTTTTACAAACTCTGAACCAACATCTAACTTTTAATAATATATTCAGATTGAAATAAGAGTAAATAACACAAAACCTTTACTTTTCCTCTCACTGATTTCTAGGCCTAGAAAGTTTTGTCCTCTGAAGTGACCACAAAATCTGGATAAATAAAAATTACAAAGTTCTATTTAACCCTCTACAGCAAGTAAAGTGCCAGGAAACAGATGACCAAACACATACACCAGGACAGGCTCTGCCACACTGACACCCAAACACATACACCAGGGCAGGCTCTGCTGCCACATGGACCCCACATCAGGATGGGATAACCATATAAAATGCCTTCCACATTGCTTTGTTGTTTGTGTGTATTGACCCTTGTGTATTTGTGCCCCCCAGCCACCCCCCTTTGTGCATTTTTGCAATACACCCTTGTGTATTGATTTATTTGATGCCCCCAGC
>VKOC01000001.1:55826455-55839675 GCA_009364415.1 Spea multiplicata | reverse complement strand
AGGCTAAGCGGCTGATTTTACTAATATTTACAGGTCATCAGGATTTCAAAAATTTCTTCCCTTTACCATTGGCTAAATTTAACCCCATGATCAAAGGGATCATGGGGTTAAAATTTTGTATCGGCCATTTTTATAAAGGGAATCTGACTTTTCATAGCTATATGATCACTGTGGTAACATTGGCTACCACAGTGATCATTTAGCTAGAATACTTAAACTTTTTTTTTTAAAGTTAAGCTAGTTAATGTTTAAATAATTTAATTTGGGGGTCTCTGGGCAATTTTGATCTTTATTCATCTGCCTTTAGAGACCCCCAAATCATTTTTTTAACTTTTTTTTACATTTTAATTTTTTTAACTTAAAAGTTTTTATTATTTTTTCACAAGCATTATACCGTTGGAAAGGTGAGGCGATTACCTTTCCAACGGTATGTGTTGGGGGTCTGTAGCTGCTTAGATGCCTGAGATACAGGCATCTAAGCAGCATGCCCCCACACCGCTTTAACTGTTGTCAGTTATTAATAAAGTTGCGCGGTGACTCATCGCGTCATTGCGCGAGGCGTCACCGGCCGGATCGGGTGGCCCCGGTGATGCCCTTCAGTGTGAGGGGCAGATCGCCAGGGTAGGTGGTGATGGGGGTCCACAGACCTCCATCAAGGTAAGATAGTGCTAGCGACGGCATGGTGCCGTCGTTAGCACCTGACTGGGACTGCTAGCGACGGCACCATGCCGTCGTTAGCAGTCAAGAGGTTAAAAGTCTGCTTATAACCAATTGCACTCTACAGCTGTTTAAATAAGGCAATAAAATCAGTGTCCAACCCTTAACTCCCATCACGTAAAATACATTCAGCTCAGATTAACTTGTTTACAGTACGGAGACCCACCTACAGCGGATTGTTACATTGTTTTCTGTCAACAGTTACGACATCAGCCATGAAAGCATTTCAATGGAATACCAACAATGGCTTCATAATTAATCAAAGTTCTGAAGTTAAAATTGTGACTTGTGGAATGCTTAGGGAGTTATTATACAGGTAAATCACGCGTCACTGGTATTATTTACCTTGCTTTCCTGGTAAAATGTTCAACCTGCAAAAGTATTGAAACAATTAGCATTTACTTATGGTAAATCACAGTTTACTTTTGCTATGTAATGATTATGAAAACAAATTGTTCCAAGGTAAGCAGGTTATATATGAGTCAAGAATTGTTTAAAATCTGAATTTCAGCATTAAAAGCTATATGTTATATTTATTTAACTTCAAGTATGCGGTAAATGCCATCTTGTTTTTGTATTTTTACATTAATCAAGGTGGTATAACAGCCAGCACTAGTGAAAGATGGCAGGTATATATATATATATACACGATAAAATGCGGGATTGTTTAGATATCATTATGTATGATTAATAATGAGATAGATGGACATTATGACCACCTGCCTAATATTGTGCAAGTCCCCCTTTTGCCTCCAAAACGGCCCTGACCCGTCGAAGCATGGACTCCACTAGACCTCTGAAGGTGGTATCAGGTGGTGCTGTGGTATCTGGCACCAAGGCGCTGGCAGCAAATCCTTTTCATTACTGTAAGTTACGAGGTGGGACCTCCATAGATGCATACCTGGTGCCACGTGTTCTCCAGGTAAGCTACGCACCCGGCCCCCCTTGTGATGCTAAAGAAAACATGATTTCTCAGACCAGGCCACCTTCTTCCACTGCTCCTTGGTCCAGTTCTTATGCTCGCGTGCCCATTGTAGGCACTTTCAGCAGTGGAAAAGGGTGAGCATGGGCACCCTGACTGCATCCATAAGCAACAAACTGTGATGCACTGTGTGTTCTGGCACCGTTCTATCAAAAGTTTTTCAGCAATTTCAGCTACAGTAGCTCGTCTGTTGGATTTGACCACATGGGCTAGCTTTTGCCTCCACATGCATCAGTGAGCCCTGGCCCCCCATGACCGTGTTGCTGGTTCACTGCTTTTCTTTCCTTGGACCACTTTTGAGAAGTACTGACTACTGCAGACCAATAACTTCCCACAAGACCTGCAGTTTTGGAATTTTGCTCTGACCCATTCATCTAGCCACCACAATTTGACCCAAAGTCGCTCAGATCCTTATGCTTCCCCATTTTTCCTGCTTCTAACACATCAACTGTCATTTTATTTTATGCAACTAGAAACTGCAAAAATTCATCCGGGCCTCCTAACTTCACCATGTCTCACTGTGGCAACTTTGCCCTTTTAGAGCTTGAGAATGCCACCTTTGCCCCTTAACAGCTTATCAGTACCATCTTTGTCCCCGAACAGCTTGCCTGTGCCATCTTTGTTCCCATCTTATCAGTACCCTCTAACAAAGTGTCTTTGCCATCTTTGCCTCCAAACAGCTTGTCAGTAAACCTTGATGTCTTTGCCATCTTTACTCGAGCCTGTCAGTATCTTTGCAACCAAATAGCTTGTCTATGGTATTTGTGACCCCAAACAGCTTCTGTGCCATCTTTGCGACCAAACATCTTGCCAGTGCCCCCACAAAGCATGTCTGGGCCATCTTTGTCCCCAGACATCTTGTCAGTGCCCCCAGATATGTTGTTTGTGACAACAACTGGTTGGTGCCTAACAAGTACAAACAACCCGTCTGTGCCCCTGACAACACCACTTACCTGTAGGAGTGTTGTGTCTCTCTTCATGTGTGTACAGACTGATCCAGCAGGAAGTGGATGTGATGTCACTTCTTGCTTGAATGATCAATCAGATACAGGGCGCAGGGAGAAATTATGAGAGTCCACCTGATCGCATAATCTCTACACTCTCCTAGCCAATAGCTGCGGCTATTACCTGCATCTAGCAACTTAAAAGGGCTGGAAAAGTGGGACAAGCAGTTGCTTTTTTTTGGCCCTGCTTGTATTTTTATTAAAGAAAATTTGTGCTTCAGTTTTCTATAAAATTTTAGGGTGGTTAAGCTAGGTTGACAACCCAATTCCATCTGGATAACATTTGGAAATGGTTAACGAGGAAGGACATGGATGTCTTTTTTCTGCAACCCAGCTAGAGAATCATCCGTGTCCTTTTAGATTGCATGAGACCTAATTCTTTGCAAAACAGAGTCACTTCCCAAATTGGAGTTACCTTTGTTTTAGGAAACCAGTGCTAGTTTTGCTGTGCTTCTGCATTTTCTTGCTTTTTAATGTGTCCTCGGACTACAGTTTATCAGTTAACCTGTAATTGAATTAAAAGATGTATGTTTTTTAACAAAGTTCATGGAGTGAATACCTTTTTGCAGGCCTGCTTTAAGGTTGGGGGAGTGCTTAAAGGAAAAAAATGATTTGATGCAGTTGACTAACAACAGTTGGCTTTCTCCCACATGGTGCTATTTTCTGCTCTACATGTTTGCTTTTATCTACTGTGAAGCTGAGCTGAACTATAAGCTCTGTTCTTGTGGAGGCTGCTTGCACCTTTAACCTTGCAATTTTACTCCTTACTCACGCATGAGTCTTTATTTGTTTGCAAGGAAGCAAAACTGATATTTAAATATATGGACCTTAAAACTAGATACTCAGACAAATACTTGAACAATGCTGTTGTTTTCAATCACTTACATGGACAAAATGCTGGTGAAGCTGTATCTTAGGACACACTTGGCTAGTTTATCAAATAATAAAAAGATCTATTGTAAATAATATGGCCTATAAAATCATTCACGTAGGCTGGTACACTAGGTGATATACATGTATAAACTTTCACAACTGCAGAACACTTTACAGATCTAACCTGAGAACAGATACAGGCAGGTCAAGTGATAGACATCCTGACAAGGAACTGATAGAAGAGACTGATCTGCATGAGCGCCCAAAAATAATAATAACAAAATGCCTTTCATTTTAACGTGGGAAAACAGCAATGAGGTTGTGTAATTATTCATGTGTAATTGATAAATTGGAAACAAGTATATTGTCCAAAATGCTATGTGTTGTTAGCCAGGTTCACATGATAAGGGCCAGTGAGAAGCATTTTATTGCTGTCCTTTCATTAGGTCACAGAATGATCATTGTGTACAAGATCTATATTATATGCTGGACCCCATTAATGACTTCCACAGGCATAACTTCCAAAAACAGTTTCTGAACATTTTTTGTTTGTTTAAGCAGATATATTGCTGGAGAGTTATTTCCGTTAGGGTCTTTGTGTCTGATAGTGTCCAGCATATCCTGAATGATATTAAATGGACAGTCTACTACAGCCCCATACTAAAAGCATTCTTTGAAACAAATACAATCAATTGCCTGAGGTAGGAGATGCCACTGCCAATTATTGCCACTGATCGGGTGCTTGAAGTGACCAATCAGTGGCTGGAAAGAGCTCCCACTATAAGTTGTATGGAACATTTACAGTGTCTTTGTAATATGCCTCTTGGAGGAATCTAATGATAAATCTTGTGTTTAGGGGAGGACTGACAAGGGCTATGGGAGGGGGATTTGCCAATCAGGCTGCCTGATTTGAAGGGTTTTTTTTATTTTACTTGCAATTTTCCATAAAGCAATTAATTAGCAGCATTTACCTTTATCCATCTGTTGGACAGAATTAATATTAAGGACCCAGTCTTACATTAAGCACCTTTGGCAGTTGTCCTTTGGGCTTCTGTCCTCTGTTATGTGTGTAAGTGATCTAGGGGTTTTTCAGCCCATTTTAGCAGACCTCGTTTTTGTTGGACTGTGTGGCTCATTTTGCCCCTAGGGGTAAGGCCTGCCAGCCCTCCCCCAGTATGTATCCCAGTGGACAGCCTATTGGAACATGCCTTCCTCTGTTCATAGTTAGCTGCGGTGTCTTGTGTTTACTGCACCTATTATCTCGTGGCAGCCAGCCAAGTCAAAGGAGGTCATAGGTAAAGAAATGTTATGTCGTTTGAAGTGTGGGTTTTCACCCTGTGCTAATCTTATGAAAATATTAGCAGAGACAATACATTAAGGCATGATCTGAAGGTAAGGCACGTTTTGAAGAATACCACAACATTTCTTACCGAAGCAATTACAGCTCCTGTATCACACTTTTATATATCCTACTTGTCCCTGAGCTGTGGCAGTGTTGCTCAGTACTACATCTTAAATCATCTGTTATTGTAATTTATTGAGATTATTTGTTGTTCAGTATCACATGTGCCTGCAGTCTGGGTCCCACATGGCTTATGAGCAAGCTGAAACAATTGGGCTAGGATCTGGTTTGGCTGGTTACTTACTGCGGCTGTCTTACAAAGTATGAATCTGTCCTAATACTTTCACTAATGCTGTAATGAAGAAATACTTTGTTTTCAATCACTTTAGGCTAAAAAGTGCATTTGAGTCAGCAAAATTAAGTTACTTCATTACATTGTCCTCGGCTTTCATGGGTATGTGTCTCCATGATGGCCGCTTTCTGATAGAAAGCAAGTATTTCAGAATATTTCTAGAACACAACTAAAACTGGGCCCAGATTCCCGAGTCACATCTGCAGAAATAAGGCTTAACATTTTTAGAAGTGGGTGGTGCTGACATTAATCTCCCTACAACACTACTAAAAATCCTTAGGTGTATGCCTAGCTAATTATATGGAAAATCCAAGTCTGGAAGATCGACTAAGGGGTGACACAATCCTACACGGCACCTTAGGTATGTGTGGACATCCTGCTTTGGTGAAAACCTGTACTCTTGTGTGATCCGTTTTAAGCATCCATCAGCCATGCAGCCATTCTCACAAGCAACCCTGGACATGGCTTTCCTACATTTGTTAGTGTAGTCAAAACTATGAATTCTGTGGGATAAATAACAGAATATGCAAGACTTCTAGAGAACCCAGGATAACCCTGTATACATATGAAAGCTCTGCGTTAATGGGCTTATTAAGGGGATAGATGTACAAATAGTGCCAAGGGTCAAGTAAGCCCTAAAACCTGAAAGTCAAACCTTACTCATAATAGAAAAATATCTCTCTTTCCTTAACACCAACAGACCTGCTCCCTTGCGAGAAATCATTTAATCATAGCAGAGACATGCAAGGCTTTGTTATATTGCCTACCAACATAGTAGCAAACAGCAAACTGAAACTCACCAAGAGGAAGGGGCTTCGAAAATAAAGGCAAAAGAAAAACATTTTCAAATACTTTGTTACTAATTTATAAACAAACGATTTCACATTGTGCGTGCTAGTAGGTAATGTTGATTGAAGATGTGTATTTGTAGATACGATCTGATTTTTGTGAAGAAACATATTTTTTAAGTGAGGTTACCCAAAATGTACCCATAGGATGTTTTCTTACCGTGTGGCTGTGAATAGAATGAGAATGGTTTGTGAATGCGTTGGCTCAACAAATCTTATTCCCACATTCTACAAGTTTGATCTTCTCAGGGACCACCAGTCTCCACCTTGTGTAGGACATCGGGCCATTAGCAGAGGCTTTTTATTGTTTATTGTGTACATTATTTGTGATTCCACAGCTAGCCTCCAGGATGTGTTTTGTATCAAAAGAGCATTCACTCTGTGATTGGATCATTTGAACTTTTCCTCATGAAGTATTTTGTTCCATGCAAGCATCCATATTGGCACTAGTCCTGTGTGTGGACTCCATTTAACGCCCCAACCTTAACCGAATATTGTGCTGGGTATTCTTAGCCAAACATATATTGGGCTGTTTTACTTCATTTATCTGGGCCTGACTACGGGGTTAAACGTTGCTCTCAATTTTTTTAACATTAAATTCAAAATATTGTTTCAATGCCACAACATATCAAACAAAAGCCTATAGAATTACTTCCTGCATCGTACACAATCTGTTAATATAAGTATATGCCCCAGGGAAACGGAGAAAGCCCACTATATGCCCAGCATCTATGTTGTTCCAAAACATTTCATATAAGAAATTGGTTATATTTACTATTTACATGCATTATAATGAATTGAAAGTGTGTAGGAGCGAGGCCCTCTTCTACTCCACCGTGTACCAGTATAGCTTAATGTGTGTTAATGTTAACTTCTATATTATCAGTTTTAATGTTATTCCTCATTTTCACTCTTCCTTGTTGTAAAAGCGATACAACAATTTTCTTGCGTGCTATAAATAAAATGTAACATAACGTGACTTAACAAGGGCTCTGGACTTTAAAACAAAGTATTTGTCACATAATATTTTGTAACGCGGAGACTCTAACTCTTTCTTCGGTAAGAATACTGGTCTAAGACCAAGATTTTATCTCGCACACGAGGCCTTTACCTTAATGCTGATAGTGTTGTTATTTCATCAGATAAGCAGAGATTGTCTATAAAATAGCTGAAATATGGTAAAAGTGAATTTATAGTGAATGTTTGCATATCTTTCTGACAAGTGGAAATTCGATAAATATGGTTACCAAGGACCTTTTAGGCTGTATATGTTCACAATTTATCATTAACAATTGTCATAAAACACACCTTTAGTCTATGTTTACACAGAATTTTCAATACTGCAGCGAGAACACAATAAAGAGAATACGGTATGTAAAAGCCATTGCATACATACACCTTACTTGTTTAATCCGCATCTCTAGGTCACCTATAACTTGATTTTTACATATACCCTTAGCAAATTGTGTTAAGCGTTGTATACAAATCTGTACATAGGGGAAAAAATGGGACAGTTTCAATAGTAGTTACTCTTTCATGACCAGATGATTTTTAAACCCTCATTTTGACATCATTGGGACCCATATAATTATTTAGATGTTAAGCATGTTTGAGATTGGCCCTCCTCAATTCTTGTTTCTGTAAAATCAAATTGTCATGGCATATATTACTTGTGATGTCCCGATTACTCATTTTTCCACGCTGCAGAATATTATGGCATTGTGTAAGTCATTTTTGGTCAGGGGCTGGGGGTGATAGGGAAGAGGAACTGAAGAACTTTATTTGGAGTCTTTTGAGATCACAGATTTTGAAGAGAAGTTGCCTACGGCTGCCATGTGATTCAAAGGTTGGCGAGTCACGGTCCAAACATAGTTCCCCCTTTGTCTTTACCCGTATTTCAATATTAAATGTATTATGCTTTGTATTTGACAAATTAAGAATAAATATGTCCAGAAATGTAATACAACTTCATTTGTTATCCTTGAACCATTAAGAAATGTACATTTGTGTCTTTCAGTGCACAGACTGGGGTTGTTGTCTTATACTGTGTTATACCTTTGTTGTCTTATACTGTGTTATACATTTTCTATGCATTGTTTAGATCACCAAAATTTTTGCTTGTAAAACATTTTATGAGATTTTTAGCTATCAAAGTAGACAACAAATGTGTAGGATTCCCTTAAACACAGAGCCCCTCTAATTGCCACGAAAGACAATACAATAAGAAGCAGTGGAAACAAAATCAATCACTGTCATGCCCCGCCGATAAGTGAATGGGAAGTATAATACCAAGTTATCAATCAGGAGAATGTGAATATCGAGACCTCCTTGTGATAACTGCAAGTTTAAGGTCACATGTATACTGCAAACAAGCAAGTGTTATACAAATTGTTAATCACAATACTAGTAAGATTATTTCAGTTTATCTTTTATCTATTTTCGTGCCAATATTGGACTAACCTGTGTAGTCATGAATTGGGGTCAGAGCAGTGGTGATTGATGGCTTACTAATCACTTGAGCAACGAACACATATAATCAGGATTTCTTTGATACTTAATGCTTTGAGTGCCACACAACTCTAGTTTAAGATAGGAAATTCCAAAAAGCATTTCTTAACACATGTAACGTTCAGTATTGGGGCGGCAGGCCCTCTCCTATGTTACCCATCAGCCAAGTCAATCACATCTACAGGCATCACCACCCTTGATAATTTTCCCACAATGTAAATCTGCCTTCTTAACATAGTGGATATGAAGAAAATGTGGGTGTTAAATATAAGGAGGGAGCTTTTATAACTCAAAAGATCTTAAATCGTATTTGATATTTAACGGAGCAGGAGGAATGGGGTTGAAAAATGAACCTGGGGTAAAAAATGTATTTTGCTTTCCTCCACCCTAGAAATATTCTGAGGACGCCCATAATCCTATCGTCATAAAACAAAAATGAGAAGATATCACTTCAATGAGATCTTCTACCATATGGCCAAAAATCTGTTTTTGCATTCCATCTATGCTCAGGTTAATTCCAAGTATCAGGGAGACACTTGTCATCACTCGTTGAGAGGCATATCATAAAATAAAGTCCATAAAGAAAATATATAAGTAAAGGGCTGCACAAAGACGGCCCTCATGGGTGGCAAACAGGCCAGGAATTCTGTGGTATCCTTGCCTGAACATGAGTATTTTAATACAATTTTAATTATGATGGCTACCTCATTTGGGGTATCCACAAAATATGGGCCTGCAATAACCTAAGCAGTGCCTATTATTTTGTGTGAAGCATCCAATTGTCCATTAAAGAACAAGTCCACCGCATTATTGAAGACTACTGGATATCATCATTGGTGAAATGTGTTATGAGCTTAAAGGGGTTTGTGAAAATGCTTGGCATCATGTACACAATAGATACTGTTTTCATATTTTTAATAATATGTGCAATTTGTTTTCTTTCAGATCGATATTATTGCCTCTTGTTTACTGTGTGGTGCATCGTCTTCAGCTGCAAACAAATGCATATAGAGGGCCATGCTTACCAGCAGTAGCGCACTACAATAGCTACCAGGCTTTCTACCGAGCGGGGCTTCCAAAAGGATTTGCTAACAACTTGGTAAAACCCATTAGTGTTTATTTTTAGCGCGATTGTTGAGGAAACATTTCAGCATTATATATTTAACATGGTATTTCATTTTTCAGTACACATATGCAAAAATTAGCAAAACTTTAAATTGCTGTTATTTATAGTTCCATTGTATGATCTTTATATCATCAATTACTCATAGTAAGAATTGTCTATAATACATTGCTTTGGAATTCATTGGATTGTTTATTGAAGATATAATTGAGGTATTTTTTTCTGCATAAATCTTTACAACAGGAATTAATATATATTCAAGGAAAGGTAGGCAGATAAATGACGGAGAGAAACCCAAACACAGACAGCTACGATGATGTGTCTAAAATGTTGCAAGATCTGAACAAGGACCTGAGGAATATGCTGGAGGAAGTGGAAAATATATCAGCTCAAGCTACTTGGATGGCTTTTGATATGGTAGTGATACGCACCAATCCCACCCTGGCTGAATCCATGAAAAGACTAGAGGATTCTTTCATAAAATGCAAGGAAGAGGTGGAGAAAAAATGGCGAGAGATGCTAGATAAACCCAAGAATAATACATAATTGGAATATTACATAATATAGATGTAATCCAGATTAATGCGATTAGAGAACAGAATTCAAATGCTTATTATTGAAAAATAACTGAAAAAGAACACAGCCTCTATTGGTGCGTATCCAAACCCAACACCTATTACTTTCATAACTTAAACTAAATTGAAGATTCAACTTCTTTGATGTAATGCCGACATAGAATACACAATGGTTATAAACCTGAAAAAGAGAGCACATGAACAAGACACAGAATGTATACCAATAAAGTAGAAATATGAACAGCTTGCACTTTAATGTTAACCCTTGTTTATTAAAGTACTATTCACAAATGTGAACATCTATGGAATAATTTGTCTATGTCAATCTGAGTAACCTTAGTTACCAAGTAGCTTTTAAAAAAAAAAATCATATGCAGGGCCCAAGTGAAGTTGAATGTGACTCCCTGCTTGTTACCTACATTTCTTTTTAAGAAGCCTGTGAAAATGTTGAGCTATATCAATAAACGAATAACAGCATTCATTTCCATAACTCATGTTGCATTTCTGTTCATATAGAGGCACCTAGCAAGAGCTATTCACTTCTGTGGTGCTGAGTTGACTACTTAAAACCCCTAGCAAGATGCATTAAAGTAAATAGTGCGCTGAACAGGCTTTGGGAGAATCTTAACAAACATTTACATTTTTCATCCAGAATAGCTGGGATGTATCAAGAGGGATCTATTATTGATCTTTCAAATATTATTTAATTTCCTTATAATAAATAGTTAAGCAGCTTTCAATATGGAACAAGTAGCAGTCTTTCTGATTGTGTTCTATCTAAGAGCTAATAGATGCTTAGGTTTGTTAGGTGAACATTTTTTATAATGCAAAACAGGTTGTGTTTAATTATTTTGTAGGTTTCAAGAATCCTTTATCGATATAATGAAAAGAGTAATTTATGTCACAGACATCAGAAGAGGAACTTGGGCATATACTTGGTTCTGCAAGCAGAGGCAGTGGTGACACCTCCTAGGTGTTCTACTTAGTGGGGAAGGTGGCATAGTCAACGTCACAATACTGATAGTCAAGGAACAATGCAGGCAAGGCAATACAGAGTCAGGCTACCTAGGGGCAGAATGCTAGAAGAGCAGGTAGGACACAATACTTTGTCAGACATACTGAGAGTCAGATGACCTAGGAACACTAACAACTAGAGTTCTGGATACCAAAGCATAAGGACATAGAGACTCGACAGTCGACAAGATCAACACCAACAGGTTCCGAGAGATCTTGACAGGACTTTGTGGTTTATTTAGCAAATTGGGAGATTGAAGGTGATTTGGAATATTTCAGTTCTCTAAAGATAGTATTTTTTTTTGAAAAGCCAACACTGGCAACTCTTACTACTCTTACTGACCTGCATAATGCATAGTAGCAATCGCATACACAAAATATTCTCACATTCCCATCACCTCTGCTCCTATTTCAGGAGAAACCTGATTGTATTGAACCAATTGGCTTATATAAACAACAATCCTTGTATTCACTCTGTATATATAAAAATCACAACCTCTCATATAAATACACCATTTTGTGAATTTGCCTGTATGTGGACTAAATATGTTGTTTTATGTTGTTTTATGTTGTTTTAGATAACTGATGTATGCATTACATTTAATTTACAATCAAAACTAATAATAAGTATAGCTAAGTAAATAGGAAAGAATACCACCTAATCTCTCATTTTTACAAGAAAGGTATAGGACAGGTTTGTTTGCCTTTTACCTATTCACTATGCAAGGCACTATATAGAATCTATATATAACCTTTATCAGGATGGGTCAGAGTTTTCAACAACAAAACACGAAAATAGCCGTCCCGATCTAATTTTAAGGTGACTTATTCACAAAGGCAATGGTACTGTGATTTAACAATGTGAAAAACAAATAAATGTAAACTGACTATAGAATAATTCCGTCTATCAACAGATAACACCATCACTTGATCCCCATGCTACAAAGACCATACTATTGCTTGTGGGTCGTGTGTATAGACCCAGTTCCTGATATATGGCCGCGTGCAAAACACGTTGGGGGTTCGCAGAGTGGGGGCTTCGTGCTTGTTATGACATGTACCTTCGCCTGGCCCTGAAAGTCCGCTAGAGACAGCTCCCTCATTTCCGTTCAGATATGCTGATTTGCATTTCGGAGGAGAGTTTGCAAGAGGTGGCTTTCTCATTCCTGGTCAGATATGCTGATTCCTGTTCTGGAGAAAGTTGGTCTGCTAAGCGGTAGTGCTGGTCATTCCAAAATTCTAAAGCTGCTGGTTTCGGGGTTTACTTTTTTCAATCAGAACTCCCATCATTTGTCATGCCCCAACCAGGCTGCGGAGCTGCAAATCTCTGGTTTTCCCTTTTTCGCTAGAATCCGTTCCTGTATTTCCTTGGGCCCTGTCCCACTCGCTACTGCATCCTGAACTCCATCTTTGGGCGCTCTGAGTCATTATAGTCGTCTGTATGGACCCAGTTCCTGACACTGCCATATGTTCACCCACTAGCATAAGCCTTTGGGTAAGAAGCAATCCAAGACTGGTTTGCACAGCTGTTGAACTCTGGTGTTAACCACTTCCTGGCTAGATAAAGCAAATCAAACATTGGTCACTTTGGTGCTTTCTGTTCCTGACATTTCCATTTGTAGAGTCTTTGTGCATGGATTACTGATGTCACGACAGTCTGCTTTAGGAAGTTTGCCACAGTCTCTTTCTTTAGATCAAAATAGGCTTTTTGAGCCCACCAAGCTATGCCATAAAGCTTAAGGCCATTGCTCCCTGGTTACGGTCCTCTCAAAAGCTATGAGTAAGGCTTCCATGTTAACTTGAGGCACCATCTTTTGCATATATTGGTTTGCATGGATTCGTTTTCAACCACTGTTCTGTTTATAAGTGGCAGCTTTTGAGA
>VKOC01000001.1:55812574-55825075 GCA_009364415.1 Spea multiplicata | reverse complement strand
CTTAATATGACTGAGAAGCCGACAAATCATACAAACACGTGGATCCCCAACATGTGATGTACTGCATTCCACCATCTACACGGACTCTTCCTTGCCAGCTGTACACAACGGAGCAGTTTGGGGTTAAAATGTAATCTCATTGAGGCCGAGATTTGTGGTCAACACACAAGAATGCGGATTTTCGGGGTAATTACCTCCTTCGGTCATTGAACCTTTTATCACCAGACAACAGGTCGTACAGCTGCTGTATGTCGGCCAGGCCAGGCAAGAAGATCAGAACAGCTCCTTCGATGTTTCTGTATTGGGAACCTTTATCTGAATGTCAGGAAAATGCACAGAGGGTAAAATCATGGCTTCCGGATCACTAAGGGACAAGTCTTCTGCACCACAGACAGTAACTCGTTTTTCATCCCAAGCTGCGGTCTGGTGGCTGTTTTTTTTTTTATAAAACAAAATAAGTACAATTTGTGCAATCGTGAAAGTTAAAGTGTCTTTACAGAACACCCAACGTACCCAAGAAAACCAGAAGTTCTAGGATCAGGTCCAGGTTAATTTTGTTTGGGTTCATGTAGAGAACGGCATGACGCGTCCGAGAGCTGAACCTCTGGTAATACGGGCTCAGATCCGACCCAGCAGCCGACTGACCCGGGAGGAACTCCTGGAAAAGAATTCAAATAAAACGCTAAACAGAAACCTGATTAAAAGTTTATTTAACAGAAATATACCTGCCGTGTCGGAGCAAAAGCATGGATTAAGATGGCAATAAAGCGTTAGCTGCCACAATGTTATGTATTGGGGTGCGCTGCTCTGAAATGACACGGGGTCTATTTAGGATAAACCTCAAACCGGGTCCTCCGAGCCACTTACACTTTTACCGTAGCTTTTCCAACAAAACTGGAAGGAGCTGAACTAAAGACAGATTCTGGGAATACCGAATACACATTACGCAGGAGTATTAAGAAACTGATCATTTATGGGCTGTATAGCTCTACAAAGACAGTCATGTGAACAAAGGTCCACTCAATGTCTTAAATAACACTACATACGGCAAGAAGGGGCAAGTTGCCCTCCATAATGTATAGATGACTTAAAAGAAATCCCACATGATGTATCCTGCAGTCCCATCTCCGACGTTCTCGCTGTACCAGATCTTCATTACCTAACATACAGTCTATGAGCTCAGTTCTGGAAAAGTTCTGCATTAAGTGAATACACCCCAACAAACCTTAAGGCTCAACGGTTCACCGATAAGAACAGTCGTTCTATTACTTCTACCTCCTAATGCAGAGATTCTGCAGAGAATACAAAGCGCATGCGCAGAAGGCGCACCTGGTATTTTTTCGTAGCCCCCCCTTTGCTGGTAACGCTGATCGTGATCTCTTCATCATCCTCCAGGAATTTCTGACAGTATTCGGAGTCTTGTTCCAGAATGAAACCGGTTTCTTCAACTATTTCTTCTAAGTGGAAAACCTGCGTATGTATACAAAAAATGTCTCAATAAAGCGCTTTTAGAAAACATACAGTTCGGTAATTATGTAAAAGTGGGAAATCGGGTACTTTGTACAACGCCTGATGATACTCCAGAACTTCCACACATTCAAAGAACACAGAAATCCTTCTATTTGTCACGAAATAAACATAAAATAATCCAAACAAAAAACAAATATTTAACTTTTTTGCTTGAAAACAAAATAGCATGAAATGCATTATTCTGATGACTGAATCTTCATTACATGAAATATATTTGGTGCTGTATCAATATTTAAGACTTTTTGTATTTTACACATTGTTCGTAACACAATATAATTCTACAGTACGAAACACGGCCCTTCTCGCTGTCTACATCGCTTCGCAGCGGTTTTCGCTTCTTCTTCGCAGTAACTCTAATTAATCAAAAATTGCTTGTTTTAGGAATTACTTAAAACCCATTCACAGGCATATAAATTAGCGTCCGTGACCCCCCCCAGTAGCCCTGCGATATACACCTCGACGGGATATGTCCTTCCGGAAATTCTTATTACGGGACAGTGAGTGAAATACTTGGAGAATTTCTCGGAGTCCACCGTCGCGCTCATCAGCACCAGGTACAGATCGGAGCGCTTCCGCAGGATCTCGCGCAGGATGATGAGAAGGAAATCCGATTGGACGGTTCTTTCGTGGACCTGTATTAAAACAAGCCGAAACGATCACCAGTAATAAACTCGTGGCTTGCCCTCCTTGGCTTCTCTTACATACGCTTGGGTTAATTCAAATTATACTCGGCAGTGTCTTTGGGTACATTAACCCCTTAAGAGCCAGTAAGGTTGAGCAAACAGTTCTAGAGACTCACCTCATCCACAATGACGTGCGTTATGTTTCTCAAAAGGCTGTCCTCCTGTAGCTTCCGCAGTAGGATCCCCGTGGTGCAGTACAAGAGCCGGGTGAACTCTCCTGTTCTCGATTCCATCCGAATCTGATAGCCGCACAGAGAATTCTGCAAACAAGCCAGGTTACAGAAAACATGGCGTTATATTCTAGGTCATTAAATCTCTCTCCAGCCTCTTACAAAGAACCCTTTCACTGTTACACACACCATGATATTAAAAGGGTTAATGGATGTTATAATGTATGGTTTGAGTCTCATTGCAGCTTAACATGAAGGAACAGATACTTGGCACATTGAGTCTGAGAATCCAATGAACAAGTAACAGTTAAAATAGCGACTCGCTTCTAGGCGTCCTCACCCTTCCTCCTGGGCCAGAATCGCAGCCGAGCTCCTCGCAGACCCGGGTGGCGAGACTCATAGCCGAGATCCTCCGTGGCTGGGTGCAAACGATGTTACATTTCCCAGAGCTCCACTTGTTCAGAAGCAAATCCTCCAGCAGGAATTGGGGGACCTGGGTACTTTTACCACTGCCCGTTTCTCCCGCCACCACAATCACCCGGTGCCTGTTTAACGTTTCCAGGATCAGGTCACGGTGCGCAAACACGGGAAGCTGCTGCCTCTCGCTCAGGAGTCTCTGATACTTCCCAGATTCCCTGGATTTAAGGAATAGGCTTCTGACGGGCGCCAGATTCTCAGCCCCCAAACAATCTGCGGCCGTCTGGTTTACATCGTCCTCGGAAGCCAGGTTTTCCCAGGAGTCCTCTGGATCCTCTAACACTTTGGTTTGCTTGGGGGGCTTTTGCTGCTGCTGTTGCAGTTTCAGCTTATTCAGTAGTTTGGAAATAAACTGGTCCCTTGGTTTGTTGGTCTCCATTTTGTTTTGCTCAACTTTGCTTTTTTCTTCATCGCTCCACTCCAACCAAACTTCTCTGTATGTGGGGGGCAGCAGCATGTGAACGGACTACGAGGGCAACAACGATAAAGCACAGAACGTATTACTACAAAACATTCGGACCACTAAACGGTCTTAGAAATGAGAGATAAAGGTGATGAAACCAAGCAATGCAGAGTCATAAATTATACAAAAATGTCTTCTCAATAGTCCCAACAGTTCCACCTCTTTCTGTAAGTGTTTAAAGCCCATACTTAAGCATTCTCCAACCATCATATGCACTTCAATACATACGATAGCCGAGTGACCCATGTTGCAAATGCATGAAGAGACCCTGCAGAAGCCCCCCATATGCTCCTCCAATAAACCCCAATGACGTTCTACAAAGCCTAGTAAAAAATCTATATGATAACCACATCAACAGAGCAAATGATATTAGACTTTGCAATAACTGAGAAATTCACCAAAGTTTATATATATCACCCCGGAATAATTTGATGTGATTGACAAAGGCTGCTTGGGAAATAACATAAATAGCGATCTATGTAATATAATCGAACCTGTCCTTTGGTGAGTTGGTACAACGCTTGAGTGGCAGCCAAATGTTGTGCCTGCATACTATCCTCTGTCACGATGGTGGGACACACGGACATGACATCGTCACTTGATTTAATAATCTTAACCCTAAAATGATCAAGAAAAAAAAATGATAATTAGACGCATCTTTCCCAATAATTCACTTAATAATATCTCAGATTTATTTCCTATTTAAAGCTTTTATCCTTAGGAAGTTGTACCTGCTCCTCCAGTACTTGCCCACAGATACTTTCTCGAAGGACGGGTTTGGGCTCTTGGGGTAGTGTTTACGGCACCAATCAATCAGAAACTGTTTTGGGGACTTCCCCGTCCAGCTGCGAGACGTGTAGTCAAAGTTCCGGATATCAAGAGGTGGCTTCTTTTTAGCTGAAGCATAAAAAAATATTATATATATTATATATATATATATATAATAAGAAATATTATATTAGGTATAATGAAAATTTGGGGAAAATGTGGTAGAAAAGTAGACTTCTATATTGCTCTAAACTCTATATAATGCCTTTCTGAAAAGTCTAACAATTAGAGGCTTAAAATGTGATCATCTTTTCTGCTGATGAATACAGGTACTTTAAGTATTAAAAATGATCTTTCTAAAATGATCTCTTTTCTACAGTCTTACTCTTAATAACACAACGAAGAGCCTGTGGCTGTTCCAGGCACCCATGACCTGTAATGTCCTTCTTCCTCTCTCAGTCTATGACATGTAACGAGGGAGACGTGACTTCAAATGCTCTTTGTACGCGAAGATCCCAGTCTGCAGATGTCTAAACCTCTCCTCGAGCACAGTATTCCTTCCAAGAGTTTTATGATTGTTTATTTCAGCCTCTCCACGTACCCCATGTGTTCAGAAGTTACATTCGCTCAATTAGCAGAGGATCTCGGAAGGATGAAGGGCTACGTTGGCCTTGCCGGAATTGGAACCTATGACCCTGAGGTTTGAACAGTCAGGGTATTTACCAACTACACGCTATCTCAGTGCTATGATTAAAAGGGGAAGATGGAAACGTAAATCAAACTAATAACGACCCATTAACTGGCCCTGGAATTCCAAAAGCTAAGACTTGATATGAGCCGCTTAGTGTTTTTATGAGATGTTGTATGAATGAGACACAAAGCGACCGCTTCTCTATCTCCTCTGATAACTGTCCTCAGTACCTTTAGCTTCTGGAGCTGAAGCATCCCCAGAAGTCTCAAAAAGGTTGAAGTTTAAATGCTCATTGTCGGTCCGAGGCGCAGGAGCCTTCTTACTTTCAGATGTCACTTCTGTAATTTTCACTGCAGGGTTAAACATTGGATGCTCCTCCAAACTCTTCATTTCTGCGGAAGAAAATGATTGCACAATGAGAAATAATTTAGGAGATAAAGGGAAGCATATACTTAGAAATGGTCCAGAAACATAGTCGTTCTCTTTCACTAGTCAGCGTGTTGATTAAGACCGGGCCATTCTATTGCTTACCACAAGGCAGTATGGGAAGGGTCAGGTTGTTTGTTTACTAGATTCAGCCAAGATAACAGAGCTGGAACATACAAATGGCTAATATGCAACTGTCTGAAAACATATTTTTAACATATATATTATGCACACAAAAAAACCTTTGAAAACTTATTTTAATATGATGCTGGCAATAAAAAAGGTTGGAGTTTATAAAGAATTATGCTAATCTTAAAATAAGGTTTACCAATCATTTTAATTGGGGGAAAAACTTTGCTAATAATATTTTTTATTGTGTCATTATCAGCATTAACAGGTATCGGTACGTAAAAATGGTCTTAATTAAGGACTGGAAGATGTACCCACCTTGTTGATAACTCTTTATCTTCTCCTGAGCCTCCCGCTGGCCCAGCTTGTTCTTCTCCTGTTTGGTGGTGGCCGCCACGGCTCTGACATCAAGCAACTTGGCCGTCAGTTCCAGATACCTCTCATTCTACCCAAAAAGTATTTTATCACACAGGGACCACAGCATTAAACTTATTTTACTCATCAACGAGAAGCAGCGAAGCATTTGAAGTAGAGACTCTGGGCAAACAAAAGCGTATCAGATCTCTCCCTATGAGGTCTGTGTCCAGCGAATAAACGGGAAAATTCTAAAGCTCTTAGCAAAACTACATTTATTTATCAAAACGATCTATAGCTCGGGATTTTGCTTTTCAGTGTAATTGTTTTGGAGATATTTATGATAGCGAGGGGATGTTTTAAATTTAATCAACTATTAATGAATAATTATAATTAACTATTTATAGTATTCAAATTACATAACTGAAGTTCTTATTGGAGTCACGTTCTTATTCGAGATACATCTTTCTAGTCTAAAAAATGTTATGTCTGAAGCCCGAAGATTAATTTCAAAATACAAACAAAGATATCAGTGCAGAGGTTATTAACAATACCGGCAGAACGGCATATTACTCACTGAACATAATATTTATTTCATTCTAAAAACATAATCGCTTTGAACCCCAAGCCTTTTACATCTACCACCTCCATCACCTTCAGGCAGCCATTCCGCTGGTTCGAAAGCCAGGGTGCCAGAGGCTGTCTGGGTGACGAGCTGTCTCTGTTCACCGGCATCGAACTCCTGTCTAGTAATCTGAGTTACTCACAGGATCAAATTTGTCTGCTTCAGCATCTTCCTCGGTCGCAGCTTCCTCCTCTTCATCATCACTCCCTTGCTCTGCATAGCGCAGAATCCACTCTTTCATGCTCAGCTCTGTCTTATTATTGTTCTTGCAAGGGAAAAAAAAAAAAAAAATGTACGTTAAATGTAAGTTCAAATGAAAATAAGCATTACCGGATCAGGACCCCTTTAGATTCATACATAGGAGATGCATGGAGACAAAAAGGGTCAAACTAAGGGGTATAAGAGGCATGATGCTAACCCAACGCCGTATTACCCACCGTATCTCATTCTTAGAAGCATCCGCTCACAAGGAGAAAAAAAAAACCAAACTTTAAATGAGAGTTGGAACTTGAGTCCCCCCTTCCACCTTCCATAGTAAAGATAATTAAAATGCAGATCTCGTTCTAGGTTGTACTAAAGTTTGTCCAGCCCTAACTTAGTAAACATTGTATGTGTAATTAGTGGGATACTATAAATTGATAATAAACGATATGATGAAGTCACCTTTACTGTAGGTTCTTCATCGGGTTTGCCATTGTTGGATATTTTGGAATCCGGCCTCTGAGGTGGAGGCTGATACTTTGCTCGAGTTCTCTTCTCTTCCTCCTCAAACTGCTGGCAGAACCCTTCTGGTAAAGCATCTGTCGGGAAAAGGTCTGGTTACCTGCCAGAAAAGTTGACATCCATAAAGCAGCACATTTTAGTAACACTAGCGAAAGCCCAGAATATAACGCAAAATAAGAGCTGTGTAGAAAGAGTTAAATACAAGTAATCACTAAAAAAATATGGATACATGAGGTGACATTCGTAAACCCGGTCTTATAAACACACCCTTGTGAAGAAATATATTGGACGGATGTCTCTAAGAAAACATGACTTTTGCCAATATAGAAAATGGAATTTGCAGAATGAGAAACACTCTGCATGGCACCGAAGCCCAGCAGCCCTTTCGGCAGCACGCTAGCCATACTGGTCACAGCGCTCATGGCAGTTACCGGCCGTGCAACCTCAAATAACTCATTTTTCATTGAAAAGGCTAATTCATGAAATCTATGATATATGAGCGATTAAGTGGCTGCGTCGTTACCATCGGGCAGGTTCAGGCAGAGCCAATCAAGCGCCGAATGCAGATCCCCTCCATACAGGACCGTGTTTGCCATCGCTTCTTCTATGTGCTCGGACTTAAAACTCAACTCCTGCAAAGCCACGTACAGATCCTAGACGGGATCACAACATAAAGACGGAACAAGCGGTCACTTAATACGATCTTCATGGAGAAATAACGCAGCAACATCAAAGGACAAAGTAAAATCCCACAGTAAATTCTGTCTAACCCGACGCCTGATGTTCATGTTTGGTCGTGGTGTTTGGTGGCACGGCTGCCATGATCTACTGGATTTCTCGCACGCTGCTGCTTGTGTGTCTCTCTGTCTCATGTGTTAGGAAGCATTTTCAGTATAAAGCTAAATTAATTTATCAAAATAAACATATTTTATATTTTCAAATTCAAATTCTTCATATAACCAGCTCTCTCTTTATATAGTACTGTATATATACACTTAATGGACATAAAAAAGCAAAAGGTACATAAAACGGCTTTTTATTCAGCTGTGATCACTTAAAATGTTTTATCTCACTTAAAAAAAGTGATATTCTAACACCAAACCTGTAACTTCTTGGAAGTCAGTCTCCCGGACACTGTTCCTTGGTCACAGTTTAGCCTCTTGTGCTCATTAATGAGAGAAATTATTCTTTTCTCCAGTTTGTTCTCAATAACCACCTGTAAAGAGAATATGGAAGTGGATAAATACAAGGAGCCTACGGCATGGTTTACTGCAACATATTATCCTATCTAAAAGTGAGTAAAATTGCTCCGCGGGCAATATAGTCCTTATTGGGTATGGAGCCATGTAAGATATTGCTTTAATTCCTCCCATAGCTGTGCTTTGGACACGTTGGAATGAGATATTAGAATTAGAACGCTGCTTTCCCCGCAACTGATCGCGATGGACTATAAACCGAAGTCAAATCTGTAAAAAGCCTTTTCAGTGTTAATGTTTCATCTAAATTCTCAGTCTCTAGCACAGATCGCGAAGCCCTCCTGTGTCCTTCAGTCTTAGTAAACTTTCTAGACTAAGAGTCAAGCTTCTGTCTTCTCTCTGTATAAAATATGAAACCCATAAGAAGTATAGAAGTAAGAAGGGACCCGGCTAAAGGCATCCAGGAAAACAGCAAACCCCATTTTACCGACCAGTATGTATAGAAGTGGCTTCCAACTCTGGATCTCAGAAGTCCCCAATGATTCTGATTTTCAGTAATTAGAGAGGTTTAATCATTATCTCTATAAAAACGACATGTTCTAATTCAAAAGAAACGTCACCGTTTGTCTGGATTTCCTACAAACTTGAGTTGTTTAATTATCAGGCACCTAACCGAGACATATGTAATAAATCCAGCAGCATGTAATCCACTCCAACACTGTGACCAACACTGCGATCAATGACAAAGGGCAGCACAAACCTTCAACACGGACTTGTCATGATTTATCGAAGAGTCGGCTGAAGTACCAAAAGTATAGGTTTTAGGCCCTAAAAACATAAATGACAAAAAGTGTCACAAAATAAAGAAAACATTGTTTACACCAGAGATCGTCATCCACCGCAAGATCAGGATTGATGGGACAACAAACCCCCAGGCTGACTGCGCAGAGCAGTGTTATTTACTATGAGTACCTTGCTTGCTCCGGGGTTCCCTGCCAGCCGCAGCCGCGTTTGCAGGTTTGGGACCCTGTTTCTTTGCCGTGTCTTCCCCCGCAGCCTTGGACTTGTTGGCCGAAGCGATCACACCTTGGACAGCCGCAGCGTTGCTGGGACGATTTTTCTTATTTTTTCCACCCATGTTTGTAGATCCTTAGTTTGCACTATTTATGCCTGTACTGCCTGAAATTAAATACACGTGTTACTGAATAAACATAGGACCCGAGGGCAGGCGGGGACCCGAGGGCAGGCGGGGACCCTTTGGACCATCTAGTCTGCCCATTTTTCCTGCTGTCAAGACCTTAATCAGATCTTGGTCTTGTCTTAGACATATGCCGTGTATATTAGCCTACCACTTCTCCTGAAAGACTGTTTCACGTACCCACCACCCTCTCAGTAAAGTAAAACTCCCTTATATTCCATAATCTGAAATCCTCTAGTTTCAGATTATGACCTCTTGTTCTAACATTTCTTCTCCTTTGAAATAAACGTCCCTCCTGTGCTTTGTTAAATCCCTTTATGTATTTAAATGTTACCATCACATCTACCCTCCTCTCTTCACTCCTCCAAGCCGTACATATTGAGATCTCTTAGTCTTTCCTGATATTTAGTACATAAACCTATAACCCCCAAATAACGTACAGGATGAAAAATAACCATTTGCTAGGCGTGTAGAGATAAATGCACTGGACGTAGGGGGTCCAAAGTATATAAATCCATGCATTGTTTATCATCAAAGTGATAGATCTCAGGCAAATGCTTATTCTCCGCAGTTCTGAAGAACATGTAATAAAACATGTAATAATTACTGCCCATTCCAGGGCTTTCCATTTAGAATTCCTCGTTTTTAACACTTCTAATGCCAAACATACAAATGTATAACTACTAATCTCACGTCGTAGGGATGTCTACGAATTATCCTACCCCACCTAAGCGCCACCCAGGACGCCGTAGCATTAATGCCCGAGGACTTTATATGACATCATGTCGTTGCTATTAGCGGTATACGGCAGCACCAACGCTCAGTGGGTTTTATTAGTTATACTCCAGGCACGGCAGTACGTTAAGCAAAGAGCCAAGTCACGTTTGCAGTAAGAGGGGTGGGTTGTTAAGGGGTTAACTCTATAACCTGTAAAACACTACTTTGGATTTCATATTAAAGGGCAGATTTTGGGGCAGTTCCTCTAACGTACAAGTTTCCCGCTAAACTCAATAAAAGCCATATGTATGTATATAAATTATATACATCTCATGAAGCAGCCCGGCTTACTGTGCCGAGTTCCCCAGTAGTTATTTGCCCGGTGACCGATCCGAGGTATGGATCCAGGGTCCTGAAAAGCATACATTTCTGTGGAGGATGAAAGTTTTGCTTTTTTCTGCACATATGAGCATTTTAAGAGCTGCCCCCGCCCCCCGCGCATGCCCTGTAAGGTCAGGTCTGGAAGCAGTCAGTCCTTTTATGCCCCTGCCCCTTACACACAGCTAGGCTCTCACCAGTCACAGATCGCTCCCCTGCTTCCCATCACACCGGCTCCATGCAGCTGACGTCACTAGCTACCCACAGTCCCGGCATAGATGACCTCACGAACACAACAGCCCTACAGCAACGGAGTTCTAGTCACGAGAGTCATGACATACCCCCAGAGCAATGTCGCAAGTAAAACCAAGCCATTTTGTTGGAGCCAATTTCACAGTCTGGGCCTCTGGTTGGAACAGCTGAGACGGCATTTACAAATACGGTTAGATAAAATAATTGTTTCTGCGTTTATGAATAACTATCACAATCAAGACTTCTTTTCATAGAAGACGATCTTCTATTTCAAGAGATAATTAAAACTGCGATATTAGGTGTATGCATATTGACACTTAGCTATGCGGAGACACTTCAGACCATAGCGAGATTTTTAGTTCTCTATTGTTTAAAACTCTGGTGTGCGTCATCAGAGAGCAGCCCTCGTCACGGTCGCGCGACTCTGTCGTCATCAGTGGGCGCCTGTCTGTGCGCGTGCTCACGCTAGCTTTTCAGGCACGCTTCCCCCACCGTGCCGTTCAGGTGGAAGAGGCGGGTTTGTCAGGTGTTACCGGCCAGAACCTCCAGTGGAGCGGCTGAGAAAGTGCCCTGCGGTCTGTCTCACGGGCTCCCTTACTTCCGCACTTCCGGTTAACTTGCTGACTGAAGACGAAGATGGCGGACGCCTTCGGGGACGAGCTGTTCAGTGTGTTCGAGGAAGAGACACCGGCGGCCAGCAAGAATGGGAAACCCGGGCCTGTGCCCACCAGCGGGTGAGGAGAGCGAGATCGTGGGTTGCCTGTAACAGCAGGGGCTGATAGAAACATCCATTTCTTCCCATGGTGCCTGAGAAGCCGCTGTCACCCGTTATATAATTGTGTTACTGGCTCATAACAGCTCTGCGTGTTCAGTTAACTTTTTATTTTAAATGGGGTTTTGTATTTACTGAATATGTAGTTACTAGAGGAGTGCTGCCGAGCTGCCGCGGAGCGTACGGTCATGACGCGCATGTCTGACCACCTTTCCAATCCTAATTTCTGCCTGCGTTGTAATTTGATGCATCTATTATAAGAGGATCGAACCAAACACGTTAAGCAATAAAACCGTATGTTCTGCAGAAATGTATCGTAATCGATAAGGAATATTAACAATGTTTTATGCCCTGTTGGTATAAAGTGTTGGTTCTTTACCGGCAGATGCGTTAATGTTCTTCCGGTTTGTGTGCCCGTTAACGTTCACTGATGCAAGAAGTGATGCCGTTATATTAACTGTCACTATAATTACCGCGGGAGAGTCATGCTGGTTGTTTATACACATGGATGACATAAACAATCAAAACCTCTCTCTCACCCACTTACAATCCTTCATCTCGCCCTACATTAACGTCATTCACTACCACACCGTCCTCACCTCCTGTTTCTCACCCCTTATCCACCTAGATTGTAAGTTCCTGTGGGAACAGGGCCCTCCATTCCTCTTGTATCTGTATGTCCATTGCTGTGTTCTACCTGTTGTTATCTGTAACATTTTCATCTTTGTACAGCGCTGCGGAGTCTGTCGGCGCTTTATAAATAAAGAATAATAGGACATGAGAAGAGTACTGCTACTGTACTGCTGCGAACGGGCATGGGGTGCATGCGTTTCAAATAGATGTGATGATGTGACAGATCGTCACCATGCGCTCCGGATTAAACGTAATCCTTTTTGTTTTCTAGAATCCCTTATGCGATCTGTTTTAACACGATAGCAACAATATATAT
>VKOC01000001.1:55752904-55775536 GCA_009364415.1 Spea multiplicata | reverse complement strand
AAGGGTTAATTTTAGGGGCAGTCATGGTTGATGGGGTGTTTAGGGTTAATTTAATGGTAAGGGTTAATTTAATGAATTTAATAAAGTTAGCTTAAGGTGCAGTTGCAGGTAAAGGGGAATGTAAATCCTGGGGCAGTGATTATTAATGTATTTATTTATTTATTTATTAACAGTATGGTGACATTCTCTGAATGATTAGAATGCCAATGAAGGCAGAGAGTCGTTCAAAGATCCGGATCTTACAGTGATCCGGATCTTACAGTGATCCGGATCTTACAATGATCCGGATCTTACAGTGATCCGGATCACTGTAAGATTCGGATCCCTGTAAGATCCGAATCTTTGAACGACTCTCTCTGCCTTCATTGACATCACTGGAGGCAGGGGGGAGGATTCACAATGAAAGGGGCGGGGCCAATCGTTAGTGTGCCTGCACGGAGTTACTGGAAAACAGTAACTCCGTGCAGACACACTGAGTGATCAGAAGATCCGGATCATGAATCGGATCATTTCAGTGAACGAATCGAAATGATCCGATTCATTTTAATGATCCGAACTTCCCATCACTAGTATCCACATCCGTGCGTCCCTCCCTGTGGAAGGAGGCGGCGGTTACTGTAAATGAGCGACACACTCAGCCAATCAGCGCCGCCCTCGCTCACTGAGAACCCCGAGCTGCTTTGACGGGCAGGTTGGGGAAGTGGGGAGGGGAGTTTAGATTATTTTTTGGAAATCACGTGACGCTGCCGTCCAATGTTAGTAACGGACTGAGATCCCAGGCACCAGCCATGTCTATGACGCTCGATCTGGGAACCGTGTGAGTTGAAAGGCCTTGGGGGGGCGATGATGTCCTCGGAGAGTCAGACGAGCTGCGTGACCCGGACACTGAGCTGGTAGACCTGGCAAGGGCACTGCGGTAGGCGATCTGTGTTACATTGGAGTTTGAAGCGATTTGTTACACTGTTGTCACTTTGGGACACGCTGTTACGTGTTATTGTTCGCTTGTCGGTGCGGGTTGTTGTGCCGGGCGGACCTGGGGCTATCTCTGCTCTCCGATCGCTGTGTGACTCGCTTCTTGTCACGGCGATCTGTGTATTCTCCGGGCTCTGCTTGTGTAGTTTCGTTACAGTACGTGCTGTTGGCTCCATCTCATAGCGTGTAACGGGGTTGCTTCTTCCCTGGGGAGGGGTTTCATATCATACTGTATTATTATTGTTTATTATTGTTATTGTTGTTGCACAGTGTGCGATCTGCTCTTGTGTGGGGTTGTTGTGGCTACCGGATACATGGTGTCACCTCCTGCCACTTATTATTATTATTATTATTATTATTAAGAATGGGGTCACCTCCTGCCACCAGCTTTGTCCTTCCTTCCTCTGATGTGTGGGTGAGGTTGGTACAGATGGGGGGGTCCTTGTCCTGCTCCCTCCCGTTACTGGAATCGTTCCAAAGATAATCCCGCTTTTCCAGTAACCGAGTATCCGGAGACCGTAAATATTACTCATGCTGGATCCAGGAACGGAAGGGAATTCCAGCTTTTCTTATGGATGTGCGTCCTAGGAAACAATTGGGCAACCAGATGCAGATCTAACCATATGTACAGTGTGTGTATATATGTGTTTATGTATGTGTATGTATTTATGTGTATGTGTGTATATATGTATTTATGTATGTGTGTATAAATATAAATGTATTACATATTTAACCATTTTGAACCAATTGTTGGTTTTGGCATCAAACGCTGCAGTGCAAATATCACTTTTCTCTCATCGCTTGCTCGTTGCTTGCTTATTTACTTTATCAAACGTCCTCTATATTCATTATCAGAGCTTTAAAGGCCAAAGTCTGTAATCCTCTCTTGGAAATGGGGATGTGTGTAGAAAACAAAATGTTCCGCAGCAGATCCGGAGGCCCCTCCAATCTGCCATTTAGTTTGCAATTCGTTTATTTTTAAAGTTTTTATTATATATTGTTGGATAAGTCAGAGACCGTTCCATGTGTAACAAATGTGTCTCGTAAATATCGGGTACATGGAAAATATACGAAAATGGATCAATATATCAAATAGAAATCATACTAATCCTAACAAAAAAACCAAAGCTCCTTCTCCAAAGCAGCACCGATTTTACTTTATTTTGCTTAAAAAAAACATCTGCACACCTGGAGGCCGTTATTGTCAGTCGTGCGATGTTTGGGCTAACTTTTCCTGCTCAGACGCCACACCGAGCTGATTCTTTATTATGATCCATTCCTTCATAGACTTTCATTACTCAGACTGTCCAGCTGTGTGCATAAAGGGACAGGTTACGGTCACTGACAGCCCCCCTAAATAAAAATTGAGGTACTCTGAGTACATTGTTATGCAGTCTTCAAAAAAGAAAAAACTAAAGCACCTACCTGAGGTAGAAGCTGCAGCTCAGCAGCTGCCCTCCTGGACCTCAGTCTGCTGATGATTAGCTGCTGGAAGCATGCGCTGGCTGGATAGTCCCTTTTTAGTTAAGGTTTTTACAGTTGATTGGGCTAAGATAACAGAGCAAGGACACATGCTTATATGCAGCCGCCTGAAAAAGTAATATTTAAAGGCTCGATCTGATGTCCCCGACACCCCATTCCATTGGAATCGATGCGAAGAGAGCGCTGGGGTCTAAACGTAGAGAAATAGAATGTGTCGGCAGCTAAGAACCATTCGGCTCATCTAGCCTGCCCAATTTCTGAATACTTCCTTTAGACCCTGGTCTTATGATATATGTTTTGTTAATTCCCTTTGATGTATTAAATGTTTCCATCGTGCCCCTTTTAACCTTTTCTGTAAAGGTCGTATTTAGTAGCCCTTCACTGAACTCTTGGAGATCCGGTCTTCAGTACTGTATAGAATACTCACAGTGATCTGTACAACGGCATGAGCTCTTCCCTCGTTCTACTGCTAATCCCTCTCGCTATACAAACAAGAATTCTGCTGGCATTACCTGCTGCTCTACTGCATTGTCTGCCTACCTTTAAATCCTCAGAAATAATTACCCCTAAATCCCTTTCCTCACACGTTGGGGTTAGGAGGGTATCAAGTATTCCCCAAGTGCATTATCTTACACTTATCCATGTTAAATGCCAGTTGCCACAGCTCTGACCATTTTTCCAGTTTATCTAAATCATTTACCGTTCAACTTCAGAAACATCAACCCTGGTTAAAAAAAAAACAAAAAACAAAACTGTGTCAACAGCAAAAAGACCTTCTGCAATATCACTAATAAAATATTACAAAGAATGAGTCGAAGTACAGATCCCTGAGGTACCCCACTGGTAACAAGACTCCAAATATATGCCGTTGACTAAAACCCTCTACTGTCTGTCACTCAGCGGCTGCCTAATCCGTTCAACGATATTGGGATCTAAACTCAGAGATTGCACTTTATTGATAAATAAACCCTTACTGGAATCCACATACGCAATGTCTACTTCTCCACCGCGATCAATTACTTTAGTTTCCCATTTAAAAATATCAAGTGTGGCTGATGGTAAACCCATGTGACTTTAGATGTTCAACAACCCTATCCTGTAACATAGTTTCCATTCATTTCCCCACTACTGATATAAGATTTACTGGCCTGCGGCTCCCCGACTCCTCCTTACGATGTTTCTTGTGAATGGGCACGACATTCGCTAATTTCCAATCTTCTGGGAGGACTCCTTTACCAGTGATTGGTTAAATAAATCCGTTTCCGGTTTTTCTAGTACACCCCCAGGCTTGTTTAATAACTTTGTGTGTATTCCATCAGGCCCCGTCGACTTATTTGTATCACAAGACTCATTAGTCTTTATCATAACTGAGCTCCCTTTCCTTCGTTTTCATCTGTAAAAACTGACCGGAATATTAATTGAGGCAGTCAGCTAGACCTTCATCCTCTTCTACATACCTTCCTTCTTTTGTTTTAAATCTTACTACTCATTATTTTACTTTCCTTTTCTCGTTTTATATATCTAAAAAAAACATTTAATCCCCCTCCTTTTTTTGCTGACAGGGCAATTGTCTCTTCTTTGAGTGTTTTGGCAGCTCTTATAACTTGCTTTGCTTCTTTTTGCCTTTTTCATTTATTTATTTATTTTACTAAAGGCTAACTTCTTGTTTTTTACTATTTTCGCCACTTCTGCAGAGAGCCGCGCTGGCTTCTTTGATTGTTTTTTTTGCTCTTACTGACCAGCCTAATACAATATTCTGTTATCTTCAATAATTCAGCTTTTAAATAATCCAATTTCTCCTGACTCCATTTAAATAACCCCAGTCTGATAATGACTTCTTTACATATATTCTCGTGTTAGAAAAGTCGGCTTTGGCCAAATCCCGTGCCTACGTGGAATTTAGCTAGGGGGTGGGCAAAGGGGCAAATGCATTTAGAGAGATTCGGCAGACTCCATCCATGCCGTTCCAAAATGGACCCCATGAACATGTAAAGGATCCACACACCTATCATAAACGTTATGTATTATGGCGGGAGGTTTCCTTTAAAATCTCAAATAAAAAGGCACAAGAGTGATAAAGTAAAACTTTGTAAGGGTGACAAAAACGAGCCCCTGTATGAGGTCGGACTTCCCCACCATAAGTGGCCTTCCGTAGAGATTATGCAGTTACTGTTCTCAACCCGAGGAAGATCAGAAGCCAACAGTAACGCGTACATATAGATAAAATAAACGGTTTGTATTTATTGTCAATGTTCTGACGATATGTTAACACAGGATGTGGCTGACGCCTAATTTGGGGGAAACAAAGCAAAGTCTGCATAAAATTTGCATATGTATGTGTATGTGAATGGCTTCTCTAAGATGCTTGTTGAGGTTATAAGGAGGGAAGGTTGTATACGTCCCGGAATAGGTGGGTATTTAGTGAGCATTAAGAATTAGAGCAGCTCGCAGAAGGTTCGACAGAATGGGATAGGGAATTCCCAAGATGCAATACGGCACGTGTAACAATGTTTCAACAATGTTTGAATCCTTGTGACCTCAGTTCCTTGGAAAAGTTTTCATTTCTCTTTTTTTTTTTAGTTTTTTTTTAGTTCGGCAGAATTTTGGCTTTCTTTGGAAGCTGGCAATCTTCAGTTGCATAGGGGCAATATTTTGTGTTATAGAACTACCTAAATGGTTGAAGTTTGGTTCAATTAAAAAAAAAAAAAAAAGTATATGTAACTACAGATTTTGTTTTCTCAACTTTTTCATGTTTAAGGAAACGTATGCTTTTGTATGTTAGCATTACATGTTCTGGAGACCCCCAAATCATGAATACCCAAAGCTAATTTCTCTGCAAAAGCAGGGGCAGCTGACAGGCGACCTTTTCAAGAGTGCGGAAGGATAAGATTGGTTAAATCGGGACAGGAAATCAATCTCCGCTTCCTAAAGTTGGACCAACCAAAATCTCTAATCCAATGACATATAATAAATGTACACATAGGGCGTTTTACCAACTAGCCTGACAATTGCCCGTGTTCGGTGTTCCCCGCATGCTATGAGCCGCGGAATGACAATACGCATTTCTTTTAAATCCTGAACGTAGCTGTCATGTTTCCTGAAATACGTTCCCTTCCTCTTCCCTTCTGGGAAATGTTTTTAAAGCTCCAGTGCAGATTCTTTGTCCTTATTGTATTTTTATTAATGTTGACCCAATTTAACAATGGTTTCTCAGTTGTATCTGTAGTTCACTTTAATACTGCACCAAAAGAAGTACAATTATTTTTTTTGATTTGCATTAAAAAAATGGTGTGTGTGGGGGTTTCATACTCTTCTTCCAAGATTGAGTAACAAAACATGAGTAACAAACTATTAAGTTTTTGTCATTATGGCCGTTCAAACATTCATATCCTGATTTCCTTTAACAGGTGCGGAAGAGAAGATGTTTTATGCTCTAGTTGTTGCAGTTAACATCCTGATTGACGCAGGTATATATTGACACCTTTATATTGTGCTTTAGGTTGACGAGTAGGTAAAAGGTACGCATAACATGGACCCCCACAACTGGGAGGGCTTCCATTCCTGAGCTCTGTCCCTAAGACTGGATCTTGACAATATGTTGGTGCCACCCAGGGCTGCCATCGTGTAAATTTAAAGTACATTGATGTATACATTTCAGATTTAGTTTGATATTTTTAAAATTGGAATGTACTTACGGTGTCCATACACATTCAATAATGTAAGAGCAAAAGAAAAACTAAAACGTGCAGCCTGCAGTGCATACATGCAATAGAGGAAATTTTCATTTAATTATATTTGTCTTGTTTCAGACAGAAGGAGGCAGGATGGGAGAATAGCAGTAGTGGAGTATTAGTCTGGTTATTCTATCTAAAGTAGAATTAGTAGAAAGTGGAAGAAGTGGAAAATAACTTCCCGAAAAAAAACAAAACCCAATAATAATCAAAAACAAAAACGCCATAGTGGTGTCTGTCTTTTTCTATTCATGTAGCATAAGACAAAAACAGATTACAGATTATTTAGTGAGGTGCACTACACAATGGTTGTGTGTTCTTTGTTTGTTTTTTTGGCATGTCTTTATTATTTTGCTACTATGTAGAGTGAGATGTGTTCTTTTCCATATATGTCGGTTATAATATTGGTATTTTATCATACAATAAATGTTTTGTCTGCACTCTTTTCCACATTCTATTGTCACTGAAATAGGTTACAGAAAAAACATGCTCGTAATTACTATATCACAATGGGCTTACAAGCTAATTCCCAAACATGGCACTTTTGAGACCGTAATGGCTCCTGGGCAGAGTTCTTACAACCACCAACATTTATAAGCACTCTAGTATTTGTAAAAATATCAAGTTGTTGATAACTTTGAGGAGGAAAAAACATTGCTTCAATGGAATAAGGCACAGTCCGCTTTTTGATAGTTGGCCCTGGGCAAATCCCATAACCGCTTGTTTTAGACCCGACATGTCTGGATTTGGCATGTCGTGATCAGATGTAATACAGAGAATACACAAATTGTGATCGGGAGGCTACCTTGATTAACAAGCCACATTAACGGTGGTTCCATAGTGTGGCCCAATTTGTAGCCTTTGTGTGTTTACGAGATTCCCAGGCGATGGTGTTCGTGTGATGAAACGAGGCGCAAAGGGAGAATCCTACAATGTAAAAGAAATGAGGACATAGGTGAGCCGATGATTTAAATGGCTGCCGTATATGCTTCCGCTGATCATCTTGCGTTTTTCAGTTTCAGGTGTGAATACAGAGCCGTGTGCCCAGACATATCCTGAATCTCCTGTCGTGCAGCTTGATTCCAACTTTACGGCATACTGTGTTTTAAACGAGAGCTGTATGTACACAGATGCCAGTAAGTTATTCTGGAAAATTCGGAATAAAAAGGTACCAGAGACCCAGTACACGGTCCTCAACAAGACGGTTTCCAGCGTGACCATTGTTCCTTCATCCTTATCGGACGATCTCCTAACATGCAATCACCTCAAACATGGTGAAATTGAAACCACTCTTCATGGAATCTTTTTAACACTTGGCTGTAAGTGTTTTATATACGATATTTTGGAGAAATGTGTTATCTGACCAGGGTTTAAGATCTTCTCTGTTTTGGAGGCAACGTGTGTCCGTCATTATTACTGACATACTTACGATGAGACTGAGAAATCTTTTTGCCTCTTTCATTGGCATCATTTAGGTATTTGCTTATTCTTATTCATGATAGGCAAGCCAAAGCTTTGGTTGATGTCGGAGATGTAAAGCATATATACGTCTAACTTAAAAAATCCAAAATGAATGAAAAATCCAAGTGATAGTGCTAGATTAAATTATAACATCCGCAAATATGCCATTATAGTGACAATACAATTGGAGACACAACACAAATTGGATTTATCATAAATACCTACCATACTTAACAGCGGTCTTTCTTTTTATACTGCCACAATTGTAAGGGCCCATGAACGGCCCGTAGTGTCTAGAGTGGGAGTCCAGAAGTCGTAGGCATCCAGTATAAGACATGGATAAACGCATGCCGCGCCAGCAGGATCCAGGGTGAGGCCTGTCCCGTGGTGCAGGTGCCTACGCAGATGGCAAGTTGGCAAGTCCTAACATTAGCCCCGAACTAAGAAAACAGAACTCCAAAAATAAAAGTGGATAAATAACCTATAGCAGATGGAAACCGGAGGTACAGGTTGGAGCAGCATAGACATACGGTGAACCGGATCATGACAACGGAGCAAGGCAACGATGGGATTTTCAGGCCTTGCCCGTTGTGTCACTAACACAGAATCGGTTAGAAATTGACCAATATATTAAAAATAAACACTGCATGTAAATCTTGCTGCACAGATCGTTTATTAAGCGAAACAAAATGTTAACTGGTCGACCACAGCATAGAATGCTTATTGTACGGAGTATTTTTGTTTCATAGAATTCGAAAGAAGTGTTTGGTATTTTTGGTCTTGACTTCCAGTTTTGTGTTCTGTGCCCTTGCAGACCCTCCCGATAAACCTGAAAACCTGACATGCATTGTATACAATGGGGAGAAACTGACGTGTTATTGGAACCCTGGAAGACCCACACATCTGACCACAAATTATACCCTGAGGCATGAATGGTAAAGAGAAAACGAGCTCATAAATAACTAATATCAGTTAGTGTTAAAGATGTGCGGTGATATTCAGATATCATACCAGGTCTCCTGTCTCTGTTTTCGATGCCACTCATGATTTATATGCAGATTTCTGTTGCATGTTAAGGAATGGTGATGTCCTTCATGTTGTTAACTCCTACCAGCCTTTTCCTAAATGGAATCAAGTTATCATCCCGGTGTGGAAATACCACAAAAAATAATTTTGTGTCATAGTTTTATATGCATTCGTTTTTGAAACATAAAACTATTCCTTAAATATTTTTTAGAATATCCTCCTTATGCTAATCAAAGCCTGTGAGCTAAACAGAGGAGAACTGGCAACATTAATTCTGGAAGTGAGATCCATCCAAGTGGCCTACTGCAAAAAAAAAGCCAAAATCTACAAAATCCACATCTGGATGACCGCGCAATTAATGTGCACCATCCAATCGTGTCCAAAAAGCGTTTACAGAAACTGAATAAATAGACAATGTATAAGAGGAGCTTAGAATGGTCCAGCATTCATGTAAATGCTGCATTCTTTCCTGGCTACTCTGTCCCCTGCTGGCTATATCTGGAATTGCAAGTAAATTACAAAAAAATGCTTGAGGAAGGGACACAAAATACTTAAATCCGACGAGCCCCAAGAGCGATTGTTCTTAGCCTCCCGTGGGGCTATACCCAGCACATGGGTTTCGGTTTATACATGTATCTTTGCTTAAATGTGTATGCCATATTGCTTATGTTTTATTTGATTAACTGTGTTCCTGGTTCGTGTTGCCATGTTATAAATATAAAAACATATTCTAATGATATTCTGAACATGCCAGCGTTAAATTGTGTTCTTTTTTTAATTCAAGGGCTTCGTCATCAGTGATCGTAGACTGCATACCTGAAGGTGTAAATAATTCTTGCTCGTTTTATGCGCCTACCTTTCAGTTTCATATTGACACCATGTTATGGGTGGAGGCCAAGAATGCGCTTGGCACGGCAAAATCAGACGTGCTACGGAGAGATGCTGCGAATCTGGGTAAAAGTGCTGTTGGCAAGATAATGTTTATATAAAAAGCTGTCTTAATTTGGACTCAGGATTGTCTTCAATGTCACAGAACATACTTTTTTAAAATTGGGAATCTTCTACATATACATTTAATTACAGTTGAATTTGCTGAGTATCCATGGCATATGATGTTACATAGAAACACTTTGTTGAGTCTATCATGTCAGGCATTCTCCGATCTGTGTACGTTATCTCTATTTTCTTTTGTCGCTTATCATTGTCGCTTATAGTGCTGGCTCCATTTGATAGACCCATGAGACACGCACCACCTCGTAATTGTTGGTCATTTGCATTTTTTTTTTCTACAATCAAAAATGTAGCTATTTATTTATTTATTTATTTATTTATTTTAGTCAAGCCCAATCCTCCTGAAATCAAGTCGTTGATTTCCACCGTACAATTACCCCGAGCCCTTAAAATAGAGTGGAAGAACCCAATGGAAAGAGATCCAAGTATGACGATGAAATACATCATCAGATATCGAACCAATAGTAGCAAAGAATGGGAAGAGGTATTTACTAAATTCTTTTTCCCTCTAGTATTTGTCATTAAACTTCCAACTGACGCAGATATCTTAATCCGAACTGTATAAACCACTTTCACCTTCATCAGTTTGTTTGAATCTACTGTCAGAGTCTTGATGAGTGAATAGACAGGGACTTGATCATGAGAAGGCGGTCCGGTAGCCATCCCTCATCAGTTATAATTATTAGTGTAAGGGAAAGGAGATTCTCCATTATACACACTTGCACACAAATAGTCCTTTGGAAGCTAGCACTAACGGGACCTGGAGCTAATTTATTACGTAATTATTTATTACATGGTTACAGGAGGTTTCATGTCACTGGCCTGTTTTTGTGGACGTGCTGCATTTACTTGTTTCACAATATAAATTAACCACACGTAATTGAGCACCAATTTAATGCATGCACCATGACGTGTTCATAAACAGCCATTTATCTCAGTTCCCGACCCAGTCCTCAAGGCCCACAAACCACCCAGGTTTAGTGAATAGAATGGGGCAACTACAAAACCTGTCCTGTTAGTCTGGGTAAGGAACCTCTGATCTATATTTCAAACAGGACACTTACAGGCTCGAGGGGGCTGTAGGATTTTGTGTTCTGCCTCTGCATGTCATGTAGATTATGTCCCTTTAATATTAATGTATACATTAATATTATATATGCTTTATGATTTCAGGTGCCACCACATGACACAGCCTCACATAGAACATCTTTTACTCTACAAGACCTCCTGCCATACACAGAGTATGTTGTTTCTCTACGTTGTATGAGGAGCAATGGACAAGGTTATTGGAGCGATTGGAGCAAAGAAGCCTGGGCAATCACACCAGAAGACAGTAGGTGCCATGTTGTTTAAGCACATTCTGCTATTAATAAATTACGTAAAGCAAAGTAATGGGAAGGAATTGAGCTTCCTAAACATGGAAAAGAGAAACATACAATTTGATTGCAGGTGGGAACCATTCTGGCCGTCTAATCTGCCCATTTTGTTCCTGCTGAAAAAACTCAAACTGTATGGTGTTTTATATTCTGTTTTTGACATTGACCTCTTGTCCTACACTTTCTCCCACTTTCTAATTTGAAGTATTCTTCCCCTCTTGTCTTTTTATAAGACTTTTCCAAGGACAAAATGGTCAGCAGTCTGTGAGCCCATGGCATGGCTGCCAACTTTTCAGCTTAGTAGGTACACCTGCCAGTCTGGCCAGCTACGGAGATGTGTTATGTTTCGCTCTGTCCTAGTTCCATCGTAGTACGTGACTGTGTCCTGACATCATGCAGTTACTCTATGTATACGTGGTACACAATGAATCAGGCTGTGTCCATCTGCTACCGTTTTTATGGGTGATTTTCTCATTTTATAGAGCCAACTAAAGGCCCAGAATTATGGAGAAGAATTGGCAACCCTGATGAATCTGGAAACAGAAGTCTTCGTTTATTGTGGAAGGTAAATTTAGATATCCACCATTTTTTCTAGCCCATAAAAGCTGCAGGAGGTGCTTCTTATAGACCATATTGTATCTACTCCAGGGACTAAGAGCCCTTAGACTGGCTCCAGAAGAATTACATTTGCTACAGTTTTTGGTTAAATATCGAACAAACCAGCTTTCATTATGTTTATTTTAGCATGATAACTATAAACAGAGTTTACTTGCCAACAATTAGAGATCTACATATAACATAAACGGTGTTAGGACTCCACTCCTGTCATCTCTACCGACGTCTCTACCGACGTACAATACAGTGCTTTTATTATGTATTTAAGACCTGTTACATAACCGGATAGAGGCAGCCTTTGGGACCCATTAGATGTGAACCAACATTTCGTTGATCATCTGCCAGCAAGTTAGTTCAATGAACACCATAAGCATCTATTTACTAAAAAAATTGAATTAATAGGAGAATTTCCAGGGGAGTAACTGCTTTGGTTTCAGCTTTCAAGCTTTGCTATACATTACAATGCTCCCAACCCCACTGAGTTTCTGCTGCAAGAAGCACGTGGTCTGCCCTGTATAAGGCATTGTTAAGTCAGCGAATAACTCCCATAATGCTTTGTGCCAGAGAATAAAATCTAGACTTTTAACTGTTTTTGTTAGAATTGGATCTTTCTGATTGGCGGTTAATGATGTGTATTTTTACATGAAACTAAATATGTACTTTGTTTTTTTTTTCATTTAATAGTTTAAATCCATTCATATGCACAATTTTGTTCTTGCTTTGGCATTTTTTATTTTACTTTCCATATATTGTGTATCTACAGAGTTTGCACATTAAGTTTTTTTTTTTTCATATTTCTATGGCAAAATCATCTATTTTTGTTCTACTGTAATGCTATGTGTGTTTTTTTTCTGTTTGTACATCAGGAATTGGATCCAATGTATGCTAATGGGAAAATAACACTGTACACGGCTGCCCTTCGGCGAAGAACAAATGAGCCTTATGCCCTTGCTGTTGTGAATGTCACAAGTTATGACTTCGTCATTCCTAAATATTCCTTTATTGCCTCGGTTATTGCTAACAACAGTATTGGAGCGTCTCCTCGGTCGGTTCTGTCTATTCCATCTGGAAAAAAAACAGAAGGTGTGTATGAGTAAAAAAAAAACCCCAAAAACTAGTATGTACATCTAGCTGTCCAATTAATGGTAAATAAATCTGTTCTTCGGTGAATGTAAATGTCAGTCACCGTGCTTTCTGTTCTTCAAATATTTGTCTCTATAGTGTGAGGTACAATAGAGAAGACTCTAGCACCCCACCCTGCTTTTAGTGGGGCTGTCAGGGACAGTAAATGACCCCCATTGATGTACTTTCATTCGAGATATTAGTCTCGTTTGAGATTGTCACAGCAAGTAGAAATGCTTTGTTGTATTTGTAAATAAAGTTACGGTACCTTGTACAATTTAAAATTGTGTTTGAGTAATAATGCTCCAGCGTCCCAGGCAGCCTCCTAGACTGAGGATCAACATCACTTTATGAAGCCCAAAGCAATTCTAAACATCACTAAACATTTTGGGCAGTATAAAGACCTAGATAATGTATAGGTGACAGCAAACTAAGGAGGCTTTAAATAAATGAGGTCACTGTAGGAAGAATGTGGAGGAGAACAAAATGTCATTATATAGATAATTGCGCATGGTCATTGTAACGAGACACCATGTTTATTCTTGATTTGGTTTTCAAAACACAAACTTGGATAAAATGTTGGCAGTGATAAAGTTCTGGAAATGCAAACATTTAATGTAGGTTTTATTTCTGTATAGTGAGCCCTGGTGTGGATATCTGCAATAATCTCCTGTCCCCTGTCTATGAAGTGTGTGTGTGTGTGTATGTATGTATGTGTGTGTGTATATATATATAATGTGTTGGTACAGCTTTAATCCAATGAATAAACAGAAGTGGACATCTGCAATGATGAATTATTTTTTAATCTGTGCTCCCTTTTCTTTCTTCTTTTAGTCCAGCCTGCAGAGATTGAGGTTAAGGCGTTCCCCAAAGATGGAAAGCTATGGGTGGAGTGGACACCGCTGAATAAATCCATTGATGGCTATGTCATTGAATGGTGTATTAAATCTGAACAGACTGCCTGTGAGATCGAGTGGCAACGCGAGCCAAGCACATCAAGTGGTGCATTTTTAAGAGGTGAAATTGCTTGCTTGCTTACTTTTCCTATGTTGGACTTCATAGTTTGGGTGCTAAATGTGAAGGATTCAGCAGGATCGTTCTATTCGACCCCACATTGAGTGCTACACACTTTGCCCCGGGGTTGGTTTATATTGATGTGGCTTGGCTCCTTCATACTTTGATTATTATGGCCAGCATCCTTTTCAGTGGTAAAGCTGACTCATCATTTGCGAACTAAAACAATCAAGTTTATAAAGCCTGAGATGCATGTCCAGCTATGTTCCGGTACTCAAGGGTATAATCTGTATGTCATTTTGGTCTTGCAGGCAACATTTTCCCATTTAAGTGCTATCTAATCAAAGTTTATCCGTTGTATTATGATGGCCGTGAGAGTTCAAGATCTGTGGAGGCGTATCTTCAGCAAGGAGGTATGAAATCGTCCGTTTATAATCATACGCGTGTCCCTGTCTGTCAGTTTACTGCATTAGACCGGAGATTGTTGTATACAGGTCAATACATAGATGATACATCGGAGAGGTCTTTAGTAGTTGTATTAGTTGGTGGCTTATCTCAATGTGTGGGAATGTCTCCACGGCTTCTGTTACCGGTGGGTCATTACCTCCAATGTCAGTCTCTTGCTTGCTGCCTCACATTGTTCATCTGTAGTAGTGGCTGATGATGTCAGCGTATGATTTCATACTCGAGATGACTGCTGTCGGAGCTATTTAATAAGATCTGTCCTATAACCCAGGGTTCTTCAGTATTAAGTCCCCATGCCACATTTTGTTGTGAGGTTAAGGTCACTGGGTCTCTCAAGGGGTCTCAATTTGCCCTTGCTTTGCTGTACAATAGCATTTAACACTGGAATTGTTCAAATACAAATAAAAATCATATCCCTCTGGTTATTGCCCTTCCAATTATGTTGTAAGATTAAGATATGTTTACTGTATTCCTGGGTCACTTGGCTGGGCTCCCCTGTATAGATCTGCTAATGAGCGTATGCAATGTTACTGCATCGTCTCCTGGGAAAAGGGATCAAAGAACAGACACAGGTCATCTTCTGTGTTCTTCCACTAGACCAACATGGAAATAAGAGACCTCACAAAGTAGATGGAGATATTCCACCCCTGCCCAGTGGCATGTTAACTTCTACCCCTCTGCTTCAACTGGAAATAGAGTTTTCACTTAGGCTTGTTTGAGTACTTCATTCTTGTAGTTAAACTACTATGATCAGCTCTGGAAATTACCCCTTCCAATGTTACACTCTGACTATGAGGGCCTATTCACTAAGGGGAGAGATATCAGGAGACTTTGCAGAAGAGTTGCTTCTGCAGGAAAACCTTGGTTGGCTCTGTGTAGTGTATAGTTCCATTAGTGAGATTGTTTGTGGGTTTTTTTTTTTTGTTTTGTTTTTCTGAGGATTCACACTTATGGATTTATAAATTATTCACGGCCAGCTAAGTCCTTTTTGCTAGTGTTGGAATACAATGTAAAATGAATTGAGGGAAAATGCTGCAATACAACTGCAAACTGCCCTTTTTAGTGAAATAACCCCAGTCTACTTCTCTGTGCTACAGAATACTTTTCTTAGTACTGTCTGATTACTCAAGTGAATATTATAACCTTTTGTTCTTCTCTACAGCTCCTACTACAGGCCCTTCTGTTCGTACAAAAAAAGTGGAAAAATACAAGGCTGTTTTGGTATGGAATCCCGTACCTTTAGACGAACAAAATGGATTCATAAGAAACTACACTCTGACCTTTTCCCACAGCCATGGAAATGTTACCAGTAAGTGTTGTTATTATTATTTATTGTTTTATATAGCGCCAACAAATTCCGTAGAGCTGTACAATGGGTGGACAGGACATAACAAATTGACTAACAGAGACAACAGGTGAGGAGGGCCCTGCTTAAACGAGCTTACAATCTAGCTACACACTATAACACTGTTATGATTCACAAAATGTGCGCAGAAGAAAAGCAGCTTTAACCAGTTGGTGACAAGTGACATACCTGGCACGTCATGACTTTAAACGTGTGTTGCTGTCAAGGCATTATAGCAACACCAAGCTCTGCAGCTGAGGCCCCATCTGATCACTCCATGGAACATAAATATTGGCCGTATTAAATATGGATCCGGCTGCCGGTTTAACAGAAGTTTAAAAAAAAAAAAAAAAGAGAGAAAAGATTGATCACCTAATAGTGTTGCTGAAATGCTTAGATATGGAGACATTCAGCAACACTGAAAACCCACCCCAGTACACGATGTCCAGAGAGTGGTCTCAAGAGCCACTGTGAGATTTTTGCCTCTAACAAGATGGGTCTCTCCAGACCGTCCTGAGAACTCTGAGCCCCCCTGCAGGTTAAAGAGCCCAGCTAATAAGTAATCACAATATGTTAAATAAATACAATCATTTCACCAACAGGGGAACCATCCAGTTCCAAACCAATGTAAAAATAAATTCCAAATTATAATGGAAAGAGTAAAATTCACACCTGAGTTACATTGTGACTGGGGGGGGCAAACACAAAAAGAAATTACTACCACAAAGATTGGTTGTACTTATTAGTTACTTATTTGCTTAGCATGTTTTTAATTAGCTTTTGTAGATGAGAATAATTTTTTCAAGTTAAAGCCGGAAAAGGGTTTTTTTTTTCTCACCATATTTTACTAAAAAAAACATAAACAAGTAAATTATAAGATTTTTTTTTTTAAAAAAAAAAAAGCCCTTGTCATGAAGAAGATGAAAAATAAGAGGACATTCACCCTCTCTGAATTTGTTCTTTGAAGTGAATGTTTCGACAGACATTTGAAAAAGAGAAGTGTGGAGGTTTCCCTTCTCCTTTTTCTTATAGGAGGCAGGGTGGGATCACAACAAAGTGGTAGGGCTAGTGGCATCTAGACTCTGGAGGGGAGTAAGTTTAACCCAAAAGCTGGTCCCCTACCTGTAAAGGTACTAACCATGAGCCCCAGAGCTCTGTTAGACTTCAAGTGAAACCTGGTAAATTCTCCACTCCTGTTTATAACCCTCAGTGTGCATTAATTTCAAAGAAATCTTCATTGTTTTGTAATTTCTGGTATAAAAGCTGTATTTAATAAGGACCTCAAGTGAGTAATTTGTGAAGCAATGCATATGGAAGCCTGAGAATGTTCCTTGTTTTTCAGCTGTGGTCATTGACTCATCAAACACAGAATATACACTTTCCTCCTTAAAGGGCGATACACTTTATAACATTCATATGACGGCTTATACTGAAAATGGCAAAAAGGATGGTCCTGTCTACACGTTCACAACTCAGCGATTTGGTAGGAGACCTTGTCATTATTTTAAAATTGAGATGATTAAACAATTGGGCATCAGCAGTCGTCGGCCTCTGCAGTGTCCAGCCATGTACGTTACAGTGTTAGAGGGTTTGGGTATATGCAGCCATGGTGCTTATATAACATGAAACTTAATTTTAGGGGTTTTTTTTAAGAATGTTTTAAAAAAATAAATCAAGACTAACTGAGGTATTTTCCATTTTGTGGGAATTTAAAGCTGGTTTGTAATTTGCATTTGTTTTTTTGCTAGCTAATGGAGAAGTTGAAGCCATTGTGGTGTCTTCCTGTATTGTTTTTCTAATACTCCTGCTTGTTGGTGCCTTCATTTGCTTCAGCAAAAGAGATTTGTGAGTATTTAGAGTGTATTATATATATATTTATATATGTGTTTTCTATATCAAAGCCTTTACACTGTGTTTTTGTCTAGTTAAAGGGGCAGCCAGTTTTACGTCACTGATCTCAGTCTTTCAGTAAAAGTATTTCACTTGGGGAAGAAAGTATATTGGTAGCACACAATTGGCCAGGTTCCTAGCCTTTGTAAAAAGCCCAAATCACAAGTGATGCGCTGCCCATTTGTATAGAAAGGGATGAAGAAATAAGGGGGCTAGATGTTTCAAGTCATGTGATATGATGTATATTCCCTGTGTGTATCAAGTCATGTAATATGTATATTCCCTGTTTGTATTTAAAGTCCCTGGTATATTGCACAGTGAGACACTTTTTTCTTTTCTCAGTGGATGTTTCATGCATTAATCCTATCTAGTCCTACACAGGAGTGTCCTGTACTCCTAGATACAAAAATATCTTCCCAAATTCACCTATACGATATAGCTATACACAAGAATCCCCACTGCATGCATGATATGCCATTTGAGAATTCATTTTAGTCAAAATACAAAATCACAAGAATTCTTTTTTTTTTTTTTCATTTTAGGATTAAAAAACACATTTGGCCAAATGTTCCTGATCCTTCAAAAAGTAACATTGCACAGTGGTCTCCCCATACTCCAAGCAGGGTAAGGAATGCCTTTTACTGACATAGCTTAGTGAATACATTAGCTTTCAATTTAGATTTTGTCAAATAAGTTAAACTAGGCGCCCTCTACTTTTGAGAAGGGCCGGTATTTAAGAGCAGTGTGCCTATTCTGATCCAAGGAGCCCCACTGAGACCCGTGCCTTCCACCCTTATAGGTAGTCTGTTTCTCACACATACCTGCTTCTCTTACTACAAGACACCAAATGAACTTATCTGGAATATTATGAAACACTTTGATGCAAATAAAGTTTATAGCTATAAACTGGGCAAATATTTCTAGTTACTACTGTAATGTAATTACACACTGAAATAGATGTAACAGTACCATATAAATTAAGTGCTAGTCACCAGTAACATTTTACCGTTAGTATGGTATTGTTCAAGTTCCAAGAAAAGTTGCCTTTTAATTATTGTTGTGGTTGCCTTGTAATGATTATGCCAAGGTTGGGGGTTTTTGCTAGCTATTTGGAAAGTCTACACAATTTGTCTAAAATTAAGCGTAAAGAAAATCACACATAGGGATATCAGGCGATTACTGAATGTATTTGTTAGTTGTACATCATTTAAAATGTCTTTTTATACCCATACAGCACGAATTTAATCCGAAAAGCAGCCCGTTCCAAGATGGTAGCGTTACGAATGTCAGTGTGGTGGAGATATCTGAAGAAAAGAAGTCCTACTCAGAGCAGGATATCAAATCCATAGATCCACTTAAGAAAAACACATCTGAAGGATTCAGTAGTGGGATTGGAGGTTCTTCTTGCATGTCCTCTCCTCAGCTAAGTGTTTCAGACGGTGATGAGGCTGAATCTGCACAAACCACGTCCAGTACTGTGCAGTACTCCACTGTAATTATTAGTGGATACAGAGACCAGCAACCAACAGCTGTGGTTCCTCATATATTTTCAAGATCAGAGTCAACTCAACCGCTTCTGGAATCTGAAGAGAGACCTGATGATCAACAGGCTCTGGAGAGGGATGACCATACGGTGGTTGCCAACCAGTACTTTAAACAGAACTGCAGTGAAAATGGCACCGGAGGACTACAGACCGTGCCCCAGGAAAAGCAACCTCCAGATGCAGTTTGTCTTCAAAATGGTCTTCAGGACATGAACGCTGGCCAGAGTATATGCTCTGAAGAACAATCTGTAGGTTCACAAGTAGACCACGTTATTGGTGAAATAAAAAGTTATCTGCCGCAGATTGCAAGGCGAGGTGGTTACATGCCACAATAGACTGACTTTTGATGCTATGGTTTGGATTTTATCATTTTTATTGCCATACAGTCTGGTGTAAGGCTCTGGTTCACCTACATCTAAAAACTTTTGGAATCTGTTTCATTTCTGCAGTGCCATTAAGGGCCTACAACTTATCCACACCCCCCCCCCATTTGCTTTAAGCTGCCAAATCCAAATGATCATTTGTAGAATTTACCAAAGTAGGAAAAAGTAATCTGTTAAACTGTGAAATATGTCTGCTTTCAGCATTCTAGACTAGCGAGTGAATGCACGGTTTTCGGCATGTGCTCGGCACTTCATTGTATACCTAGTCCTATTTAAGTGTGCAACGACTTGAATGCTAGCAAAACTATTATAGAAAACATTGGCAGACACAAAGCTTTATTCGATTCCATTCCTTTCAAACACATGACTGTATTAGAACAATGTTATAATAAAGGGGGCGCGCGCCAGAACATTGTTTTGACTCTTGGTGCAAGAGCAGTGTGCTAGAAATACAGGTACAGGTTTTGCGCCCCCCCCCTCAGAAGTCTGTGACATTTGTAGAAGCCATTGAGTGAATATTCATCAGAATTTTTTATTTTCAAATATGTAAAATTTCTTGCGGAAACCATGATCCTTTACAATGTATCTCTGGAGCTTCCAAACCAGCTCAGTCCGATTTTTCTGGACCTGGCCAGACTGCCCATGAGGCACCCAGCGTACAATAACCCCCCCTTACCCCCCAGCAGTATTTAACTGCCATTGTTTAAAATATGGGGGGGGTGTATGTACATGTATACACACACACACCTTAGCAGGTGGGAGTTTGCTGGATAGACATGGCTGCATGTTACATCAGTATAGGTGCCTGCGTAGTGCGCACACACACGTGTCCTAGCGGTGGCACGGCTGTGATCTTCTGGCCTTAAACTGCTAGGAGCGCGACTTTGTTCTTTGTGTCTGCACTGGACTACTTATACCGAATTCAGGTGGGAAGCCAAGACTGTAAACTGTTTGCACCTTGTATTTTCAAAAGTAATCTTCCAGCATACGTTATCAGTATTCTTATTGTCGGAACCTTTTTGCATTATATTATATGTAATGTTTACTAGTAGTCCAAAGCATTACAAATGTATGTATTCAGTAAATACTTTACATGCCTTTCACATTTATGTATGCAGTCCATTGACAAATCCTAATGCTGCACCGTCCGTTATCTAACAGCGGTAACCAGCATTGTGCAAAACTTTTTGTGTGGTGTCCAGGTAAGCGTAGATTTTGTTTGAGAGAGAGGAGGAAAGAAACGGTCCACACTGGAAGCTGAAACGAGTGAAGTCTTTATATCAAAAATGTTTGTTTTGTATGTTGGATAAAATACCCCAATATAGCATTATTTGTATAAAAGTAATGCAAGAGTCTACAATTAGAAGTTTGCGTTCTAAAAATTACAGGCTTTTATATATTTGGACTTTAATTACATACATATTACAGATAAATGTGTGATTTGTGTCCATTGCATTTCATTTGAGGAGAGCTGAGCATGATTACTGTATAAAATAAATAGAAACAGACAAATGGATGCCTTATGGACCGCGCACACAAACCATACTTTTCTGATATATTGCCCCTGGTTAACTGCTTGAGCAGCACTCTGAGCCCAGATCCACATCGACTGCCACTGGAAACTATTACCGGATTTGCTCGATTTTAAGACACCCCCCCCCCCAAAAAAATGAATTTTTACGGAATCCCTGAATATAAGACTACCCTATAGGAAAAATTTTACTATTAAATATTAATGTAAACTATTTTTTCATATATAATAAAAGCTATGATTGAGAATTTTTTTTTGTTTTTATTTCCATTTGCCCACCTGCCCCCTCCAGTTATGCACATCTGCCCCCAGGCTTGCCACTCTGCCTCCCTGATATGCCTTACACCCTTCTCTATGCCACTCTGCTTTCAGAAATGCCTTGTTCTCCTAGATGCCAGAGGCATATCAAGAACATAGTGGCACATAGGGGGGTATAAGGCATTTCTGGGGGCAGAGTGGCATAGAGGGGATTAAAAAGCATATCATGGGGCTCTCTGCTTTCAGAAAAGCCTTATACCCCCCCCATGTGCCACTCCCCCCTCACCGGCTTACCCCAGTGCTTTTGACTCCTGACTCCCTGGTGTCTGGTGGGGGCACTAATTAGTTCCACCAACGCTTCTATGACATGCTTTTAGGGTCATGTGACGCCCGTGCTGTGTCATAGAAGCCCCGGCAGAAGTACAACCTGTAGTGGGGGTTGTCTGCGTCCATCGAGTGGATGTTCGCTGTCTGCCAGAGAAGAGAATTCCCCGCAGTGCTGCTGGAAGGTAAGCGCGATGCGCGTAGACAACCTCTGCTGCTGCCAGCACTCGGTGATAAAAAGACATCCGGTGGAAGTGCCGGCAGCAGCTGAGGTTACCAGACAGAAGGCTCCAGGTCCCCTGCAGCACTGCAGGGGGATCTTAGTCTCATAGTCAGACCTCATTTGTGGTCTGATTAGAAAACAACCTCGATTATAAGACAAGTGGTATTTTTCAGAGCATAAACTCGTTTTATAATCAAGCAATTACGGCATATAGGCATGCCCTTGATTTAATCCCGGTCTCCCTCTATAGCAGACCATTTTATTGAAATGCGCAGTTTTCAGTAGCCGGTCAGGCTCAGAGAGCTTCTTCTTTCTCAAGCAGAACTACACAGGCAAAAAACACACTTATAAAGTAAAATTAAGCAGAAGTCTGCTTACTATTTTTGAAACGACACTTGCATGTTTTATTTATAGTGTGTGTGTAGCGAATGTTCACATATGTTGAAATAAGCAGAGTGGAAAAAATCAAGAGATGTGAAAAACATTTCAGTGGTTTGGGCTTTTTTGAGAGTATTCTTGTAAATACATCAATTTATAGTTACAATTCTTTTAGAAATCTGTAATTACTGGCCCACGATTATCAGCGTTTGAGTATCAGGCAAAATTACTTTTAAAAAGTCATTTTTAAGATGTAAACGCAAGCATAAAAGGGGTGCTGCAGGGTTCACATGTGAACAGTGTTCGGGTCTTTTCAGGAATCTCGGGCTCGTCCTGCACTGAAAGCAGACCCGTCACTGAGTTCTCAGATTGTTGATTGTTATAACATGTAAGAGTTAGGAGGAGGACAGTAAATTCATTAGAATCTGTTAGTCCCGGCATCTTATGCCAAAGAACTCGCCTTCCTTTTGAAACCAAGTAT
>VKOC01000001.1:55739303-55752804 GCA_009364415.1 Spea multiplicata | reverse complement strand
ATTATTTTGTCTGCTCTGTTCTGTTATGAATTATAATGTATTAGGGAAATTTCAATTTTTCTCCTTCAGCTGCTGTAAGCTTTTAATCCACCAGTGATAATGGAATCCCTTAAAAAAGTTTAGGACAAATTCTAACTATAATTAGGTGCTTTATTTACTTGAAAATATTAGACATGCTACAGTGGAATATTAAATGTACAGTCATTCTGAATATTTTGACTTTTAACTACCTTTGTTGACTTAACCAAATGCATATGTGTGGTCAGATTGTAATGGGTATAAATACAATCACTCCCTGTCTTTCTCCATCATGTTGGCAATTATATACACCACATGGACAAAGGTATTGGGACACCTGACCATTACAACAACAAGTACTTTGATGACATCTCATTCTAAATACATAAACATAAATACTGAAATTGATCACCCCCTCTGCAGCTAAAACAGCTTCTAGGAAGTCATCTGGGCAGGGTTTCCACAAAATGTGTTTCTGGGGCAATATGCCCATTCGTCCGGTAGACCATTTGTGAGGTCAGGTAATGACATTGGATGAGAAGGCCTGGCTTGCAATACCTGTTCCAGTTCATCTGAAGGGTGGTTAATGAGGTTGAGGTCAGGGTTCTGTGCTGGCCAGTTCTTCCACACCAAACTCATCCAGCCTTGTCTTTATGGACCTTGCTTAGCTAGACCCAAGGTATCTGCATACTGCATATACTACGTGCAGATGCATTGGAGACGTGCATCTGTTATCAAAAGCAAACATGTGAAAGGTAAATATGATATTTTCCCTTCTGTCCCCTTTCTAATTATCTAATACCTCATCACCACCAACTACCTGAATATTGTCGATGCCCATTTTTCAACTCTTGACAAAAACATTTGGCTATACTCCACATTCAAAAGTAACTGGTTGCTAAATGTGTAAAAAAACCACAATTGTATTACAATCCTAAATTATTATATTTATTGATTATATGATCACCATTACTTGTATACAAACTTTAATGTATAGTATTTGTAGAATATTTGACCTTATTTTATCATAGTAATCCACATACACTCAAATACATACACTGATTTACCATAATACGGCATACATATTAAATGATGCATGCAGAGTTATTGAATAGGGTTTCATATCTGCAAAGGGAATTGAAAACCTGTGCCAAACACCTGCACCAGGATTGTTAGGTTTCTGTGTAATATTCTAGGTAATGATTTTGCCCTGCCTAAACTCATATTTTACATCAGGAAAGTAATCAGAAGCATCCGATAATATTTGCAGAGACACAGTAAATGGGGGAAAGGCAGACATCAATATCCAAAGTTCAGGAAAACAAATTTGTGCCTGTCAAGACCTAGTCAACACATAGTTAAGAAAATGCATTTCAGCTCTCTACTTGTATAGAAGGTCTTCAAATTCTTGACCCAGCGTGGCTCTTTCTGTAATAACCCTCTGGAGAGATGTTATATACAATTTATTCCAATGCTTGTCACTTTCATTCAGTTTCATTATTCCTGTAACTATAAAGATGGCTCTCTAGAGTTGTGTATGTTGTCATGGACTAAAAATACATATGGAACCATATGTCTATTTAATCCAATTTTATAGGCTTGCGAGTTTGTTTTACCTCGCAGTAACCAGAGGGTATTTTATCAAGTAAATTACTTTTCTACTGTTACAAGAAAAGAAGTTTCTTTATTACCTCTCATACATTATAGAGTATATTATAGTCCTGCATGTATGATTCTACTGCAGTGGTAGCGGCTAGTATTTTCCGGTAGTCTGCTTAAAATTCTAAATAGAATTCTAAATAGAAATTTAAAAAATAATATTGTCTACTAAAAAAAAACCTTTGAGAATGTACCTATTGCTTAAAATACTTAATTTCTAATATACCTGTGTACTTTACTGCATAATACTTGCACTGCTCATAAATATCATAAGTGGCATTACACCGCAAGTAGTACGCTCTATTATTTCTCCTTAAAACTGACCTCTGTTTTAATTAACTGTTTAAAAAATGAATTCATTAACTTACTTTAGTGAGATACCTTTTGATATTTGCAGATCTTAAATTAAAATTTAGCCGCCTATATTTTCTTTATAAATTCTAAAACAAAATCATATAACCTAAGACCTAACGTAGAGGCTTCCTGTTTCCAGATGTGGATGAACCACCTGCATATCAGATGCATTTTCTATGAAATGTTAAATTTTATGGCAATAATAGTTACATGAGTGAATTTGCAGGAATCATTAACTATAATGCTTGTTTGGCCATTTATCTTCTCTGCTGCAGCTGTGACCTTACTTATGGAGGTCGCTTGAAGACATTTAAAGTGAAGGTCTAAGTACACTGGTAAAAAAACACAGTGTATTTGAATTATATTATGCAAAGTATAAAAGTGATCAAAGCAGTTATCCATATCATAAAAATAAATTCCAGTATACCTGACAGCAAAAAGTGACATATAACATCTAAGACTGTCCGGTTACAGCAGAGTCCTCATTTTAATATCCTGCTTCGTACTATATATACTTGTAGTTGAGCTAACACAATTGTAAAAGGGTTTTCTAATGATCAATTAGCCTTTTAAACTTGAACTTGGATTAGCTAAAATATTGTGCCATTGGAACACAGGAGTGGTGGCTGCTGATAAAAGACCTACCTATGGTGTACCTCTTATACACCATAACCATGTTTACACAGTATTTCTGATCCATTTCATGTTAAATTAATGGACATAATTTGCTTTTGTTTAAAAAAAAAAAACAAAACAGGGACATTTATCATTGACCCCAAACTTTTGAACCGGTGTATATATATATATATAATATATAATATATATATATAATAATTGTTAAGATATGTTTAAATAAAATACGTATTTAGTCAAAGATTTTACTTTTTAATGGTCTTTTTGAGATGTCCAAAAACACCAATTATTTTTTGTATTATAGTATTTTAGTATTTGGTACAAAAGGTGGCTCTACAAAATTTACTACAATCGTAACGGATAAGGCTTTCACATTCTATGTTATATGTTAAAATGATTAAAATACAAGAAAAAAATGATTAGTTTTAGTTTAGTTTACAAAGATTGTGTCTACAATATGAGTTTCTTGTCTCAGGTATGAAACAGTGATCTATAACAATACATAATTATGATCAATAATTATGTTTGGGTGATATTATTATACATACTTTTAAAAGGAATGGCAAAACTAGATACATGTAATAAAGAGAGAATGCTAGGAAGTATATCATCTGGAGGGTGTATATTGGTACAAATTGCAGTAACTGTAGTTAAACTAGCACATTTTACTGAAAATGTTAAAGTTTAGTGATTAAGACACAGGGAAGTCTAGGGAAGACTAGAGAAGTGAAAGAATGCACGTTAAGATGGTTAGAATTGATTGCTATAATGAAAACAACAATGACATCACATTCTTAGTATTTTAATAAAACTAATACAAAAGTCAAGATTTTGTTGCCAGTCTGAAGGATATGTTGTTTTTCTACTGCATATGAATCGATTGGAGGCTAAAAATCAATGGAATCCCTTGGTCCTTGAAGTCTTGCAAGCCAAATGGAAATTGTGTTGACAGATCCCCCATATTGTTTAACTTAGGGAAAATCACACTTTCCTCAACCAAATTTCAATAAGTATATTAGGTTTTGTTGTTAACACTTTGGGGAAAACAAAACTACTCATTGAATAGAGAATTCAGCCAAATACAAATGCATTCAGTTTGTATCTGAAACATTTGCAATGTGAAAATATTTACTGACCACTCTAGCATATTCACCAATACATTTAAATAATCAAGTATTTCCTCCCATTTTGGAAACATGTCATATGCTTTGGATAATATATTAGAAATAGCTGTTTTGAAAATTTGGTATGCAGGGACATTACCGAAGTATTTACCACAATGTTCTAGGCTTGACCTAAAACAGGGACCCCAGCCTCCCTCTCCTCATTTGCACTGCATTAAAACTCATGACATGCCTTTAGCGCATAGCAGGGAAAGTGGGCCTCCACGGCCATCTATATAGGACATAAGCGGCAATTATCACCGTACACAGCCTCATCAGCGGCCTTTAGCTGGTTCAAACCTGCATGATCCCCATAGGTGGCTTCAGGGACAGGTTTGAGGGTTTCTCCATTCCCCACACGAGTGTGAGGCCCAGCCCTGACTCTCTTTGCTGAACGATGGCCCTCATAGAGCATTAACCACTTCAGTGTCTATGGAGCACTAAAACTTATATAGTTAAAAAAATGTAAAAATCATTTTTGACATCCGTGACCTGGAAGTCAAAGGTGGTCAATCACTATCAGAACGTTCAAAGTTCTGCAGTTAATCAGTAGTGTGCTGATGATGGTCAGATCACTCCTGACCAATAGGAGCCACTTGACAGCTGTCATAGAGAGGCATAGGTCATCCAGATCATACAGGTAAAAACAAAACGCACACACATTATAAATAAAAAAATATTGTATTACTATTTTTTATTATTACATTCATTTTTACTGTCTGATCACTGATTAGGTCATAGATTATTTAGTGGTCTCAACAACTACTCCTCTGACAAGTGATTTTGTTTATAACATTTTTGTAACATTTTTCTAACAAATTGCTCTTTGATCAGTGATTAGTTTACTTTAAGGTCACTTTTCTGGGAACATATCGTTTGTGGGGTTATTTTGTTGTTTAGTGGTAGTTGTACCCCCAAAAATACGTACCTATAAAAAAAAGTTGAAATCCCTTTACACTCTCATGATGTGTGAAAAGGTAGAGAAAGAAACCCACAAGGGCGATCTGCTGCCCTAGGCTTAGGCTTAGTCAGTATAGGCTAGGATATGCCGCTTGGTGACAGTATCTTTAATATAATTCACAATTTCATAAAAAATGCAATCTATGCTGTTTTACAGGGCAGTGTTAGATGATAAAATATTCTTTAGGATATTTTAAAACCCAATATATCATCCTTGCAATGGTCCTCCTAACAATGGTCCTCCTAACATAGTGAGATTAACCGTGTTTACTTATTTATTTATTTATGAACATATATTTATTTCTAATTTATTTCTAGTTTTTTATAATTAGATTTTTTTTTCCTTAAATTAACACTCAATATTCCTTCACATCTTTTCACTTGTCTTTCTCTCATCTCTCCCCATTCATTGTATATCATTTTGCTGAAACATTTATGATATATATTTAATAAATTTAAAATTATTATAGAAAGAATAACGCAGGTATACAGCTAAGTAATAATACTTTTGTAATTGTCTATCGTTTGTACTAGATGATTCAAATATGGCTATTATTATCATTATTTATTTACAAAGTGCCATCATTATTGTTCTACATGCAGTTCTTCGTAATATAAAAAGACATTTGGAAAATATTTTTTAAAGTATTTTTGCTTTTAGTACAATACAGAAGTTAAAAAGTATGAAAGCAAAAAATATTTCCATCTACTCTTTACATTTTAACATCAACTTTAACACTTATGTCTTATGTCAGTCTATCTTCCTTTACTCAAGTGATACATTATTACTCCCTCTCATTATCTCTCACACGCTAGTTATTGTTGGTCGCTGATTCTCATTGATTGGTTCAAGCAGCCTTTGTAACACAAGTGCAATAGATTAGAAGAGAGTATAGAGTTAGGAATCTACCAAAGCAAAGCTGTGTTTCCCACACTATCAATATTGCATCATGTTTACACAATTAATGGCTACACACAAGGGTATAAAAGCAATATTGTAAGTTTTTTGTTCCAATAATATAAACTAATTATACATTGAAAATGCAAAGTAATGGCAAAAGTACACATTTTTTAAAACGTATCAGTAGACCAAGAAAGCAGACATGTTGAATCCCCATTACATACTGTAGCACTTTTACCAAGGGAGGATAGTTTGTATGCATTCCAAGTTGCTTATTAAGAATTATAAATACAACTTAAATATCATACTAACCTGTGAGTGCTTGCGAGTTGGCTAAAGGTGCAATTCTGGCAAAAGTTTAACCCCCTGCTAAAAAGAAAACACCTTTTTGACATAACAACTACCATGTTGCATCAAAGATGAGCTTCATTTCTTAAACAATTCTCTGTCATGGAAAACATGCGTGGCAAAAAAAAAAAGTGTAAAATCAAGTTGTAGTTAAACAAAACCTGGAGAACCATATGTTTCCCAGACTTGAGTTGGGCGTTTATTTACTAAAGCAGGCATATCCAGACAAATTTGTAGGAAATATAGAGTTTCTCTGCAAGCAGAGATGAGTTCACTCAGTATAATTAATAGGCAAATACGTTCTTGGAAGTTAGATCACTAAATGATGCATTATGCAAGGCCATCACCACCGCCTTGTAGGAGAAACTCTCCAGGGTTTCGACTTGTTATGTATAATAAAGCAGGTGAAACCGCAACTTTCCTGCTAACTTGCCTGTAAATGCCTGCTTTCGTAAATAAAGCCCTTAAAATATTCATATATTTCACGTGGGCAATGATGCAATTTATAAGCCTTGAGAAGCCTTGTAAGGAAGACATTGCTGTTCTAATTTACTATGGCTACTTTACAAAATCTGTAAATACTGCTACATAAATTATACCTACTTAAGATTTGTAACAGCACTCAATTTTATTTATTAAACAATGTGTCAAGTAGATAAATTGCTTGCAAAGTTTTATCTATTGTCAGCACTAATGGTACATTAGGCACAGGATTCTGTTAATAGAAAAAAAAAGATATTAGCTAAAGCATTCAGACATACTGTAGTTTTAATTAATGGTCATGAAAAAAATATATCTTAAAGAACTAATAATAGATGTTACAAGTGATGCTGAAGCACATAAAGATGGATGAGTAAACTGACATTGGTAGATGCAAATTTTAATGTAAATGAGAATAAAATACAGTAGCATGTGTAGATTTATGGATATATTTAGTAACAGTGAAATTAAGGAAAGCAATAATATTATATCCTACAAAATAGCCCTTTGCAACACTTTAATAAATGGTTTTCATTTGATTATGTTGAATGTTTAATCTGCAACTTAAAGAAAGTAATTGGAATTTTAATTATTATGCGTTCTGTGTCTCACTAAGATAATAGTTTGCAAATAACATATTTCTAAAGCAAAGCAGTGACTGTATTCATCGTTCTGGAATTCATAAGATTAGTAACAATTAACTGGGTTATTTTGTCACCTCGTGTATGTAAAAGACTAGGAAAGTCTAAAAAGCTAAAGGTACATTAAGCGTCTAACTGGCCGAAAATCGATTCACACAGACCTTCACTTAAGTGCTCCCTTGTGGTGCACGCCATTCCATCGCTGAGCATTGGGTTATAACCTCATATCCTGGCGCTCAGCATCAATGGCCAGCACACACCGTGAGGAAGCACTGAAGTGAAGGAACAGGCCATGCACCCCCACCACAAAACAATCAAGGGTTAATGCAGGTCAGGAGAAAAAAGGGGACATAAGAGAGTGCGAGAAAAGGAAGAGTGAGAGAAAGGAGAGAGAGAGGAGCACAGTAAGAAAGGAAGGACAAGAATATGAGGGAGAAGGAAGAGAGTGAAAGAAAAGAAACAAGTAGAAAAGCCGGCGTGAGCCTTACAGGGCCACCCTGAAAAAGTAGACAATGGGAGAAAAGGAAAAGCATGAGAGAGGAAGAAGAGAGAGAGAAAAAAAGACAATAAGGGAAAAAGGAAAGGAAAGTTGTTAAGGCAAGTGTGGCTGTTTAAGGGCAAAGCAGGTGTCTATAGGGGGAGGTTTATGATAGGAACATTATGATTTGGACCCTTTTAAAGATCATAAAATAATTAATTCTAACACATTTTTAACCTAGGGGAACTAGAATAGTATTTTAAATTGAAGAAAAAGCTAAAAGATGTTCCTGTAGGCAAAAAGATAAATTGTTCAACTACAAAAAAAATCTTTGGTTTTATTTAAACCTAGTTTTTTTTTACCTACCGATACTATTAAATATTGCATTATATGTATTGCAATATGATTTTAAATTAGAATGGTTAGCATGTCCCTGAAAAAAAGAAAAGGGAAAAACAAGTAGTGTATGGTTATGTAAGCATACGGAAAAAGGGTAATAATGGTGTAGAACAAACATATGGCAAAAATGGCAAAATATTTATACCTTTAGGAAATAAAAAGCTTTTGATCATGAATGGTTTAAACAATTAAATGCTAGGCCAAACAAACTATTACCTGTAGTAAATTAGCAACAAATGCAACCAAGCAGCATATTCTCTAATTCACTATGTATTGTGTTGTTGTTGTTATACTGAACAGTTAATCAGTGTGTTAAATATAATTAATTCGATAATGATATAATAGTATATTATGAATATATTATTTCTGAATAACAAACATATATAGTAATTCATAAGAGAATGTGCACTATAATATGTTATAGCCTACCAAAGGGTAGCAGGGATAGGTTTCTGCAGGGGCAACAAGGTAACAGAAGCACATGGGAGCCAAGGTACCCAGCGGTAGAAGGGCAGCGGCTTGCACAGAGAGTGCAAGCTGCAAAGAAGACAGGGCTCTGCAAGGCAAGAGAGAGGAGGAAGGAGAACTGCAGGGATTTCTTGCATTATTGCTTATTTGCCACATTTCAATGTTTCAGATCATCCAACTAATTTTAATACAAGACAAAGACACGAGTAAACACAAAATTCAGCTTTTAAACAATCATTTCATTTATTGAAGGTAAAGAGTTAATTGAAATCTGTGTGGAAAAAGTACGTGCCCCCCCTAAACCTAATAACTGGTTGGGCCACAACTGCAATCAAACACTTAGAGGGTTTTCGAGCATGAACTGTGTTTTTAAGGTCATGCCACAGCATCTCAATTGATTAAAGCCAGGATTTTGACTGGGCTACTCTAAAGTATTGAAAACCCAATTAAAATGGACCCAGTTATGAATAAAATTTGGTTAATTGGTAGCCATAGTAACTTAGGGAGCAATTACTTTTTCTCATAAGGCCAATTAGGTTTGTATAGCTTTTTACCTTCTGCACATGAAATGATAAAATAGTATGAGAGATTTTACTATGGAAAATATGCAAAAAATAAAATAATAAATGGGGATAGGGGCAAATACTTTTTCACAACACTGTATATGTTTGTGTCAAAAAATATCAATCATTTGTGGAATAAGATGGCTTTTAAAGAAGGGCAAAATGAGATCAGGTGTGGTTTTGCGGCACCCCAATCCAGCCTCATGCTTGGTGACTCTGGCATAGGGGTACCCCTGTAATGGAAATCCAACTTTAGATACAGCACAAATACAGTAATATATCGGACTGCCATTTTGAACTTATGCACTGATGCATTTCAACAGAAAACGTTTATTTTTTAATTATTGAACTACCTTTATATGATTTTAAATGTCAGAGACCATTAAAAAATATATGTATTTAATTGGTCAACACACTGTGTCTCGATACAATGTATTAACTACACAAAGATGGCTAGATCAAGATTTGTACTCTGCTAACAAAAAAAAGCCCAACAGCAATAAAAAGCATCTAAAGGGTTAAACTGCAGCTTTGTTTTTTTCAAAATGCTAGTTATTACACACTTCAATAAAATTTACAACACCATAAATATTGAAGGAATAATTTACACTTCATGGAAGATTATTTCATTTTTTATTGAAAAATAAATAAGCAAATGTCAGAAGATAACTCAGCCAGTTAGAAGTCATTAATAAATGGAAAACACTAGATGGTTGAAGATGCTTCTGAAATTCAATAGTTCCGATAGAATATCCTGGAGCCAATGTTTCTCTCTAAGGCTAGGCTTATCCGAAAAGATTTTTTGTAATTATTGCAAAGAAAGGGAAACACAATTAGAATATATACAAAAAACTTGATACAGGAACTGTCACATCTGAATCCTAATTTCACACTTATATACCGGTACATCAAATTTATCAATAAAGTCACCTATATTCATTTCTAATGGGCTGTGTGAGGGTGCTGCCATTCAACACATTTTAAATTGCTGTTCTTAGATAGTCATTAGAATAATTTTACAGAAGAAGTGTAACATTGTAAACTGTAGGGTTGCATGTGTTTGCTAAACCAGTACAAAAAGAACACAGAGAGAGAGTAGAGTGATAGGAGGCTACCGATGTATTTTTTAAAGAAGGGTCCTTGGAAAACGTTGTATGAAATCCCTTGTTGGGGCTGTAGTAAGCGTCAGATTCAGTTGTAGTTTCATCTCTGATGGGATTGTTCTTCCTTAGAAGGATACATTTATGTAAATAAAATTTATTCTCTAGCCTTTAAAATCTTTAGTTGATACAGAACTTTATGTTGTCTTCATTCTAAAAACATGTCAAACCTTTAATACCCAATAGTACTACAATGGACCATTTTTAAGGTCAGTCATTTGTTGGTATTCTTATTACACTCCAGGAAATCTTCGGCAAGCTTGATCCTTCTAGAGAAAACAAATACTGCCTGATTCATATATTGGCACCTTTGATGGACTGTTCTCCTACTATATTGGCCCCACAAATTCTCAGTCTCTCATTTAACTGTTTATCAGAATTGTCACCCTGGCCATCTTTCTTTGTGTGTAGTCTTAGGGTTTCTGCTTTCTCATGGATCCATCATGTGCTCTAACGTCTGATGCATACTGATGCCATATAGGTTGTCCCTAAAAGGAAACTGGAATTTAATATGACATCACTCTGATGATAATTAGCCCCATTATCAATGATATTTCTTTTATTTCTTGGACAGCATGTATATGCAATGAGATAAGTGTCACAGTTCCTGGTCAAAGTTCAATACCTGCAACTCTTTGGTTGCAGGGTCTGAAGCCTGTTGAGAGATGTTTGTTCTGCAACTGAGAAGAAGGCTTCTTGCTGAACTCTAGCTAGGGACCTCACATATGTCGAGGATCAGAGTATCAGTTCTAGTTGCTCCTCATTTAAGCCTTTAAATAGCAGCATAGACTGTCAGCCTTTGCCAGTGCATTGCTGGTGATCTAATTCCTGCTTGTTTTGCACGTCTTCTGATTTATGGCATCCGACCTTGGCGTTAGCATTCAATTATCCGATTTCTGACATCCTGACTTTGGTATTGACCACCCGATTTCTCCTAGCCTGACTTTGTGTCTTGACTGACTATCCAGCAGTTATCCGACTACCAGATTGAAGGAGGCACTTGAGGTTCCTGTTGGATTATCAGTAAGTCCCAAGGCCGGTTGAATCGAAGGGATCAACCTGAAGGGGAACCAGTTAGAGGGTGAAAATATACACTTTGATTCTAAAGGTGTCTCTCTTCTTTTGATATACATTGATTGCCACTGAATGGTTCCGCTTTGACACGCTGATCGTAACTGTATGTATTTTAGATCGATTTATTGATAGATACAAAGCAGACAATAAAAGCACATATTTTAGTGTATATATTAACAGTGTTTTATCAATTAAATTGTGCTACTTTATGACGTATACAGCAGATGATCGTGTCAAGATGTGCTAACTTTTTTATCATCCTTGAATACCACTAGAAAAATATTCTGAACAATGAAACTTCACATTGACCTGATTCAATATTTGTATTTCTGACAACCTTGTAATCTCTATACAAAGACATACTGCATCAAGCTGTCAGATGTTCTCCACATTATGCTCCTGTAAGTACAAACGAAAGAAATGTAGAGCAGGTTAAAGTATACTGCAGCAGCGTATCTGTCTAAAAGGATATTGTTCGATGAACCTCACCATCACTTTGCATAAAGTCACAATAAAGATGAACCAGCAGTTGTACAAAGGAAGCAGTCCTAAATGTCATGTAAAATAATCAGGATGTTACATGTTTTACATTAAATGAAGCATTACACAATAAGTGGAATTGTTTAGCTTTTTTTTTTTTTTTTTTTTTTTTTTTTTTTACTTTGGAAATATTTCAGAGCTCTTAGGAAAAAAGATGATTAAAAACCACCAGATTTCCTTCAGCTTCATAAAGCAAAACCAGAGCCCAGAATGAAATGAATTCACACATGCCTACTTTGCTCAAATGAGAAGAAGGGAAGAAAGAAATATATGGCTACATTTCCGTTTGCCAATGTGCATGTAATCAACGTTTTGTATGATTTAAAAATAACTGAATTGAATACTATGTACACACATCAACCTTAATTTATGTTTAGTGTTGTTTAATAACAATCCTTAATAATTTTACCTAATGTTACCTTGCCCTTTTAAGTGACCAAAGTATGCTACTATATATATTACTAAAGTAAGACCACAAAAGGTTAAAAAACATAATTATTTTACCCATTAACCTGGCATGGGGATAAAGAACAGATTTAGCTGTGATCTTCCTTTAGCCTTGGAGACCAGGTATTATTGACGTCCAAATTGTTTTTGTATTGCTATACCAAAACTCAAGAGATGCAAATAACGAGAATAAAGAATGTTTTGAACAAAGTATATAAATATCAAAAATCAACACACAAAATTATCTATATATATATATGTATTGTACTATATATTTCAAATTACTACATGATTAGTTCAAATAAGAAGTGATAGAATCTTGAGTTTTTGCTGCATCTTGTCAACTGCATTCTCTCCAGCCATGGCTCAATTTAAGCATTGCAAATGCATGTGTATGAGAATCTCAGATATCTATTATATGTACTAAAGGGTATGTGATGTAACAAAAATAGTTTAATTTTTAAAATGTAGGTGATAATAATCTTGTGCCCATAAAGGTGGTACCTTTTTTTAAGTGTATATTTTTAGTTTTGCTTGATTAGTATGGTCAAGAAGTTTGATAACATGGTAATCAATAATAATAGATAATAATGAATATAATTAAGAAGAAGAAGAAGAAGAAGAAGAAAATGTTCTCTTGAATTGATTTGGTTAAAAACTATTGTGTTTTAAGATATTTGCAGTATATTTCACATGTATATAATTGCTGATTCACAAAACATGTGTCATATGTATTTATTAGTGGATTTTTCCCAACAATACAGCAAATGCAACAGTGTGCACACACAGACTTCACCTTGAAGATATGTTCTTTAATAAAATCCATTCTGTAAGCTCAACTTTTTCACGCTCAATGTTCAGGTTTTCAGATATAAAAATAATAAAGTGGATTACAATTTCAAATATCCTTTGAACTTGTTTCTTGATATAACTCGCTTTAAACATCTTCAGCTAATAAATTACTTTTATGTTAGATAGTATTTTGTGACTCCAGGGTGTTTTTTTTTCATGCAATACTCTTCATTGTCTGAATTTATAGCATAATATATTTCCTTCAGAATGTAAACAGATAGAACGCATACATTTACATTTTCATGTCATGAACTTGGTGGGTGACTTGACATTTTTATCTATTGCAAATGATATTTCACAAATATTTCTGCCAGTTGCTGAGAAGAATACAGGTGGAGCAATGGATGTTGGAAGAAGAAATCT
>VKOC01000001.1:55723701-55739203 GCA_009364415.1 Spea multiplicata | reverse complement strand
CAACAAGGCCTCACATGCATGGTTCATGCATTTTTTGAGGAAGCTATGAGGCCATAACTGGAACATGCGCAAGTTTTCAGGAATTGGTTTACTGGGCCCATATCCTATTTGGGACATTTTGGAAGCCCCCCACTGTAAAGTACCCAAAAAAATATATATTTTTGAACAGTAAACGAGTCAAGGTGTTCAACTAGGGTAGTTTTGACAGTTTTCAGCTAGCCATTTCTTCACTGATGTCTGCCAAACTTCACAGGGAAATTATTTTATTGCGTTTTTAACGCATACATTTCAATGTTGCACTGAATTTCTTGCACACCATAAGTGCAACAGTGGAAGAAAACACCACATTTTGTTCACCAAGATCCCCGATTCCAACAAGGCCTCACATGCATGGTTCATGCATTTTTTGAGGAAGCTATGAGGGCAAAACTGGAACATGTGCATTTACATTTTTTTTAATTTTTTTTTTATCAGATTGCTTGTAAGTGACAGGTTTAGGCCGCTGACATCAATCAGGGAGACCGATCAATAATCAGCGACTTAAAATGTCACCGACAAGTGATCAGGTAATAATTATGATTTTTCATTTATTAATAATTTGTGTTTTTTCATAATTACCCTAGATGACCCCTCTCTCTTTGTAGAGCAGGGTCATCCGTGGGCTGCCATAATGATCCGATCACTCCTATTGGCCAGGAGCGATCTGATCAGCCCAGCATTTGACCTGGAAGCACCCTGGACTTTCAGGTCAGTGCTGTTATTTTTTTTTATTATTATTATTATTTTATTTTTTTTTTAATTTATTTTTTAATTTTTATTTTTTATTTTTAACTCTTTCAATGCTGATGCTCCATTGAAGCACAGCATTGATTGATATTTAGTTCCCACAAGCTTGTGGGGACTAATATTAACCCCTGCAATGCTGCGATGGGGGTCATAAACAATCGCAGCATTGAAGGGGTTAATTGAGGAAGAGGGGGGGTAGAGGTTAACTGAGGGGGGTGGGGCTGGTCTCCACACTCATGTGGAGACCAAAGAGCCCTGTCTCCCTGTCCCTGAAGCTGCCTCTGGCAGCTGGGACACAATCTCCAATGGACTGGAGATTGTAGGAGAGGAGTCTCTCTGATCAGCCCTACAGGGCTGATCAGAGGACTTCTGGGGGTTCGTTTTTGCTGTTGCAGAACCCCCTAAAAAACGGGAATTAACCCCTTCAATGCCGCGATCGCGGCATTGAAGGGGTTAACGCTGCACTGATGCTCTCATGGAGCGATCAGGCAGCAGGGGGGTGTTGGATCAGGTCCCCACACTTGTGTGGGGACCCATTCAACACCCCCACCCCTTCCCTGAAGCTGCCTGTGGCAGCTGAAACAGCGATTGCAGATTTTTCTGCAATCGCTGTTTAATGCCTAGAGAATCACTCCGTGGGAGTGATCCGTGGGAGGCTTGGGGGAGGGCTTAGACACGCTTAGACAGCAGCGCCCCCACGATCACCGCGATTGTGGTGATGTGGGGGCGTTTTTTGGGAGAGACGTACCTGGTACGTCCCGGTCTACAGGTGACTGTTAACCAGGAAGTACCAGGTACGTCCCGGTACTGAAGGGGTTAAACATCGAAACTAACAATGAGATATATTAAACCCAGAAAAAAATAGTGCCGCATTCAACACATTTTATCAAGATCTTTATAATTCCCATTTGATAAACAACAGGCTCATGTGCAAGAATACTATAAAAAGAAGAAAATGCCCAAGGTGTTGTCAGATCAATTCAACTTAATTAATAAACCCTTTATGCTGGAAAAGATTATTGGAGCTATAGATAAGATGAAGATTAATAAAGCACTGGGTCCAGGTGGATTTACTAATAAACTACATAACGTATTTCGCCTGAACATTTAACAACATTGTTGAGCAAGGTATTGCTTATATCATACCAATATTAAATGCCTGTATGATAGTTCATATACCGGTACTTCATATATAGTTCAAAAAAGAGGATGTTAAATTTGGAAGCTAGTACCCAATGGAATCAGATATTATAAATTATCTTCACTTCTGTGGACAGTAGGAAAAGACAATAGATAGAGGAATACCACAACTAAATCTTTAGTTTTTCACCAATATTTTTTAATGAATTATTTGAATACATTTGATTTGAATAAAATGCAGAATAAGGTCCTAGCATTTCTCCCAGTAGATGTCTTATAATGGAATATAAAGAATATCAAACAGTCGAGAGACCTGAGTATAGAATATTTAAGAGATCTCATTATAGATTCAGAAACCAAGGCTTCTACCAACTACAATCAGATTTCTCGCTGCCTAACAAGGACATTTTTTTCAGAGTGAAATCATTTCTGAATAAACATCTAAAAATTGACAACTCTAAATTTCATGATCTTCTTTCAACTTTCGTTGCCCAGCCATAACTGATAAAAGTGATATCAAAATACTTGCAAACGATTAAGATGGGTAATACAATGAACAATTTCAAGGCATTAGAAACATGGGGAAAAGACCTAAATTGGAAGATTCCGGACGGGCTTTAGGCAAACGACCATGTCAACAGTGCACTGCCTAAACATTGTAGAAACATTCTAAACAGGTGGTATCTGGTGTCACCCAGATTAGCCAAGGTGTACAGATCGTCCACTCGGAATTGATGGAGTTGTGGCTTTTTACATACAGTATATGGTGTAACTGCCTAGAAATAAATACACTGTGGAGGCATTTATGTAAGGTAATTGGAACTCTGTCCCTCTTTTCAACCATAACTTAGTTATCATGTATGTCCATGCCACCATGGGCCCTGGGGCAAATGCCTTTTCATTGTTAATATGCCCCTGATAGGGTATGTCAGAGATTTGCGAGGTATTAATTACCATAAGGATTAGTTAACAAAATGTCCCCATAGCTTTTCCCTTATACTGTGCTTTCAGAGTGGAAACAGAGCTCTGTGCTCAATCATCCTGGATCATCAGCAGGGTCAGTCCACGATCAACTATGATGATGAGAATGGGAAGACATGTATGCATATAGCGGCTGCTGCGGGTTACAGCGACATTATCTGTGAGCTGGCCAGAGTCCCTGAATGCAACCTGCAGGCTCTAGATGTGGATGACAGGTAAACAGTGGAAGCAAAATGTTCCGTATAGCGCTTGATATCTGAAAGTGTAAAACAGCGTTACCACAGTGAAAGTCTCAACACTAACCGCACCTGTCCAACTCAGGCTTTAGCATTTCAGCATGTAATTGTTACAGAGGTATTTTTTTGTAGATTAAGAACTATTTCAACTTATTTGAGTTCAATGGCAGAGGGTTGGTGGGCAAATTATTGCTACATGCTAACTAAATAAACACATCGCAATATCTGATTAGGGATATTGACAGGCTTCTTATTTATGTGCTTGTAGATGGCGGGGCTATATATATATATATATATATATATGAAGCCGTGAGTAATTTAGTTTCTTTTTTTGTTTTATTACGGTTCTAGGACTCCATTGCACTGGGCGGCAGCAGCAGGCAAATCAGAATGTGTCCAGACACTTTTAAACCTTGGTGTGGATATTAACCCCAGGGATATCAATGAGAATACTCCCTTGACATATGCCATGTACTGTGGTCACACAGCTTGCATTAAACTGCTTTCCCAGGAAAATAGGTAATTTTCCAATCCATGAAACACCTTTTGTCTGCTAATGTAGTGAAAAGTAAACGAAACAAACAAATGACCGTAAGCTCTGGCTAGCAGGACCCTCCGTACCATCTGTCTCTGTTCATTTCATTATGTAGTTGTGCAGAATTTCCATGTTTCAATGCAAGATCTACTAAGAGAAAAGCTAGCTGAACGGCTACACAGATTTTTAGGGTCATGCCTTGTGGTTCCAAAGTGTATCTCTAGCTACGTGCACACAAGTCCTTACAGTAATAGGTGGTGTGTTCTATTCTCTTTTGTATGCATTTCTGTTTTGACATTATTAATAATTCCTTTATTTAGCGTCCTCACATCCCGCAGCGCTGCACAAAGGGTAGACAGGTTATAGCAAGTAGCATAAAACATAACAAGATGACAGAAACAGCTGGTGAGGAGGGCCCAGCTCAAATGAGCTTACCTTGTGTTTTGGACCTCGCTGGACAATGGGCATATTTTGTGTGAGATAAATGTGTTTTAGGCTCATTCATTAAACAGCAATATCTGAGTGATATTATTACATTTTATCCCATTGCATTTACAAAGCACTATTAAAGACCAACTCAGCTTGCTGTACACAAAAATCCACTGTAAATGCCATGAGCTGATTTTTTTTCCACCAACTCCCAAAACATGCCATCATATTTTACACTAAAATATATTGCCTGACTCAACACTAGCGTATTATATTACGTAGTCAACAAACAATAAATGGAAACTCAATTCCAAAAACAAAATTCAACACAACCTCTTCTAAACATTATACCGTACATTATCCACATGCATTTCTTGATATTTTCACTAACTCTCAAATACTATAATTCCAGCAGACCAGACCCATTTCAGACACTTACATCACCAGGCAGTAAAGCCATGAGGAAAGAAGGACGTCTCACTGTGCTAAATCAGATATTTTCTTGCAAGAAAAAGAAAGCAGATAAAAAAGCTCACCAGAAAGACAAACTCAGGTATGGAGAAGAGACCTCAGAGGTCGATGACATTATTACCACTTTTGACTGCATTCTGGACACAAACTGTAAAGATGCACCAGAGGAGATAGTAAATTCAGTCAATTGCAAAAAGAGAACTATGGAGTCCCAGAAGTATCTTTTACCAGAAAATAAGCAAAACTGCAAAGGTCTTCCCCCAATAAGAACACAGAGTCTCCCACCGATTACTCTTGGACAAACGTTTTTAACATCATCACAAAGTGTGACTAATGCCCCGCAAGGAAATGCATTTTATTTTGCGCACAGATCTCAAAAGAGTAAAAGCGAGCATGATTTATTTGACAATAAAGGTAGTTGCAAAACTTTGCAAGACAATCCTTGGAATGTAGCTGCAAACCAAATCCTATCTAATAATGCATGGACTTCACCTCGCCAAGACAAAGTCATCATGGACCACGCTTTACATAAAAAATGTAATCATTTGGAGAGTCTATGTCCTCCTCGCCTTCCTCAGATGGAAAATGCATATACAGGTAAATTAGAAATGTTCTGAAATTACACAACCAGGTCACTTTTGGGTCACTTTTCACTATAATCATGTAATTTACAAAATATAATTATCTGATTTTTTAATCATATAATTAGTTATGTTGATAAGCCACTTAGCAACATATTACAAAGGAAATGTCACTTTCCCATATACCAATTATAGGAGGCACAAATTAGCCTAAAGTAAGGATGGTGGAGTCCCTGACCTCCGGTGAAGTAAAGACCCAAGAGAACCTATCCATCTTATCTTTCCAGCATTTTGTGTCTGATATGGCTCATGTTACTGCAGACCATTTGCATTGATGTCAATCCTAACCGGTGGTCATCTTCAGACAATACAAAAATGTTTTCCTTTGATAAGGAGGTAGAGGTTTTCTAGTCGTGTTGTTCCAGGTCCATAAAGTTAGCCCCATCATCAGAAACATTCCTCATGTCTCATGAATTGGTTATTGAACAAGGGTCACTATTGCCTGACACTGTAAATGCTCCAGTTATATCACTGTATAATCTCACTTTGCTTGTAGGCCATCACTTACAGTCATCCCAGGAAAAACAGAGGGTGAAAGAATTTCACATAGCGAGGAATAATTTAGCTCCAATACCGGATCACTGTGTTAAGAGAGGTAAGTACATTGTTTAGTTCAGCAACTCATTTCCCCTTCACTCTGTGCTGTACATATCCATGGTATTATAGAGTACATATTACACAGGACAAAGCCGCAGATCTCACATATGATGCTTAAAAACTCCTATGTATGTCAGTGAGCTGTCAATTGACAATGCAAGACAGAGTGGTCAGAAGCAAGTAAAGCAATAAAAATGTTTCCATTTTTTCTCTTTTGTTTTTGTAATTGGAAGAATAAAAAAAATCTAATCTAAGTAATTAAATGGGAATTCTCACCTTTTTTCTGTATGTGGCAAATGGACAGTGGAGCGCTCGCAGCCGCTGACCTGGGGGGCAATCACAAGACTGTGGCCAATGGGCATCCTCCCGGCTTATGCTTCTGTCTATTACTGTAAATATCTTTCCTTTTTCCAGTCCAGTTGCCATCTGGTCAAGTCTGTCAGGGTGTCAAGAAGTCTATGTCTCTGCCTTCAAACTCTTTAAGAATTGGACCTAATCTATCACCGTTAATCATCTCTAAACCCCAGAGTCACTCGCTTTACTCCTTCTTGCCTGTTCTAAGACGAGAACCTCTCAGATCAACTCGAGTGCTCCCAGCCATTCCAAGCCAGAAAGGGCACAATGCAACAGAAAGCCTTATGCAATCTCCAAAGAAACTGGATCCCAGTGACTAATTGGTGGTCAGAAACATGGAGTTATACAGTGTATTTTATGTATCTCAATATATCTCAATCTGCAAGGCAAGAATCGATGTGAGAGACTTGTATCTATCCTTGAGAAAGAACATAATTTACGTTTTTACTATTTTTTAAAATGTAATCATTTTTATAAGTTATTATTTTGTGATCTCCCATGCCAAAAATATGTGAAACTATTGCAGAAGCTTTTAAAGATATTGGTCAATTGACATTATGCATATTAAATTGTTTTTATTTTTTAAATTCAATCATTTACTTTAATTGTCCAATAAAAAATGAAAAACAAAGCAAATATCAAATGATATTGTGTTATTATATTTTTTCAGGTAGCTGCATATTAGCCATGTGTATGCGTTCATGCTCTGTTGTTTTAGCCAAATCTACTAGACAAACACCCTGAGTCCTTATCCTACTGGCTTGTACTAAAAAATGTAATGACAAAGTCCTTATCACCCAGGCTGACTCTGTGACTAATGAAAGCCTATGGAGGAACGGACTTCATTAGCATTGCCATAAGGAACTAGCTCAGCGTTTTGGCAGTCTCCTGGTCTGCAGATGACGATTTACCAGCAGAATGGTACAACAATCAGACATATTGGAAATTAACCGACAAATTAAAGGCAAATGCCCTATGGTTCTAGGTTAGAAACTCCTTACCCCTAACTGCAGAACTACTTTGTACAACATAATTTATAATAGATTATAAAATAAACAAATAATTAACTTAACTGCCAAATATACCTGTTTTGGAGGGTAGCTCAGACCCTGAAACTTTGGAGACATTTACATTTTTTACTAGTGTTTTATTGCAATTGTCCATGCCATATTTGATACTTTAAATGTTTCAGTACTATAATAATTTTCTACCTAATATTTTAAGACTGGGCTTATGATCCAACTGCCCTCTGTCCCTGCAGGGTCTCTGCTGCCCACATCGCGACACAATTCCAGCATTGGCTGCCATACATGTAAGACTGCATTGAGGGACATGGTGGGGAAGTCCTAATGTTACATCACAAGTCTTATTGAGCCATGGAAAATGGAAAATGTTTGTAATTATGCTGTATGTACTTTAAAGTATGTGAAAACTAGAGTGTGCATTCGGATTTGTGCAAATTGATAAATTGAATTTGTATGAAGACGACGTAAATGAGGCCAGACACCCACAAGAATCAGAGGAAAACTAAGCAAAAAGCTATATTTGTCCAAAATATGTAGGCCCACATACACTCTCACTCAGTCTCTCATTCATGTTCACGCTCTCTGTCACGCTCTCTAAATGTTTCCATACCTTCTCTGCCAACCACTTCTGCATCTTTTATTTTTTATCTTCTCCCTTCTCTCCTCTCTTCTTTTCTATCTTCTATCTTCATTCTTCTATCTTTGTCCGCATCTTTGCGGATATAATCCAGTGGAAAATTCAGGCATCAATTTGCCCTAAGTTGCTCAGGGCAATATGGCAGCGCTTTCAATATTGAATTCAGTGCTTGAATATATGTATTGTAAGAAGCGCTGTGTAAATTGTTGGCACTATATAAATAAAACATAGCAATAATAATAATAATAATAGGATTGAGAGATCTTAGTTATGAAGAGAGTATAAAAAGTTGCATTTATATATGCTAGAAAAAAGGCGCCTTAGAAGGGATATTTCAATGTTGTATAAATACGTGCAGGACCAATATAAAGAGTTACCTGTTCATTAATAGATATGTACAAAGAACAAGAGTTAATTCTCTGACACTAGAAGAGCAAAGATTTCATAGACAACAAAGAAAGAGATTCTTTACAGTAAAAGCAATAAAGGTATTGAATTACCTGCCAAGAGAGGTGGTGTTATTAAATACAATGGATGTCTTCAAAAAGAGTCTGGATATATTTTTAGAGAAGCAGAACATACAGGTCTATAAATGATAGAATAAACATTAATATTTAGAGATAATGGATTCAAGAAGAAATCTGATATCATTTTGGAGTCAAGATTTTTCCTCTAAGTGTCAAAATTCGTAAAATAGCTTAATTCGGGGTTTTTTTGCCTTCTTTTGGATAAAAAGCAGGAAAGAAAAGTAGAAGGGTTGAAGTTGATGCACTTAGTATATTGTATTTTAGCTTTAAAATGCAACAATAAATATACCAGCTTGTTTCATAACTTGGGATGACAGGGAGTCACGACATTTAATTGCATTAGCATTATAAGACTCCATTGAACTGCATTGCATCCTCTTATTAAACATTCCCGGCAATTATTAAATGCAGTTGGAGTCTAGCCCAGTCCATAAAAATGCAGAGAATGCCTGGCAATCATAAATACATGTCAAACACCCTTTCCTACAGGTAACAAATTCAAAAACAAGTTAACAGATGTTAAACCACTATATTATAGACTATGACATTGCAGTAATGTTTTGCCAGATCGCTTTACCGGAAGAATAAGGATCGCAAAGTGGTTGTTATCATTCCCATCAAAGCAGTCAAAATGGATTGTTTTACAGTCAACATCAGAAAGGAGCTAACTGGGTGTTTCTATCGTCTGGATAATGTACACAGATGAATATGCTTTATGGGAGGAAATAGCTTTTGAGCTTGCCAGTTAATACTGCAGATAGTGTATATCATGAATTGTCAATATCATTTATCAACATAGGATTGCCTTAAGGTTAAAGTATTTTAAAATAGCCAACTGCAATTTGTGCAGGAGCATATATTAATAGAAAGATACACTAAAGTATTGGGACACCTGACCATTACACCAACAAGGACTTTGATGACATTGCATTCTAAATACATGGATATTAATGTGTGGTCCCCTCCCTCCCTCTTCTGGGAAGATTTTCCACAAGATTTTGGAGAGTTTCTGTGGGAATTTTTGTGCATTCATCCAGTGGAGCATTTGTAAGGACAGACACAATTTCTGTTTCAGTTCATCCCAAAGGTGTTCAATGGGGTTGAGGTCAGGGCTCTGCGTTCAGCAAGTCAAATTCTTCCACACCAAACTCATCCAACCGTGTCTTTATGGACCTTGCTTTGAGCACTGGGGGACAGTCATGCTGGAATAGAAAAGGACCGTTCCCAACCTGTTCCTACAAGATTGGAAGGATTGCATTGCCCACATTGTCTCAATATGCTGAAGCCTTAAAATGTTTCTACACTGCTAGTAAGGGGCCCAAACCCTGATTTCAATAATTAAGAGGTATGTCCCAATACTTTTGTCCATAAAGTGGTCAGATATGCTGATTCCTGTCTGGGAGGTAGTTGGTCTGCTAAGCGGTAGGCTGGTCATTGAAGGACTAAGAGATTCCAGACTCCTGAGTATGCTTGTTCCTGGGTTGCCTTGTTTACACAGTTCTTCTGTCAGAGAGCAGGCCTTCCTTCTGTTGATGTTCCTGTTCGCGTCCGGAGGCCGCTCATTCGGAGGGGGATACTGTCACATTCTACCCAGGCTGCGGAGCTGCATATCTCTGTCTTGCTACAGTTTCTCTGTTACTCAGTTTGGGCGCTCTGGGTCATTACAGTCGTCTGTATGGACCCGGTTCCTGACACAGGTATGTTCCACGTTTATACACATTATGACACTTGTTAACATACAATTGGAATTTATAGTTGTGCATAAAGAAAATTAGTTCTTTTGTTTGAGAAAGATCCCAAATTCTTGCATAGGGCACCTAACACCAGGATCCGCTCCTGCTGATTTACAAGTTTTAAACTTCAATTTTATCTATATTGCCACCCCTAGAAGTAAGGCATGCCTGTAGCCTTATATATCTAAGATAACCACATTTATGTTAACCCATAGCAGCTGAGCTTTTTCTATGTTTTTGATATCATATTCCCATATTATTATTATTTCTTGTTTATATAGTGCCATCAAATTCCATAGAGCTGTACAATGGGTAGACAGGACATAACAAGTAGTATGTTACATAGTTACATAGTTCATAAGGTCGAAAGCCCTAGGTCCATCAAGTTCAACCCTTCTACCTAACCTTCCTATTCTTGATCCAAAAGAATGCAAAAAAAACACTAATTAAGCTACTTCGAGTTCTGCCATCAGGGGAAAAAAATCCTTCTTAACTCCAAGAGGCAATCGGATTTCTCCTTGGATCAAGAAGCGCTAAAATATTAATGTTATTCTATTTATATCCCTGTATATCATGCCTTTCTGAGAAAATATCGAGACCCCTTTTGAAGGTATCTAATGTATTGGATAACACCACCTCCCTTGTCAGTGAATTCCATACCTTTATTGTCCTCACTGTAAGGAATACCTTCCTTTGTCTATAATCCCTTCCTTTGTCGTCTATGTAACATAACAGTTTGACTTACAGAGACAACAGGCGAGGAGGTCCCTTCTCAAACGAGTTTACAATCTAGAAGCCTTAATGCAGCGTCCTGCATACATACTTTTTTGTACAATTCGTACACGTTGTATTATAGATAATGAATTGCAACATTTTGTAAGTTTTGTTAGTCGCTGAACAGAGAATAAATCAATTTATCAATTGAGCAGTGAAGAAGTTTTACAGAGTAGAGAGACAGCAGAACACCCAGGCACCCTGTACAACTTCTTCACTACTTAGTCCCATCGGCTTTCTCCTCATCTCTCTTATTTCTAATTATCTCTCCCCTTTCTCCCCATCACTCTTATTTCTCATTATCTTCCTCTTTCTCCACTTCTGATGACAACCATTATACAATACTGATAGATATCTTTTAATAATTACGTATCCTAAGCATGTGGCATATATCTTGTAAAGGGTTATTGAGGGGTAAGATTTGCTTACAATATGAATAATTTCCTGAAGCATTTCTATTTCCTCCGGAATTCTGTCTTTTTTACTGTCATGTTACTGTGTACTGATTAATGTACTTTACAAGAAATGAGACATTAAAGCAGCTGAGAAGCTGATTGTTTTACTGAAAACAAATGGTTTAATGATAGTATATTTCAACTTTTTCAGCACTAAAGATAAGTGCATTTTGAATAGTACAAAGGGTTCAATGTTCGAGTTGCACTTGTGAGTTAAATACACTGTGCAGATTCACTTGTTATCACAGTATACATATACTGGTAATTTGTTTTTGGTATTTATTAGGTTACAGAAAGTGTGCCCAGGCAGGGCTGCTCTTTATCTTTGTCACTGTATGCAATTGTTTGGAGCCTCTGCTTTGTGCCATTCATTTAAAATGAGGTTTTAAGGGAATTATTGTAGGGAATTTCCACTATAAGGTAGGATAAGCATAATTATTTGATCATATAATATGAGGGTGGGGGTCCAGAAATGTTCTATTTTTACTACTTCTCCAGGACAACTAGGTTTGCCTAATTTTCCCTGTATTACCAAGCGTTTCAAAGTACCCATATCCAAGCATGGCATGTTCCAGCAGGTAGCCATAGATGGTCAACTTGGAGATATCCTTAATGACCTCAGACGACCCTTCCCATTATTCATGGATTGCCCTTTTTTTAGAATGAATTACCCTTCCATACCTAATTCACTATGAATTTAGGATAAATTCACACACTCCATAGTCTTCTGGGGATATGTGTTCTGTTATATGCAGCTAAGTATTGGGAGCAGGGTAGGGTCCCGTGTGCTCAAGTGACTTAAATAAACTACTTCAAAAGATTGTGCTGGGGTCGAGAAGGGCTATTGCCTCATTTCACACCAGTTTCCTTGGTCCTAGATAAAATAAAGAGAACCTATTCATAGATAAAGTAACCTCACTCGTTCATAAAACTCCCAAATCATTTTGTAAAACATGGTCCGTGTGTGTCCGCATACTTAATAATAGAGGAGTTATTTAGCTCCCTGGCCTTCTTCTTGTCTGGAACATAAGACCCAAATGGAATATTTCTGCTGACGAGATCATTCCTTTGGTTGGTGCAGTGGTAAGAACACTATCTATTCGCTAAAAACCCTTATGATATATTTTTTCTATCTAATACATAACAATAATAATGAAATGTTGTGGGAGGGGGGACCAGAAGGTATTTTTGGTCTAGGACTGGCCCCGTAAGGGATAAAATATTGATGTTGAATTTTTGGAATGTCTTCTTTCCCAAAAATATCTAATATTTGGACTATTATTTAAATATGCCGTAAGGGATAAAATATTGATGTTGAATTTTTGGAATGTCTTCTTTCCCAAAAATATCTAATATTTGGACTATTATTTAAATATGCTGTCTTAATGTCAGAACACAAGTGTTTTTCTTTGTGCTACTTTATTGTTTATAAATTTAATTATTATTATTATGTTTTAAATGTAGCGCCATCAAATAAATCTCAATAAAAAGTACAAAAAATACAAAATGTATTTCGGAGGGGGGAAAGAACAGAAAAAATAAGATGAAAAAAAAAGCAGCTGAAAGTACAAGGTTCAATATCCTAACGCACAAATTCTCTGGTGGACTTTGTACCCTGGACAGCGTGTGCATCACAACAGACCAGGCTTTCAGCGCTTTTAGTGCTTTCCCACTAAGTGCAGAGCAGCTGCTATCTGGCTAATATACAGAAACAAGCAAATGTGATATAATTAAGAGAAAAAAGTAAGTGAACGGAAACAGAATCAGTTGGCTTGATACATACTAGTTACACCAAGACTCTACAAGATAGGTAAACATGGAGAGCTTAAGATGCTTTTTTAATGTCCCTGAACCAGGATCTAAAAAGTATATAGTACAAAAAATCAGCACCATCTCTGGCATAAGCATTTCCTTATCTACCTAAATAGTATATTATGGATCAATTAATGAGAGAAAAGGCTCATTGTGGCTCCATAGGCCCACCATAGGCCCTTCATATTCCTCCTGTCTTCCCATCCTCCAGCACAGCCTCAGCGCCATGTTTCTCCTATTCCACCTCTTGCATTACAACAATAATCAAAGATGATACCTTTTTTTGGGCAAATCTAGAAAAAGACATGATTTCAGAAGCTCAGAGGTCTCTTCTTTTGGACCAATAAGGATATGTGTATTTTTCTTATCAAGCTAAAATTTTGGAAATCAAAAGTAGTTGAAAAATCTGCTCTGTCTAGATTAATGCCGGATGTATTAACCGTTCTATGGTTAGAATACTGTTATGTGCTGACGGGTATTCAGACAGCATCGGTGCTCTGTAACCACGACACTTCCCAAGTAATTTATCTTATGATGGGAACTATGATTAAATTTAATCACAAAGCGCCAGCAGATTCCGCAGGGCTGTTACAGTCAGTAGAACAATACAAAAACTCACACAATAACAAACTGGTACAAAAGGAGAAGAGGGCCCTGCTCTTGTGAGCATACAATCTAGTCAGTGGTTGAGGGGGAAGCGAGACAATAGGAGAGGACGGCTTGGATGAGGATGAGTTGATTGGGTTCAGATGATGTGTTGAAGCTGTTGATTGTTCACATGGCTTGATTATGATGATGGTTGGGAGTAATGGGAAGGAATGTTGTGCGCTTCCCAGAGAGGTTTTGAAAGTTGCGTATGAGGCAGAAAGTCTGAACGGAACGGGGAAGGGAATTCCACAGGAGGGGAATGGCGTGGGTGAAATCCTGCTTTCTGCAGCGGTACTCAGTATGTCGTTTCCCTCCAGTCTAACTCCTGTATTCTGACTCGTTTGAGGGATTTAGCAAATTATGTCTTGTACCTCTGAGAACGGGTACTGCACGCTACCCTTTTATTTGGCGAAAGAGGTGAGAGATCCCAAAGAAACTTTAAATTTAAGTCCAGCTCAGTTTTTTTGCTCTTGTCATTGTAAACTTCAAATGGCTCTTCACTGAGGGCTAAGTTGGCTCTAAGAACCAAGAATGCACTTTTAATGCCAGACTACTGCTAATAGGTTTCTAGGGGTGAGCAGGCCCTGCTCTACAAGGATATTAATGCATATAAAGCATAATGGCTGCAGTCTCTCATTGGTCCAGGTGAAGATGGAGAAGAGACCTCTGAGGTGCAGGAAGCTCACTTCCACTAAAGACTCCAACCCCACAAGTAAGAAAGGTTTTTACTATAATGCACAGCCGTCAGCAGCCGGACTTTCTGCCCTCACTTGCCCCGAGCAGCAGAGTGATAATGAATGTTAAGGAAACACGAGTGAATAATACACTTCGCGCGTGAATCTTGCACAGCGGCGTATCCACTAGTGATGTCCGGATCATGAACGAATCGTTCATTTGATCCGGTTCTTTTTAGTGATCCGGATGAATCGATTCACTAGACTGAACGATTCATTTGTAGCGGTTCAGTCTGTGAATCATTCAGCTGTAACCTAATCCTAGAGCTGTGAGTCATCTGCAGAGCACTCAGACACAGACTCTGGGATCAGGTTACAGCTCATTAATTCACACAGGAACGATGACTCATAGAGTCAGAGACTCGTTCAATGATTCGAATGATCCGAAGAGTCGAATGATCCGAAGAGTCGAATGATCCGAAGAGTCGAATGATCCGAAGATTCAAATGATTCAAATGATTCGAATCTTACAGGGATCCGGATCTTACAAGGATCCGAATCTTACAGAGATTCGAATCATTCAGAGAATATTACTGATACCATACTTTTATAAATAAATAAATTAATAATATTCACACTGCCCCCAGGATTTAGATTCCCCTGAGTTTGCCCCCCTTTACCTATAAGTGCACCTACAGTTAACTTTATTAAATTAATTAAATTAACCCTCAGTCATCAGCATAAAATTAACCCTTATACCCCATCAACCATAACTGCCCCTGAAATTAACCCTAAAGACCCCATTAACCATAACGGCCCCTGCAATTAACCCTAAATACTCCATTAACCCTAACTGCCCCTAAATTAATTGCATGTACTCCAGATAAATTACCTAATAAATTGGTATGGTTGATAGGGTCTTTAGTGTTAATTTAGGGGCAGTTATGCTTAATGGGGTGTTTAGGGAAAATTTAGGGGCAGTTATGCTTAATGGGGTGATTAGGGATAATTTAGGGGCAGTTATGCTTAATGGGGTCTTTAGTGTTA
>VKOC01000001.1:55670591-55723601 GCA_009364415.1 Spea multiplicata | reverse complement strand
ACTAGGGTGTCTTATAGGATACAAACTGATGCTCGTATGCTTGTGGGTAAGTTAGGAGCCTGGGTTCCATGGATCACCATGAAACTCCAATAACTGAACCTTGGGCCAGTTGGTGGCAATGACTGAGCTGTCTGCCTAATATTTTTTTCACCTGACTCTGTAATGAGTGTCACTTTTGCTCCCTTGTTAACCCATCCATATAATAAATATTGTAAACATAACAGCATTACATTATTTTTTTTTCACCAATGTGCCCATCAAAGAACTGAGCAGTATTCTGACTACGCCATACCGGTTAATTTCAGTAGGTCCTTTCAAGATCTCAGTAGACTCTTTATACAGCATGTGTGTTATTATTATGATTATTTTCCCTGCTGTGCTTGTTGAGAAGTACTTTACAATCAGTTGATTTGGAGAATTGAACAAAAAATTACTTTCTTGGCTCTTGGCTTTAATTAGCTTGCTAAAACAGATGTTCTCTGCAGCTTTTATGCCAGCTATAGAGTCTTCTCTGAACGGCTAGTGTAAGGGCAAACCAACACGAAAGGAAGGAGAGGATTTTTATTAACAATGTTGCAAAAACTTTAACTTTATCATAAAAGCTCCAGAACTGGCCAGTACACAAGACCCAGATGACTGCAATTATTCTCTCAACTTTTGCACATCATGCTTCTAAGCAGAAAATCTACACTAAGTTTATTTAATAAAAAAATGAATCCAGCATTGAGCAGCTTTTATGTGTCTCTGATCAGAGTAGCCACTGAATTTAGAAGTGGCTCCACTCAGGAGGTCTACTCAGATGAATGCTATTGTAGGAGCCTCTACATTGAACCTCGGCATAGCATTGGGCTATTAACACCACCTTTTTTTTTTAAATACCCAAAATGATAACTGTATATCGACACATGTCTTATATGAGATTGACAAAGATTTGGCTGGATTCAATGAATTTATCTCAGTTCATTAATCATACCCTAATAGATTTCTGTTTACTCATTTGTTTTGTTTTTTTTTTTAAATTGTTGTTGAGGATTCCTATTCAATAATTTCTGATATATTTGTCTCCACCACTGAATCCACTCCATTATGTTTGAAACTCAACATCTCATTTATTTCTGTGAAAACGCCAAGAAGATGGAAAGCTGTAAAAGCTGTAGTTTGTGTGATATGGGGTAAGATTATTCTATCTTCATAAGTGCATTCTATAAAATCAAAATTGTGGCCATACTTTCTTTCTTCTTCTACTCTGTGGATTGTTAACAAAAAAAAAAACCAACAAAAAAATTCAAGATGGCAACTTTGATAGAAAGCTGCAAACTGTGAATGTTGTTGCATGTGACATAAAAAAATGAGGGTCATTATCTTCAAAATCTAACAATTCACACTGCCATAAAAATAACATGTTCTCAAAGGTACTTTAGTTTTTACTTTTATCCCAGCCTGAAACTATAAAGATATTAGGATGAATCATGCTGAGAAGAAATGGCTTAACCTTTTCCAAAGAGCAGAGAGTAATTGTAGGATATAATTTAAAAACACTTTATTTAATAGTATTAAATATATACACTGGTGCCAATTAAATACAATTGTTCACCGCATTATAGTCATGATTGCTATTATGATTTTTGTTGACTACTTTTTTGTACAAATAAACCCCACTCCAGCCATAGTTAATGGTTGTTTTATAAATAATAGCAAAAAGGAATCCTTTCATACTAATACTTTGTAGGATGGTATTTTAGGAACACGATGTTCTTGAAATTCTGTCATTCCCATGTATTTGTCGCATGGCAGGAAAAAAAAATCTTTTCTGTCTTAATTTTCAAATGTAATAAAAATAATTGAAAGGAGAATGGCGAATGCAGAGAAGCGAAGTCTATTGCGAGTCTGCTGTGGTCCAAGGTGGGACCTGGGCTTAGGTTGCCGTTTGAGGTATCTCACTAAGAGTAATGTTGTTTGAGTGGGACACTCTCTGTTTGAGACATGTATACATACATAGAAACATTTGAAAGCAGATAAGGACCATTTGGTGCATCTAATCTGCCTGTTTTTTCCGCATAAAAAAAATCAAGCCATATATAGACTTTGGTCCTCTTGTGTATCCTTCCAGAAATGTGAATTTCCAAGAAATCTGGTATTTTGAAAACTGGCCTTTCAGCCCATATAGAAAGGATCTTAAACTGGGTTTATGGTAAAAATTAGCATATTTCAACTTTGCTTCCTCTCTCTGCTTCCAGTAGAAGACCATACTTCAAGCTGAAAAGCTAAGTCATGGCAGATGCAACTATATTTGAGTGGTTACACTACTGTTTTTGAAAATAATGACTATATTCCAAAAACAATAAATCTGACTTACTGTACCACCGCTTAGATACATGGTACACTCAGATACAGTGACATGCCATCCACCAACCATTGTCTGTACAAAACCTGCTTACTGTGTTTTTCCTATTTCTTTTTTTTTTCTATTTCATTACGAGGCATACACTGTTGATCTCAAGTTAACTAAATGGATTTTACACATTTAACATCCGATTAATATATGCAATATGTCTTTTTTTACAGATTCGCTCTATACAATTTTCTTTGTGAAGTTACCTTCATTGTCACAATATTCTAAAATAGACGGATCTTCGCGTATGATTGCAGTCAATGTGTTGACATCTCCATTAGCTGATGCTTGATAAACTACAGTCAGGTCAATCTCTTCGGTTGAATCACCTTGAAACATAAAATGAAAAATCAGTCTATAACGAAGTATTGTTACAGATCTCGGGGTAGGACGGTAAATACTATGACTTTTACATTTCTGGTGTTACAAAAATGTCAAGTGAAATGGCTGCTATCAAAAATAGCTTTTTTTTCTAAAGACAACTATAATAAAAGTTATATGGCGTTTTCTTATTTGGCACGCAAATCCCATTGTAATATTTCAAGTAAATAACACATACCTGTTAATCCTTCACTGTCAACCCAAATGCCATCAGCCTAGCCTTGAATCTGTTTATATTGATTTAAGTGGAATGAACAATATCTAAGCTAAGGGTGAAATAAAGCCTAGTTATGGATTATATTGTATAAACTGTCAAACCCAGTACCTTTATAAAATGCTGTCTTGTACCCTTTTACTTTAGCCAGTGTCTTAACTCAATTACTTCTGCTAAAATGACTGTGCCATTAAAAGTTCATGGCTTGAAGGAAGGGAACAAAGGTTTGCACTTCCACTTCTTCTTTTATTGCATTTTAGGATATTTGTTAATAAAAATGGAAATACAAGCACATTTCTTGTACCAGTGTTCCTTTTGTTTATTAGTTTTTAAATGGCAGTTAATGGAACAGTTGGTATACCACTGCCAAGGACGCATTTATCCCTGTTACCTTATTTGACTCTTCCTAAGGTATAGCCATTTTTCTACTTTGTTTAAATGTATCTTTATTTGTTCAAAGATATGCAATGATCAAGAGATCAGTGTCATTTTTCTGTTTGAATAAACAAACATAAGTATAATACAAGTGTCATAGGCGGCACACGCCATAAAGATAATTTCGCCGTTCTCCTAGTTTTGCATGATTGCTAAGCAGCATGGGAAAACGTAACAGTTTTTGGTTGACTCTGATCTAGGCCATAGCTGGACACAGTATATGTAGTAAATCAGAGTTATGATCTGCGGAAACACACCAAAGACAGCGAGAATCTATGGTGGCAGACTGTCATTTTATAATCATTTTATAATCTACGGTACTGTACTTACGATGTGAGTTTTACAGAGAACATTGGGAGGGGTGGTGAATATTTCATTGACATTAATTGACTGATGTGACTATTTTCTTAGACACATATCAATTTTAATTGACATCTGAAGAGGATGCACTGGAGGAGTTAATCAAAGCTTAAATATCACCCAACAACGAGTGACATATTAATTCCTACAGCTCCCTCAACCAACCAAGAGAAAAATACTCATTCTCCACAATTAGGAAATGGAAGTGTTATCTTTGCGTTACTTTTGGCTGGCAGTTAGTGGTAACAATACGGTCTAAGGGTTATTTGGAAAGACAATATAGCAACAGCTAGAAGGTCATGGTGAAGTCATATGTACACAACTTGAACTTTTTACCTTCCTTGTAGTACACAAATACAATCCTTCTGGTCTCGATAAATCCTTGCTGTAGTTTCTATGGTTACATTCTGGAATCATGGAAAACTTAATATTGATATATTTATCTACTGTCTAAATGGAGGTGTGCTCGGGATTTCCCTCCGGTTTTTTAAACCCTCACAAGTACATATTAAAAATAAATGAACACTGTGGCAACTCTGCTTCTGGAGTGATAGGCTTTTATTTGCTCAATCAGCATTGAGTTTGGCCCCGGTCCACAGTTGAAACATTTTACAAACAAGCTCTTAATAAAAAGTATAAAAAGTGGATAAGGCAAAATGAAATGTTCATGTTCCATATGAAGACTTAGAGTGTCAGTCTGCTTAGATTAATCCTTCATGACTATAGCATGTACTATTACATTCTGCATAGCCAAAATAGCCATCCTTTGGTTTTTCACCAACGGCGGATGTTGTCCAGAAGGAAGCAAAGTGATGTCCTGCAGGAACCCTGGAGCAGGTATGAGACATAGCACTAGAATCATGTGCAGGATGCTGCAGGCTGGGAGTGTGGAAGCCAAGCAGAGTAACAGCTGAAACATAGCGAGCAAGGGACAGGGGGACCAAGCAAGAAACATAACCAGACAATACATACATGGTACAGGACACAACAATAGGAGATTCCGTCACATCTTATGGCCATAGTATGCTTAGCCCACCACTACACCAAAGTACTCCAATATACGGTGGGTCCTAGCACTAAACCCTGTCTACATTGAATCTATACATAGAACAGAGAAGGATGTACCTTTAGACTGGAGACTGAGACAAACATAACAAACGGGTGGGCAGGGCCGGCCCTACCATGGAGCAGAGTGCGGCAATTGCCCCAGGCGGCACTTTTGAAGAGGGGCACTTTTTTTTAAGCTGAGGAGAGGGGTGCCGAGTGGTTTTCGCTTATCAAGTTGCCAGTTCCCGCTTGGCGCCCCTCTCTCCCCTCTGCGAGCCGTCTAGCTCGGTGCAGGCTTATAATGCTGAACGCCGGAATTTGACGTCATTTCAGGCGCTAAGCAATAAAGCAGCGCGCACCGTGGCAGAGCAGGGAGACTCGTCTCAGGACTGCTGAAAGGTAAGTGAAGTACAAAGTGGGGGTAGGGTAGATAATAGGGAGGGAGGTTAGATAATGAGAAGGTAGGGAGAGGAAGGGTAGATAATGACCCCCTGGCATCGACAGGGGGGGCGGCATTTTAAACTTCGCCCCAGGCGGCATTATGTCTTGGGACAGCCCTGCGGGTGGGGCACACCTTATAAAGGAAACAGGAGCTGAAACAAAGAGCAGAACCGGAATCAAGGAATCAGAAACACAGAACAGAGCACAAGGAACCGATTGTAACAAAAAAGGGAATACCAGAGATATGCAGCTCCGTAGCCTGGATGGGGCATGGCAACGAAGAATCTCCGTGTTAGTCTTTGTCTACTAATCCCCCTGGCCCCTTTCCCATCTAGCCTACCTTATCTCTACAGCATCGCAGGAGTTCAGCGTCAGGGGTTAAGGGGCCATGTGAACGACTCTATTGGTCGCCTGCAGGGTCCTCCCCTGGATTTCTGCTCCCCTTAACACCCGCAATGCTGCGGAGATAACGGGAGCGTACATCCGTAGGTTCACCGTCAGAGGTTAACTTGGCCGGCAGAGACCAATGGTCTCCCTGCTATAACAGTTAAAGGTCTGTACAATCGACTTTAGTGGGCATTCGTACGGACTCTTAACTGTTGTAGCAGGGAGACCAGTGGTCTCAGCAGGCCAAGTTGCTGGGAAAGGATTTTAAAAGTCTTTAAGAGCGACCCTATTGGTCGCCAGCAGGGGCTCGTCTGCCATCAACCAATGAAGTACAGGTGTACTGTAGAGGAGGCTCCTGCAGGCGACCAATAGAGTTGCTCGTACATTTAAACATTTAAACTCCTGGCGCCAAGCTGCTGCGTAGTCCGTACCGCGTTAACCCCTCCTAAAAAAAAAGCAAAAAACTAAGAAAAAAAATTACTGATAAGTGATTGGGTTGTAATATTTAATTATATATTAAATGAAATGTACATTTTTTAATAATAATTTGTGTAAACCGGCAGTGTTAAGCCTCAATGTTTGCTCCCGTAGCAGCCATCAGAGGCTTGGGGGGTCTGTCTTACTGTTGCTGGTAGCAGCAGCAGTTTCCCTGCAATTGCCATGATTGTGGTGTTGTGGGGATATTTTTTTACAAAGACGTATCAAGTATGTCCTCAAAGGGACATTTTCTGATGGTGTGTCTGGTATGTCTTCCGTCGCGAAGAGGGTCATAATGGTTAAAATCGCATTGTCTAAGATTTACCTCACTGACTAAACCTTAAGTGGCTGTCTGGGATTGTAGACTGCAAGATAAGCAGCAAGATAAGCAGCAAGGGCGTGCTGGCCCAAGGTTCAAGGGAGCGATTGCCTCATGGGGTGTTTCAAAAACTCTTGAAACTAGGCCGGTCAGAGTTGGACCACCCCCTTGCAGATGCAGGAGTACAGTGGAGTCCCTTTGGGTAGCGGTGAGGGGGTATATATAGTTGTATGAAAAAGAAAGATTGGCAACTGTCTTGAATGTTTTCCACTTTTGAATAGGCTTTCTCATTGCAAAATGATGTTTGGAAATAGCCTTAAAACCCAAACCAGATTGATGAGCAGCAACAATTGCTTCTCTAAGATCACTGGCCTTGTGTTAACACACACCTGAATGCGCCAGACCAGCAAAATGTGTAAGGATTGAGGAGAGAGAGGAGTCCAGTATGCAGGTAGAATACGCCAGGTGAAAAAACAACAGGTACTGAAAATAGCAGAGTCCGTATACAGAGCCAGGGTCAGGTTCACAGGAGATCAGGAGAGCCGTTAAGTAGACCAGGGTCGGTACACAGGAGATCAGGAGAGCCGTTAAGTAGACCAGGGTCGGTACACAGGAGATCAGGAGAGCCGTTAAGTAGACCAGGGTCAGGACAATAGAAAGCAGCAACGTCAAAGGAATAGCCAGGATCATACACGGGAATCAACAAATAGTAGCTAGAAACGCAATACACGGCACAATAACTGAGCACTGAGCTTTGCTCAGTGCTCGGTTTTAAACTTGCCGCTCTGGGCATACTCCGCCCCCGAGCGTGACGTCACTCAGGCGCGTTCCCCGGCGTCTCCACTCGGGGACGCATAAAGCTTGTTGGAGGTGCGCGCGCGCGCCTCTAGAGACAGACACACCGGCTGCCGAGAAGGGGAGAGAAGCGTCGCGGGATCCAATACCCGCGGCTAACGGGTATTCGGGTGAGTGGCTACGTTGGGGTCCGGGACCCGGATCCTGACAAAATGCTACAACTTCTTTTATAGAGGTGCTCACACTTACTGATTATCAATTAATCAAGCTCCCATCTGCTAGTTAGCATCTTAATTCCTATGGAAGCAGTTAGGGTCAACTTAGTTTTTCATACATGGCTCCTCCATTTTGGCTTTATTTCTGTTGAATAAATCATGACACGGTATAATATGTCATGTGTTGTTGTTCATCTGAGGTTGTATTTTTTAGACCTGCCAAGAATTCGAAGAGGGTGTACCATCATTTTCACACGACTGTATGGCAATATACCACCCTAGGATTAAGTATTGTACGCAGGATAACGGAAGAGAAACCAATCTTCAGTCTCCTATTTGGATAATAGGTGGTTTTGTGGACCCCATTTTATTTTTTTGTATTTATTTATTTAATGTGTGTATTACAGAGAGGTGGAGTGAATTTGCATGTTTCATGATCATGGAAGCTCTTATTGAACTTACATGCCCTCACAAGTCACATGCACTAGGAAACAACTCATATTTTAGCAAATATGCAACCTCAGTTGAATCTGGGCATTCAACTTAACTCTTAACTTGATAATAAATGGGCTGATGAGCTTTATGGACAACATTTTTTTTACCTTCAGAAAGCTATCATAGGAGTTGTAGTGCTCAAAAGCAAGTGCACTAGAGGAGCATAAAGAAACTGAGATTTGTAGAAATATTTATTTCCTACCTATATTTTTAGCATAGTTATGGAACTCCTTACAAGTGCTTACCCTGTAATATGTTCTGCACTGTAAATTTCATGGTTGGTGTGTGTAACATACACGTATGTACAACCACATGCAGTGGATATGTTCACTGGGGGGGCTTTTAAGTCATTTAGTTCTTGTTACTTTTGGTATTCTGCTTGGCAGTGGCAATTATTTTGTAAAGTAAAGCAATGTTAATTTGCTCTACATGTAGTGTAAAAATGCTAATTAGCTAAATTGGACCACTGTGATAAACACCGTTTTCTTTTATATGTTGGGTCAATTTGTTCTTTTCTATTTCACACTGTATAGCAAAACGTAAATGTAAAGTTGAAATAAATACATTTAAATATTTTTTTAAATAAACTATTTAAAAAGTTCAGAAACATTATTGGTGCCATTGCTTTTAATTTTGATGTTTATAATCAGATTGTTATCCAAATACAATCTGAGTAGTGGCCCTAACCCACAGGGTTCTTCATTGCTCCTATAATGCCCTATGGGCTACTCTGATTTGGAAATTGTGTTAGCCAACTCTCTGGATGTGGTAAATTATAAAATAGCATTTACATGAATTTTAGGCAGTAGGGTTGATAGCAATTATCAATTTTATTGTTATACCCTTTTAATATCAGTATTATTATTATTATCCTTCATTTTTATATACGCAAACAATTTACACAGTGCTTCTTAGAATACATATATTCAAGGGACATGGCAAGACTAGAATTGATAAACTAAGACAAATTGACATAAATAAAATATAATTATAATTCTATGCTTTTCTGTGCTCTCTATATTGTATGTGTTTGTGATAGGGCTAGTTCTGCAAATTGAGCATGGTGTCAACCAAATTATGTTTGGTGCACCATATTCCACAGCCCCTTACCTGGACTTACCTTTTGGGCTGAACGGTGCCAGAACATCCCTATACAGGTTCCTAGGATACGAATATTTTTCCTCATCCATTCCTGCCTGCTTCTTAAGTATGCTTCTGCCACAGCTGTAGTGCATGCTAACTGAGGTTCTATGGAATCTTATATAATGTATTATTATGTAGAAGCAGTCACATTGAGGCCCTCAAAAAAATCACATGCACCAATTTGACTCCAGTATGCTTAAAAAAAATAATAAAAATTGGATTTGAGTTTCCTTTTAATGTTCAATTTATTATATTTCCAGATGCACCAATAAAGCGCTTCTCAGTGTATCTGACTGTAGGAAACATGTCAATCAACATAGTTTCCTAGCTATAAGTAGGTTAATTAACTCCCTAGTACAAGTCTTGTTGCCAATAATTTGCCTGTTACGCTAACGAGGCAAAGTAATTTATCTTCTGAAATGACCTGCTAATTAGATATATTGTTATGGATAAAATGCCTATTTCTAATGTTTATTGCTTTAAATATATCAAAATGGCTGCTTTTCCTTGCTTGAAAAGAACAAAAGATATATCTAAGATGGCGCCTCCGTTCGGGACTACGCCCTAGATGATACCACCCAGGTCCTGGAGGAAGACCACCCCTATATGAGAATAACCAATCCTCAGCTTTTTAGTACATTTTGCACATGACGCTACACTCACTGCCTATATAAGCCTATTCAAGACTCAACAATAAAGAGAAGTTCTTACTACTGAGCTGCTGTTCAGTGTGGTTCTTCTCGCGAGTGCATGCACTGGTCTTAAACTATTAGGACGGGGGCAGATATCAGTTATCATTGGTACCAATCCAAAACAAAATGCTATATAAATCCCCAGACATTCATAGATTTTGCTATATTTTCCTATATTTTTTGCAAGTATATGATGAATAGAAGTAGTAGTTGTCATGGGTATTTTACTAGGACCATTTTGACACTTTTTAGGAGGTTGTTTTATTACTAATGTCGTTCAGATTTAGCGGTAATTTAATTTTTTCCCCCTGGCTTTCACTCATTCTTTGAAATTCTGTTTTTTATTTGTTGTCCAGAAAATGAACATGGAAAACCTTGATTCATTCCAAGTAACATCATTTAAATTAACTGCTCCCCAATTCAAATTACAAATACACACACACACACACACACACACATATATATATATATATATATATTTTTTTTTTTAATTTTTTTTGCATTGTCTCATAGTAGCACTGTCTTGATAAAAGTCTGAACTGAAATGTGGATCTGTAGGTGTATTACAAATACATTTGTTATTTTCTTCAGTTTAAAGACCTGTCACATGACAAATTTTAGGAAGGTGACTCTTCCATCACTGACAACCATAATGGAGTCTGTCTGTGCCTCTGCAAATACCCCCCTGCAGGGCAGGAGCCCTTGCACCAAGCAGCCCCTCAGCAGACCTACAACCTCACCCAGCACAACAAGCACTGTATCCATGCTATGTAGTGCAGGCTGATACAGAAATTGCTCTGCAGCATGCAGTCAGCAAGTGGGGGTCCTTTGACACCAGGGGCCTTGGGGCATTTGCCCCATTGTTATTCCATCCCTGGCTGTGTCCTGTAGCAAATAAATATACTCTCCTATAAAGGTGAACTCCTCAAGGACTTCTCAATCCCAAAAGAATATAAAACGTCAACATTCACTGGATCACAGGAAATGGACTTAGAACTAGGTGTCTCCTCCTAGACCCATATATACATGTGGGGGGAGGAACAAATATAGCGCAAGTCCCTGTGATAATTAAAATCCAATCTCAATTTATTAAAATAAACTCACAAATAAAATGTGCAGTCAGAACCATCTCAAGCGGAATAAATGCTTTGCATGTGGGTTATCAATCAGTGACCATGTTCCACAGCTATAGTGGGTCAGCTTCCCCCAGGTTGAAATAAATACATTTACACATTACACATACACTCTGTCTCCTAGGCACCACAAACCCTAGGTTCACCCCATACACACTCATTTAAGACCAAATACTAACACACACAGCCATGATAGCACCATATAGTAACATGCACTAAGTCTAACACCGTTGCTCACACACACTCATGCTAACACCCTAAATCACACATGCTAATAACATTCCTTCACACAAACATTCTAACACCATGCATTAACACACAGGAATACCATACTATAACACATACTCCAACACAACAACCTACAGAAAATGCACACATGTCCACTCCAACACCATACACGTACACTTACACACATACATGACGCTATGTATATCCTTTTTGTGATAATCTTGGTAATGGGACCACTACCAAAGGCCCAAAAAGTTGCCATTACTCGGAAAGATGGGTTGACCAGTTTCATCTATCACCAATGCCGTTCATGCAGAGCCCTGTTTTAGTGCAGCTCACATTCTCTATGAACTACCATACCACTACTGTGGGGGGCAGATATCATGCTTTACACGACCCTGCTGGGTGCCTTCGTTGCTGTCTAGGAAGATGGTAGCAGGACAAGCGGGAGCATGGGGTGTGAAGCAATCACAGGGAGGGGGAGAGCTAATGCATATGGGGGTTGTGCAAAATCCACCCAAGCATTTTCAACAGAAAGCACATGTAAATTTAAAGGGCCCACCCTTAAATGGCACTAACATATTCCACATCCACATAATTTAAGTGTATTCTAATTTGCTCTCTGTATATGTAAATATATATCTGTCTCAAATGTTTACTTTGCTCTGTACATTGTGTGCATAATCCTAATTTGATCATAGCATATACACTTTTGTGTTTATGCTTGGAAATACAAGCTCTGTTTTGTAAAAATAATATTTTTGTTGGAAAATATATTAGTAATTTTAGATTATTAGATGGATACCTTGGGAACTGTTTTTTAAAATAATAATACGCTGAAACCTAGTACACACAAAGGGTATTTTTTTCAAGCAGGTGGTCCTAGGGCATTTCCCGTTGTGTGCAGAACTGTTTGAATATCTTCTTTGGCACTCACTTGGTTATTGTTAGTGTTGGGTTCCCGCAGAGCTGTTTTGATGTAACCCTTGTTCTGTTCATAAAATCAATTCCTCATTGACAGGGACACTGAGCAAACTGTAGAAGCGATATGCATAGTGCACCAAAAAATACCTTAATTATACTGAATTACTTTTTTATCTCTGTGGATACAAAAAAACCCCAACGATAACGAAAAAGAAAACATTAAAACCAGGGTTCATCCATTTTGACCCACGTGATAATGTAATGCCTGAAAGAACACATAAGTAAACCACTGAATGCACTTTTGTGTAGACACTAATACATTTTACAAAAATTTTTTAGTGTTGTAATGTTTCTTGGTACCATGAGGGTTAGGAGAGTTAGGAGGAATCCCGCCATATTGTGCACTTATAACGCATATACATGGAGGTTATCTGCAGAACTCCCTCCATATACAGTTTCCCCTTTCCTGTTAAGGATTCTCCCTTTAAGCCAGTGATTAAAAATGATGATGAACCCATGAGGTGGCGGTATTCACAGTGATGAAATATGTCATTTCATACACTTCATATACATTGAACTTTAAGATCATTTTCTACCTAGACCATCTTTTGGGATGGAGAAGTCAACATTGTATATGGTGTACTTTTCTTGAAAACCAACAACCCAGCTCACATCATGTATTGTATTGTATGCTAATACAAAGTAGGAATAAAGCTATGTTTTCTTTAAGATGAAGGATTTGAAATATCATTACCCTAGCAGCTTGACGCCAGCTTTCAGCAATGAATATTGTTTTAAGATGCCTGCAGAATGTTGTGTCTACTAATGACAGTTATTTTGTCTCTGTTACAACACACTATGCTGTGAATCCATACGTTGAAGCAAATGCTATTTTTACGGCAGATTATTTACTCCGTAAATGGTGGAAAGGTGAGTCATTCCAATATAATACACAGTTGTTCTTAACAGATTCTTTCCTTTCAGTATATAACATCGATCTGAAGATGTCAGTTTGTCACTGCAAGTTTGGCTACCCTAACCGCAAAACCCACGGCAGCTAAACCAGCGGCACGTCGGAGAACCTTCCTGCTGTAAGAATACATTTGGCAAAAATGCTAGAAAAATACAGAATATGCTCAATGGTGAAATTATGCAGGATTATACCAGAAGCACAGTCCTCACTGCACCTCGCTACCAACCCTGAAGCTTGTCTTATGCAGAATGCATGCATACGTGATAGTAGCCACCTTGTTGCAAAAGATAGCAAGTGGGGAACAGAGCCTAGAACAACATTGGGTGACTGAAAGTGGAGAGCTGCCCCGATTGTGCACCAGAGAGGCTGCCATACCCCAGACTTGCTATCCTAGGCCGAGGCCAACTAGGTAACTGCCCGGGGTGATTTGATTTGGAAATTGTTTTGTTGAGAAAATGACCACTTTATTGCCCCTCCAAAAACTGAAAATTTAAGCTATGAAGAAAGGCTGTCCAAATTGTTTTCTCTGGATAAAAGTCTTCGTGGGGAAATGATAATCTTTTACAAGTATGTTCAAGGTCAATGCAAAGATCTTTTTGGAGATCTCTTTGTAAATTGTTCTGTCCAGATAACACGTGGGTATCCCTTAAGATTATAAGAAAGGAACTTTCATCTTAAACTTAAATAGAGAAGGTTTCGTTACTGTTGGGGCGGTTAAGTTGTGTAATAGAGTCTCATCTGAATTCCTTTTGGCCAATTCAATCAATATATTCTAAACATGTTTGGATGTTTTCCTAGATATGAAATGTATACAGGGTTATCACAAGTAAAAGTAGATAAGGTAATGTTGATCCAGGGTGAGTCTGACTGCCTTGGTGCCATGAAGGATTTTTTCCCTTGGAGATGACATTACTTCCTTTTTTCTTCTGGATCAACAAATATGGTTTTGTGGAATGGTTGAACTTGAACAGGTTGGAGCCGGGACAAGAAGACCACCAGAGAATAAACAGAGAAGAAGAAGTGGTGCGAAGCAGAAGCAGAGACACAGAGAATGTAGGGAGACATTGACGGAGAGTATAAGAGTGTGTGTAAAAGCGTCAAGGAGAGAGCAAGCTAGAGTGCAAAAACACAACAAAAGGAAAATGAAAATTCAAAGCTGTCACTTTGCTGTTTGTTTTTTTTTGGGACCCTCCTCGTTTTCGGACATTCGTACAAATTGTCAAAATTTGTTAAAATTAAACAAATTCAAATGCACAGTCAATCATGTACTGTATGTAAATAGCATTGTGCTGTGTCGCAGTACTTACATGGTATGTCTGACTATACTGATGATGCTTTTGCCAGGTAATAATAATGTTAATAATTAATAATAATATACATTATTGTTATATATATTGTTATAACTAATACATTAAATACAAAAAATGCAGGTGGAATCCAGGGGTGTGCTTGTCACTGGATCATGGCAAATGATGGACAGAATATGCTTTGCTATTCTGCTGGTGGAGGTAGAGATGACATGAGAATATGGAACAAAAAATATAAATCTGAACAATGCAAAAACAGAACATAAACACAGAAGTTAATGTTTTTAAGGCGTGGTTGAGATATTGTTTTTTTCACAGATGTAAGAGACACCTCCTCAAAGTAATTTTTGATTTGATGAAATGATGGATGGTTTCCCAACATCCTTGACAATTATATAGCTAAATATGGCCTGTCAGCCTACGTTGCTGTTTTGTGTGGCAGATCAGAGACACCATTTTGAAGTGATGCATGCATTGACCAAAGATGGGGTCTTCCAATTCTCGCGCACCTGTTCACTTTTTTTCATCATCTTTTCATTTACCTCTTTCTGTTTTACTTTTGCAATAAGTATTGAAATGTAACATGTGGCCATGTGTATCCAGCCTGTAGATGAACGTATGTCATTTGGTGGCTGGTAACCTTAGTGCTTTCTCCAGTCTGTCCCTGGTGTGACCCAAGACAACATTATAAAATGCAACCTTTATAGATATATTACAAAGTTTTAAGTACAAAAAAGAAAAATACATAAATAATAAAATAGTTTGAAAACAATATATGATTCTCTATCGTAAAGGGGGCTGTTATAGCTCTCCACTTCAGAACTGCATTTCCACATGATTAATATTGTGAGGGGGTTATTTGATTACAATTTCCTGATTTTGTAGCCTAAGAATAAAAAAGCAGATAGAAAAAAAAAATATAGATATATTTAGGCCGTTGTGGATGTAGCAGGGTTAAAATTTGAACATGTACATTCACTTTTTAATATTTTTTTTGGTTTATTTTGTTTCATGTTTATTCTAATCATATGGATCTTTACTAAGAATTTTGTCTGCCTGGCTCTCAAAGATAATATTATATACTGTGCCTTAAGGGGTTAAAAGGTTGACGAGGGACACTTATTTTAGCAGTGTGGTTGCAGGCATAGCTGTGCTAAAGTGACTGCTGAGACTCTATGTGACTTTGTGACCTATTGATGGCTAATTGACTAAGGCATATGGGAGAAGAATAATAAGTATTCTACAGTATTTACACAGTTTAATATAAAACATATAAACATATTTCTTCGGTTTATTTCACTGTAGACCACTGAGATACGCTGATCCTAACAACATTATGAGTTGCTATAAAAGAGGAACATAAGGCGAGGTAAGGATTTAAGCCCCATAAAGACTTGTTTTAATTAATATTCTTAGACTCCTTAGTGCACGGTATTAGTGGCCACCAGCAAAATGATTACCCCGGGGTAAAGTGTCTCTCCATCTCTGTTTATCTGTCTTGTCCTATGACACCTAATTAGCTCTAAAAGTAAATTATATTTCTGAAAGAACTTTTTCCCCTTGAGAGAATGTGCATTAATTAATAATATCCTTAAAAAAAGCATCAGCAGTAATGTATGTGATAAAAAATATGTTTATTTAACCGTATAAAAGCAAGTTTATTAATTTTGTGATACTTTTTAAATATATATATATATATACATATATATAGATATATATATGTGTGTGTTTTTTTATTCCACCACAGTGTATACTTTCTGCCCCTATGGTGGATGAAGTTTTATGAATAAAAATCCCTAGATTTTTTTTCTTTTTCAAAAAGCTGAGGATGGCAAAAACAGAAGAATGGCAGGAATGAAGATTAACAAAGAGTTCAGAACTTACACATTCACGCAGCAATCTAGGGAGCAAGAATACAACATCGCACAGGAATAACTCGCTTTGCAATGCATTACTTAACAATTCTTCTCACGTCTGTGGATACCATTGCAAATGTCCACTAGGAAGCATTGTTTTGTTCTGTTTTTTTTTTACTTTAGTTTTGGAGGAATAATTAGTTAAATAACCAGCAATAATCTAAGCAGCAGCGAGAGGCCATATCTCTGCTGCGGACTGAAACTCCCATGATGCACGTAATGATAAATTATTGGTCACTCATGTCCAACTTCATCATACGAACAGCATCAGGCCTCTGTTATCCACAGAGCGATGCGAATGATCTATTAAAATGTGCGCAGTATTTAGCTGGTTATGGAATAGGACGAGTAAAGCGTGAGATTCGCAGTTCATTCATTACTGCGATGATCTGCAGCGTGTTGTTGTATTCTTTGGCTGTTGTAGGAGATGCATTCAATCCTCACACTTCAAAAGGCAGCTTAGCTCCATCACGATTTCCATGGCAACCTGTACATGTCAAATTGGTTCTCCTAGTGTTTATTATGCCTCAAGCCACTATGAACACGGTATATTTCCTACTATAAGAGACATAGAGGCTCGTTGTTCTGCTGTATAGTCAAACATTGCTTTTTTTTTTTTTTTGCAGCGATGTGATAAATTCTCAATAGTATGACAATTTTGCGGGCCAGTCTCACATAACCACAAAAACAAGGTTTTTTCAGTAAGTGTTGACAAACAAGAAATTCCCTTACTTTACCTTGAAAGCAAACAAACGGATTTATAAGAGTAGTATGCGGGGAATAAGTGAATGTACATCCCAAAGAATCTATATGCCAAGTAAATCTAGAATGTCATATAAACACACACTTCACACTAAAAGAACAAGTGAATGAAACATTTCGTGATAAATACAATTTAACAAGTAACTTCATTTTTCTTTCATTTGCTTAAATGATTTGGTTACGTTATAAAGTACAGATTGACTCAAAGGTCAAACTTCTGTCGTATAAATATTCATTGCAGGTTGTCATTCGCCGATCGGTATTTGTCTATAGTAAGTCTGTACATGAATGCCATACCAGAAAGAGTTGCCTATTACACTGAACATTTATTAGAGACTAGCAGTTAATTAACTCGTTAATCAGAGGGTGAATATGGAATCCTGCTCATGGTAGTTAAGAGGTTAAAATGAGAAACTCTATTCCCTTAAAAAAAAACATACATGATATATAAAAGCTTGAAAATTGCAATAGAAATAGTGATTTGCTTACCTTTATGCTGGTCGAACACAGACGAGTTGCTGAAATCCATTGTGTCTTATCTGTTTGCAGAGAGACCAAGTAAATCTCATTTACCTGGTTGCAGGAAAAGGATCTGGTATTTTACAGTAAGCAGTACATGTGCTCAAAGCTGTCGCATAGTCTTTCTAGGAGAATAACAAACTGCCTTATGGGCGCTGCTGGCTGTTAACAAGGATAAACAGCACCCGTAAACGCATTTTGTAATGAGACAGAGATTCCTTCATTGACATCTGCACACAAAGCCTATTAATGTACTAATGAACACATGTGTTGGGATGGAGACGTCCTAGTGAGTGAATCACGCCGTTTGCTTGTGAAAGAACAGAGGAAATGCAGCTCAGCCCCACAAGCAGGAAAGCTTTAAGCAAATACAGATCTCAATGGATGAATGATTACGATAGCCAGAAAGCATCAGACAGAGCATGTGCAAAAGAGACTATGCCTGTCTGATACCAACGCTCTGGGAACAAACATGCAGGAGTGTGATCTAAAGCACTGAGTGGTGGGGTCTTCAAATGTCATTTCAATTTAGAAGGAGAACCCCCATTGAATACATTTGGGTATTTTGTTAAAAATGCCGTTATTTAAGATTTGTGTTATTTGCTCTAAGAGTATATACTAGAGTTCTGCACGTGAAATTTAAGGAGTAATCCACTACAGTAGGTACACCAGATCTCACTTTAGGGACTTTGACATCCCCATTGACACTCCTTTGGGGTCTGTTGTGACCTCTAAATTCCTTTCTATTAGCATCTTGGTCTATTTCCACTTTATTCTCACACAGTATTCCCCTTCTCAAAATTATGACCACATCCTGGATCTTACCTCTATAGTAAGACAGACTTGGGTAACTAACCGAGTAATGCATTATGTTGCTTTCTTTTCAAATAGAAGAGCTCGTTAACGTCTTTTTAAAGCTACATTAACGGGAAAATGCCCACTTACCTTCAAAGTATAACACACTGTTGAATATAATCGATTGACAAGCAGTGTCAGGCCCCTAGAGGCAATTTTGCTGAGCAAGTTTACTGGCAATATAACACTATTAGCCCTTTATACATACCTTCTATTGTTGTAAATGTAAGGTAATCTAAATGATACAGAACATATGGCCAGTGACAATGTTGCTTACAGTAGCATGGATAACATGTTGATTTGGCTCCCTCAGATAGTGATTTTCCTTTCATTTTGAAACAAAGGCAGTGAGCGTAAACAAAAGTCAGGGTCAGACTTTATGAAAAAGAAAAATAATTAAGAAGTGGACAAATAGAGAAAAAAAATCTTGCAGCCAGAGTGACAATAAAGCACACAATTTATAGACAAAAGAGTGAAAAAAAACCCTGAAGAAGTCTGAAAAGGCAAAACGCGTTGGTTTTTGCTTCTACAGAGACACAATAGTTATTACAGGTGTGTCTTCTTTGCTGAGTATAGGAAGTCAGAACGTATAGCATGGGTATTCCTTGTGTTGGTGTCAAAGATCATATCATACTATATATTATGCTATATTTTTTTATTTTCTTCTCTTGTTTATGTGCCCTAAGTGGATATCATTGTTTGATACATACTAAAGGATTGTGTGGTGACAAAGGGATTTAAAAAAAAATCATATGAGAATACCCTGTACTACTACTAATAATAATAACCTACATTTCTTGCAGCCCAAATATCATTTTATGTTGTCAGCGTTGTTATTTCGCTAGATCAGGGCTGCACAATTTCAGTCCCCAAGGGCACCAAGCAGGCTTTGAATTCTCTGCATCATATATCCTGTGTATCTGTGCATCCTGAAAATAATAGAGAAGCCAATGCTCAAGATGTGATAACCATAGGAGTCTTATATCAGTAGAGCCTCCTTATATCAGTAGAACCTCCAGAACCTCCTTATATCAGTAGAACCTCCTTTTGTAGATAGGTTTACCTATTTTTATTGTTAAGTAACACTATTTGTTCACATGTCTGCTGCAAGTGATTTATGAGTTCCTTCTACAGCGTGAAAATGGATCCGGTGCTTATTATTCTTGTTCCTTTTCAGAGTGAATTGCCCTACTGACATCACTTAGGAGTCATTATGCCATTTTGACTCGATAATAATTTTGTCATAGTGGAGTTTCATCTTGAGCTATTTTGCTATTTTGTCTGTTGGTATACACATGTCAGTGCTCCTGGTGTGCAGAGTGCTTTATAACTTTCATGTTTTCAGTTTATCAGTTTTATCTCACTGTTTGGCATTAACAGGATGTGCCCCTTTCATATTGCATATACAGGCTGCAGGGTGGGGACTGGAAGAGGTGATCATTATAATATTGGTAGGTGGAAATCTGTGGGTTCTCGTGAATATATATCCGTACCGACCTAGTATTATTGGATTGGGAACGTTTTACAGGGATTTGGATCATTGGTCACTCTTTTGTATGTTGGGACTGCTGCAAGTGACACATCTCAGACTTTGACCTGAAGCCAAGAAGAATTTCTTTCCCCTAGATGGCTTTCTGTGCCTCTGTGAAATCACAACGGAGCAAGAGGTACCACTGTACGCTGTGACACTTTTCCTTTAGACTAATGCTGCATGTCACAATTTTTCAATATTCCCACCATTAGCTAAAATATCTTAAATGAATATTAATTTAAAACCCAACCATCATATGTATTTTAATGCATATGGCAGCTGAGAGGTCCCTTTATATTTACATGCCCCCCCCCCTGCAAAGTATTTTCGTAGTAAGTAAACTAGTAGATGTATAATATTTTTTTCCTGGGAAGATTTTAATCAAATGAAATCCACAGACATTTAAAAAAACAGAATGTTGCAGAATCTCGTAATACCTTTTTATTGGACTAACAGTATTTAAAATAATAGACGAGCTTTCGGGAGTCCTCCCTTTATCAAGTCAAAAGCATTTCTGACCAAGCAAGTGAAAAGCACAGTTTGAAACTGACCAGTATGTGTTCTGATACAGGGGTTAAAACAACAAGGTAGAGAATTTGCAGACAAAAAACTAATTTGCTGATATATAAAGTATACATATTTATTTTGTTTATTTTTCTTTATTGTAAAATCAATAAAAAGATTTGAACCATAAGGCGCAAACATATTTGGTTTTACATTGGGGAAAACAGAACATAAGCCTTTGTGACAGATGGAAGCTCACATCGGAGATCCCTGCTCTCGAGAGTTTAAATCCCTAACACATCGTTTACATAAACATAAAAACTGTACCTCGAATTAACCGTCATCCTTGGCTTATTCCTTCAAACATCTTTAAAAAAAGAAACTAGTAACATTAAACACTCTTATACTACGGAGGTAGAGTGAGAAGTGTAACCTTCATCCAGAAGATTGTACATGAAGCTCTGTTTAGCTACAACCATCTTACTATCAAATTCTCTATAATTCTCTAATAATGATAAAAAGCACAATTTTAATAGAATTGCAATGAAACATATTGTACTTTATTCCTATTTTTACGAGGTGTAATCAATACAACTCACTAAGAGGCATCTCCTACCATTTTTTCTTTACCTATGTGGCTTATCTATATTGACAGTAGAGTATCTTCCAGCTGGTGCTAAATAGTTATTTATTGTTTGAAGCAACATAGCAGGAAAACATACATAACATTTGCATATGTGTTCCCAGTGTGATTTATATGCGGTAGAAGCATTATTAAACACTAATCTATATCCATCAGACAAGACAGGAAGCTTGTTTTTTTCCCCTCAGAGATCTCATGGTGCTGCCACAACCACAAGGGATTCTGGGTAGGCGCATGCAAATAAGGTCAACAATGATCCCCTTTCATCTCCATACACACTTTAACACTCTACACTTACAAATTTACACATATATATACACACACCCACTCTAACACTATACACTAAGACCATACACTTACACACACACTTACACACTCCCTTCCTCTTCTATTAACACAGACAGAGCTTGTCGTCACTGCGGTTCACACTCTCTTGCACAATACCACTGCTGCTGTACTACAGCTCGGTCACGTAACACCTTTAGAATGCCCCGGAGATGACTAGAGAAGGACTAAGAGAGAGGGTTTCTGCCTATAACAGTCACATCCCCCTTCAGTAGAACCACCAGGACTCAGTAGCTTCTCCCAGAGTTACAAAAAATACAGGGCAAACCTGTTGAATTACAGCACAAGCTATAGGTAGTTTTAATTGCTGAATTTAGATAAAAGCTAAAAAGCTGTTATGGTTACAGTACCATTTTTTTAATGCTTTTATCTTAGTATCTTGTTTTTAATAAGGTTTTCTAGTAATTATAATATTATTAATAAGGTTTTCTAGTAATTATAATATTATATATATTATAATATATTATAATATATTATATAAATTATATTATATATATATATATATTATTATATATATTATTATTAATTATAATATTTATATATTTATTCTTTATCGGTCCATGTCTTAGCAAACGTTAACATATAATAATAAGAGCATTCAAATGAATTATAAATGGCCTAGAGAGCATACACAAAATGTCCACATTTTTCCTTATGTTCTTCCTCTGTGGAATAGCCTTTCATCTGTCTACGTCTGTATGTAATTACACTCGACATACTGATTTCACTCTCTATAGAGTAACATGTTTGAACTTTTCAGTTTTTTATGTCTGTAATTAATAATTTAATGTGATTTTTTTTCCACAGGATCACATCACTAGTACAGAAGATTATTTGATTATTTTGTGGTTATGCCATAATAATAATAATTCTTATATATATTGAAACTGAACCCAGTCGGTAGTCAAACTTGGGAACAGACATGGATATTTTTGGCTGATAACCGAGTTTACTGAATGCAAAATGCACTCTACGTGCTAACTGTGCTGGGCTGTTCCACTTTACAAAATACTAATTGCATTCCTTCTTATGCATACCAAGCAAAAAAATATGCAAAAAATGTTTTTTTCAGGGTTTGGGCCCATTTCTTCATGTGAAGGCAGATCTTATTGGTTCAACATACCAAGACATTTTAGACAATAATATGCTTCTAACTTTGTGGGAACATTTGGGGAAGACCCTTTTCTAAAAGCAAGGTCCATAAAGACATGGTTGGGTGAGTTTGGTGTGGAAGAACTTGACTGGTCCACACAGAGCCCTGACCTCAACCCCATCAAACACCTCAGTGGCCCATAGGGCCAGGCCTTGTAGTCCAACATAAGTGTTTCACCTCATAGATGAGCAAAATTCCCACAGAAACAATCCAAAATCTTATGGAAAGCCTTCCAAGAAGAGTGGAATGCGATGTCATAAAAGTCCCTCTTGGTGTAAAGATACTTTTGTCCATATAGTGTATGTGTAAATGTTGGTGTGTAAGCAAAGATGTGTCATTTCATTCAGCATTTCATCCTTGGGCCCAGTCGGCACAATGTGCTGAGCCAGACCTAATGGTATTGAAAGTTGTAATAAACCAAAACCAAAATGCCAGTTGTTTCTTAGCCATCACATACCATACTTGTCCAACCATTTCAACTGTGGTTTCTTACATAAGCTGAGTACTATAAAACAGTGCGAGACGCTGATTAATAGAAAGGAATATTCTGTACAAAATATTCATTTTTACTTACAAAAATACAACTTGCAGTTCCCGACAGAAATAGGTTTTAATATTCCTGCAATGTGCCATTTCCCCTGCCGAGAAATACATTTGCATGCATTTTATTAAGCCTGTAGCAAGAAACCATAAGTGTATATTTGCTAAGATCAATGATCTTGACTAGAAAAGAGATTCGATTGTTGGGAAAACAGAAGTCAGAACCTTTTAGTTTTGTTTTTGTATACACTTTACAACCATGGGAAAATAACAAAAGCATAGAAAAGTATCCAAGATTGAGATTCTGAGATGTGATTCCCTTTAAGGGCCAGATGTGTTTTTTACTACAGGGCTGTTACATATACTACACTTGGTCTAAGACAACTAGGGAATGACTAAGAGAAGTTGGCTGCCTATCACAGTCACATCCCCCTTCTGATGAGTTGCTCTCAGATTTCAATAAGCAGCCAATGGTTTGAGCAGGCAGAGGATGCACAGAGTCAGAGAACATCTCAGAATCTCAATCTCAGAATATCTTGCACCAACAAGAGTCTAGTTTAAGCAGGGGTGGAGAGGAAAAATGCTGTACCTCCTGATGACCCCTACCCCTGCACAGAACTTCACATGGAGACGCCATAAATGATACCAGGTGTGAATGCCTGTGCTCAGGGACATGGTAATTTAGTGTACCCACACAAATTATGTCTATTTTCCAGGGCCAACATGGCTTTCTTTGAGACGTTAATACATATAGCACAATTTTTATAAGGACTGAACCATAATATCAGTAGACGGTGACTAGACATACTGTTGGAGACCTTGTAGACCCCAGACATCTCTGGTCATGTAATGTGATATCACCAGGGGCCCTGTAAATATGTAAAGCAAAACCCTGCTTTTCCTTATGTCATAAATAGCCATGGTCATCAGATGCCCTAGCAGAGTCTTTGCTACATTGAAACAATAGTCATGTTATTATTATTGTTTTATATAGCACCTTCTAATTCTGTAGTGCTGTACAATGGGTAGACAGGATATAAGAAGTAGTATATAATATAACAATTTGACTTATAGTAACAACAGATGAGGAGCACTCACATTCTTCGTGCTCGAGCAGAACTTCACCCGATCCAAAACGACAAAATAAAAAAAAACGATATAAATCAGCGCTTAGTGAATTGGCGTGTTTATTCCACAATGTGGCAACGCTTTGATAAAACTAAAGGATCTTTTTCAAGCCATGATGAGTGCTGAGTTACATTGTTTTAATTCTGATGCGTTGAGGAAGAAGATAACAGAATGATACAAAAGTATGGTGGGAGTTCCTCTTTAAGGACCAGGTCTAATTTACTACAAGGCTGTTACATACGCTACGTCAGTAGTAGGACGCTTGGTCTGAGACATCTAGAGATGACTAGAGAATTTGTCTGCCACTGGCAACAAACTTTGGCTTTTCAAAAAGAGAAATTCAAACGATGGCAGGTGATGATTCACCAGACAAGCTTCCCCCTCTCCTGATATGTCTTTTGTGAAATTTCTCCATTGTTTGGAGCTTCAGCAAACATCATGGCTCTGTGAATAATCACCTACTTTAATGTGTGTCATGCAGTCTGGCCGAGTATAAGGGGCTTGGTTTGGGGATACAGTGACACCCCAAATCTCTCTGCCCACAGGCACCTGAGATTTAAATCCGACTCTGCTTCTCACAATTTATTGTTTAGTAAAAAATATTCTTCCTTAAACATATAGAGATTTATTTACTAAAAAGTGACTTGTGGTAAATCACTCACCAAGAATAAATATAATTAAGAGTAATTATTATTATTATGCATAACTAACGGTAAATTCAAATCTCAGATTGTGTGTAATATATTTCATAGTTGGATGTGTTTTTCTTCATTGTACCCCAGCGGTGTAGGGGTTAAGACTAAATTTACATTTTTTTTCATTGCATGTATCTTTGCATATTCCCGCTACCAGCAAACAGTACAGTACTGTTGGTTTGTTGGCAAAAGGGTTTCCGAACAGTTGAGAAAAAAAAATATTGTAAGATATGTAAATGTGCACCTGGGATTGCTGGCACTGTAAAATAAAAAAACCTAGTAAAAAAAGGTGTTTTGCCACCTATTTATTGAATTCATGTCTCTATAGGACAGATTACTTTAACTGCTGTACTAGTTCATGTGTCCTTTGGAAAGAGTAAGTATGTGTGTTGGGGAATTCCTTGTGTATGCATACGCACAGTATGGGAGTAGGAGGGAACGCTATCTTTGTTTAATTATTAACTAGGGAGAATTGCAAAATGTTGTTAAAATTATATAAAATGGCTTCCACTCACCTAACAGCTAATTAGCATTTTTGCATTTAGACCAAAAACTATTCAGAGACATTTTTGTTTCCTTTTTGGACAACAAATTTTGTTTCTTGCCATTTCGGTTTGGACATTAAATTTGTTGTCACTCACCCTCACTCACGCTCTCTTACACTCTTTCAAACTCTCACATTCTCATTCACTCTCTCTGAATGTCTCCCTACCTTCTCTGCCGCTTCTTCTATTACCAAATTGATGACATTGGCAAATATTGCTAAAATTAAAATTTGGACCAATCCGAAAGCACAAGTCTAATATTTAATTTTGTTTTCAAAAAAATCCTATAAGGTATAACGCATAAATGGGTTTCAGTCTGCATATTCTTCTTGACTGGGCCCTGCATACCGTTAGGTCAGTAGGGCAGCCCTGTGCAAAGCTATTTTCACATCTTGTGGTGAGGTAGCAGCATAAGTAGCTCTCACATGCAGCTCAACTGAGTGTATATAAACATGGAAAAAACATGATGATATTGTTTATAAATAGTATGTGCTGCTGTGTTTATATGTGTATGATAGGTATTTTTGGATGTACTGTAACATCCCCATGTTGCATTGTATATTGTATGAAAATGGGTAATGTCTTTATATATTTGTTTGCTTTGGGTTATAATACATTTTCAAAAGTTCAGTTAGAACTAAGATTCAACAATACTTTATCCATCTTGGTGATCCTTTTTGCTAAAGAATAATACAAATAAAATGTAAAACATTACTGAGGTATATGTAATGTTACAGCCAGAAAATGGTGTTATTTGAAAACAGAACAGTAAAAAAAATATCAAAACAACAGCAAGACATTTTTGCCCTGGTTTCATCTCTGATGTGCCAGTTTCTTAATAATGATGGGAAAGCTGTTATATAAATTGGCCACAAGATGGCGCAATTTCATTGCGTTTTGTTGTGACAATGCAAACATTAACTGTAATGCTCATGCTTTAATATATATATACTACAATAATCTGTTTTTTTGACATTTTGTCTACTGGACTAATGCGGCTAAACCTATTTACATAATATAAATGTATATTTATATTTTTTAGTGCAGGACACAATGGCAAATTTAGCTCAGAGCTATGTTTAACGATAATGGGACTATAGATAAATGTCCCCAGTGGCTCCTCCAGTGGGTCACACAAACTCAGCCAACTCTTGCCATCAGCAATGAGCTTTACCGTTGATGACGTCACGAACGGGGGCAGAGCTCCCCCTGGCGGCAGGTTTAAAAACCGGCACTGAGTACTACTTAGTGCTCAGTTATTGTTCCTAATAGAGCTCTTCCTTGCCTTGTTATTTGATTCCTGTTGCTAACCCGGGATTACCCTTTTACTAAGATGACTTTACTACCCTGAACTCGGCTACTTTTTACCAGACTATGCTGCCTTCTGTGACCCTGACTTCGGCTATTGTATATTGGAGTACGCTGCCTTCTGTGACCCTGACCCTGGCTACCTTACTGGACTAAGCTGTATTTTGTGAATCAGACCCTGCCTACACCTTCTGTACTGGGTATATTCTGCATACTGGACTCCTCATCTGCACTCATCTGCACAGATGGCCTCTCTGCTCGCCCCTCCCCTACAGATACGCTTCATTTTTTTTAGGGGCATCCTGGTGCCAGCAATGTGTTTCACCCCTAGAATGCTGGGCCTCTGGGCAACTGCCCAGTGTGCCCAATGCGTTTGGATGGCAACCTTAATGTTCGGCTGTTAGAGAGATCATTGATCTCCCCAACCAGTCCTGGAGGCTGCAGCTGCTGATCGGGCGGCTGTGCGCCCCCTCGCAGCTGCGCCCGAGGCGAGTGCCTCTCTCACCTCACCCTTCCTATGGCCCTGACGTAGACCTTCTTACAATGCTAATATTCAAGGGCAGAAAGAGACCGTACATTACGTTTTCTCAGTATTTGATGTGATGATTTCAGGTTTTAATCTGTATGCTTCAACGCCAAAGGCATTGTATGCATTTGCCTGAAAAAGAAGTTTGCAGGTTAGCTCTGGTTTAATAAATCATCTTCCAGTTCACTGACCCCTGTGTAAATGCTCTGCAGGAGAAAAGCTGCAATGTGGAGGCACACATATCACATAATTATAATGATGGTACAAAGTATAATATAGCCAAAATAATACATATGTATATAAGAAGCATATACTCTTCCTATGCATTAGCATGTAAATACCGTATATTTATAGGGTTATTTTCCTTTAAAATGCTTATCTCATTGGTGTTCACTTTAATAAATGTTGCTGTTTTCCCAGACAAGTCTAGGCTTTTGTAAGAGTGTATTATTAACACTTACAGAAAGATTTATCATCTAAGTGGTAACTGTTGTTTGCAGTTTATTGCTTTCAAAATACTTACAAAAAGTCTTTGTTTACTCAAGAGAACTGTCTGCAGGGTAGGGTGGATCTTGTAATAATAAATCAAGAGGTTAAAGAAGTAAGAGCATGATTTTAACTTTTAAAATGTTAAACCCCCTGGTAAGGTGATATTTTATACACATTTGTTTTGATTAAAACCTTTGTGTTTTAAAAGTACTTTTCTTAAGAATTACTACATTCCCCCCCCCCCCGTTCCGACATACACTCTGGCACACATATGTATAAAATACTTACACAAATTACACACACACTTAACTCACACTAAACACATGATATCATCATAACACACTTAATTTCACCCCCTTACACATCCATGCTAACACACACAAGTACACACATCCATGCTAACAACAACACAAGTACAATCCATGCTCACACACACATCCTGCTCACACACACATCCATGCTGACACACACACTTCCACATCCATGCTGACACACACACAATTACACATCCATGCTGGCACACACACAAGCACACATCCATGCTCACATACATATATTATATTTGTTTACATACATATATACAAACACATTTACACATATACTTACATCCCGTCTGCCCCGTTACCTCTCCTCTCACCGCTCCGGCAGCTTTCTCTCTGGCTGCTCGCGCACACTGTGCGGACTGCCTCTGTTTCACTGCGGGGTCACGTGTCTCCCCATGCTGGTTCAAAATAGTGTCAGAAGGGCCCTTCCAACCTGAATTTGTGCGGTCCAGGTCAGAAGGCATGAGGAGACAGGAACATGGGGTCGCAGGGGTTACGCCCCCTGTAGTTATTCCAGTGAATAATGAATTAATGCCTGTTGTGAAAAAACGAATGGTAAGTAATTCTGTTTATTCCTTTAAAACAGACCAGTGATGCGATCATTGTAACTTTGCTTTTTTACAGCAAAAAACAGGTAGACTAGATAGACCGAATGGTTCTTATTCTATATTTCTGTGACTTCCATAGTGGGTTAACAACCCAGAGAAAGAGCTTTTGGATGATCTTGCCAGTCAGAAAAAAGACAAACCTTGCTACCACTTAGACAGTTTCTTCTCTCACCAAGCTCTTGGTACCGTTTTCCTGACAAGATTCACTGCTGGCAGAATTTTGGAGATAGGCTGGCATGTGAGAATCACAGTATATCGTCAACTCTATTTAAATAACACAAGAATACCAAATTCAGAACACAGCATTAAAGCTATGATGGAGAGGACTGGAAGGAACTGAACATATAAATAGGCTTGAACTGGCGACATTGTTAATGAACTTCTATGTTAAGTATGAAAAGAATGTTCAATAATGTCAATTTACCAATACAGACGAGTATCAAACAGGAATGATCTTTTAAAGGAAACCTTTTAGAATTTTTGCTTTACTCTTCAAAAACCTGATGAAGTGCAAAACAGATGGCACTGAGCTTAAATCTTGGTACAGCTGACGACCCACGAGAAGAGAACATATTCTGGAATTGTAACACTATAAAATTGCTTCTAATGTTTAATAGGACTAAAAAAAATCATATGAAACCATATCCTCCAATTTGATCAGAACAGTCATAGAGACCCCAATGGTTCCTTTGGCACTGGCCCTGGCCCTAATTGAAATATTCATAGGAGCACCATTTTCAGTAAAAATATTAAAGGGTAATTATGTAGACATTTAGCATAATTTAACACAATATTTATGATTATACTTATAAGACCAAGAAACATTATAGAATACACTTAGGAGTAATCAGTGTCTTACTGCTGTCATATTATCATATCTGCTTTTATGGTAGCAACACCTCTGCTCGTGGCCTTTGTTCCAAAATGTGGGTTTTGTCGTCTTGGGTATTTTTGCAAACATTTGTGTGTCAGTGGGCATTTATGTTTTTTCAGCACAAAATCACTTCCAGTAGCCCTGTGCTGAGAAAGGAATGAGAGAAAAGGGAAGAAGAAGACAAGAAAACAAATAAAAAAGTGAACAAGGGGTGTAATAAGAGCAATGAGTACTCTTTGTGAATGAAGCCATGAAGTGTTTGTAAAAGACATGTGAAATAATGCTGTACATCGAGAATCAAGAATTGAAGCACTTATCAAAATGAATCATATATAGAAAATCATTATTATGTATGTTATCAAAAGATGCTTTATATAAACTAATATAGGAATGCATGGTAACATTTCTACAGAATCATAGTCAAACTAAATGAAGCTGCAATTGTTATCATAAAACGAGACACCAGCCATGCCAACAGTAAGCAGACGAGTAGAAAATGGAAATGTCCAAAAATTACTGGATCAAAACACAAAAACTCATCTACTACACAACATTTACTAGCACAAAAATATATTTTTCCTTCAATATCCCTACAATGCTGAATGTTCTTAGTGACCTGAATAAAAGTAATAGATGAACGAATCATGCCAGTGATGTCTCTCGGTTAACCTCAATTAGTCTTGGTTATTATTGTGTTGTCTTGGATTACCTGAATATTAATCCTCTTTTCATGAGCTGAAGTACAGTACTTTACGATTATAAAAATAGATGTAGCTCCAGGCAAAGAAATCTCCGTTAGTGTCTTTATTTATGTATTATCCCCCAAATCATTTAGTCCATGATATTGTCATTTGGTAATTTTCATCAAAACTTTTTGTTTCAGGACAACATGAAGTATACAGACCATCATGAAAAATGCAGGCGTCTATTTATCCAGTGATAAAAACATGTAATTTCTATGGGCATTACAAAACACAGCAAGAGATACATTTAACAATTTCCCTTCCATCAATAAAATGTTTTGCCTGTCTTAACTCCTATTTTTCTTGTTTTCCTTCCTGATCATCCACTGATACAAAGCTTGACCATACAAGAACTTAATACGGAGTGTACTGGTACACTCAGTCTTCAACAAAAACTCCCTCCTTCTGCCTGGTGTCACCCTTACCCACTTCTTCATGCCCATCAGTAACCAAAGTATCTCCACAATGCATCGTCGTTTCTTAATGTCAAGGGTTAACAGATGTAATTAGGCAGAGACTAATGAATTACAGTATTCTAATTGGGATTTCTCTTCTGATAAGTTGGGTGCAATACCATGAGGTAACCCATGAGGCGGAGTGACAAGTCTAAAGAATTAATACACAGTTGCCACATTTCAAAGAAAACACCCCCGTCCACTGCCAAGATGGCCGCCTCAGAAGGAGTGTCCATTGGGCACATCAGCGTCCTTCCAACTGCTGCACCAACCCTGAGAACCTCCCAGTTGTAGGACAGACCACATAGAAGAGAGTCACATTTGTGTTGCTATTTTTTTGGCCAAATTAGAGATCAGATGACCTTTTAGTAACGTCTTTGCCGTCTCCAAAGACAAGATTGGGGTGTCAATATGTCCTAGATTATTAGCAATATTACCCCACCAAATGAGTAGGGAAAAAAACAATATCTAGTGAGTGGTGAGTCCAGACACAAAGGCAGATTTAAATCAATTAGAGCATGGTCAGAGGTATGTATAGGTTTATGAAAGTGTAAGTGATAAATGAGAGGAACTGGGACAAAATCAGAAAATAATCAATATGTATGAGGGCGTTGTGTACCCTGGACAAGGAAGTATATTCTTGTCTCATTGGGTTCAATGCCCTTCACGGATCCACCGAGTGCAACCTTTGTTTTAAAATCGATATACCTTCTGTTACTTTGCCAGATGTAAGTATAGATGTCCCATGTTTGTCACTGTCTCGTCCCCCAATATACATCTGAAAGCAGAATGCATTATTCAGAGAATTTGGAGCATAGATGCTTGGGAGAAAAATCTTTTTAGCCCCACAGACAAGTCTAATGTGATGTATCTGCCCTCAGAGAATGGCTGGCATAGTTTAATCATTTACTAAAAATTATGGCTTTTCATTCATTACATTACATTCAAATACATTCCTTTGTCAGTGTACCTGATCTCTCCTAACTTCCAATGTGTCTCTTGCAAGACTACTTTATTAGAGCATTGGCGGCGTAACCTCGAAGAGGCTAGTCTCTGTTTTATGAGAGAAATAAGACCTTTAATGTTTTAAGACATTATCTTGAGTGTGTAATTTCATACTTCTAATCAAACACACCAACAGTGTAAATATTCTGAATCTCTGCAGTGAGTGTAATTATGGCAACTTAGTCCAGTTGCAAGTGCTGTGCTCTACCACTAGGGGCACACTTGCGCACAAACACACACACACAAACAATTTTTTTCAATACATAAAACAAGCTGAACCCATCTATCACATTTTTTAAAAAATTGGTTTGATGACATCTTATGATATTGTGAGAGGCTTATGTTCCTTGGACTCTTTTTATGTACACAGTTTTTAATAGCTCAGAAAACTTTTCAAAACATCACCGTATAATGGCAGGCTGTAGCTCCAATGGACCACATTTAGCTGCTGAGCTGTGACTGATAAAAAAAATCATTTCCAATTGTACAGTTTACAGAATGTTATGTCTTAAAGCATCTCCCTTGAGGGAATATTGTACTTGACCACAAAAGAGCAAATCTAAAGAGATCTAATAACAAAAGGACCGCTATCCAGAATTCACATGAGAACATTGGTGATAAAGGATGTGGATCCTGTTCTACTCTACAAAATAGACTTATTACTTATTACCAGTCTGAAAAAATGAGCTAGGACCAGGAATATTTAGCTTAGTATATCAATAAGATCAAGTATTATGATTTATAGCTAATGATGCTTGGTTCTAAAATATTATTCTGAATAATCATCAAGGACAATTCTTTGAGGAACATGAAATATTGCTAATAGTTAATTACTTACTAATTACTTAGCTTTATGAAACGTGGATTACCAGTGTGCATAGTATGGGTTAGGTTTGAACAATTGAACAGTAGCAGCTGGAAGCATTTCGATGAGAAGATATAGTAAGGGGGAAGTATTATATGTATGAAGACTTGCAATATACAGGAAAATGTATGCATCCTTCATGTGGTTCAAATGGGAATATCTGTAGGCAAACAAAAGTATCTACCTAGTAATTACTAGAAAATTACATGTCACACGCATTTAAAAGACATGTCAACAGTGTAAGCCTTTGTGTTCTTGTAACACAATGGCTCTGCAGGTGTGGCAAGTACACACTTGTAGAATCATATGTCATCTGGTGCACAATGGAGAATATTTCTATTTTTAATCTGCTATAAAAGCATGCAGTACTCTAAAAACCTTAAGAATTACACAAAGTGTAATTCACACCAATTCAAGGCACTATAAGATTTTGCCTGTGTTCAGCTCCTTTCTGGGCTGTGATCTGCCATCTTCTCATTAAAAACTACAACTTGTTTTCTCAGACATGGTCTTTGCTCTGTCAGAAATGAGTCATGGTAGCGTTGTACTATTTGTAAGAGCCTTTGAGATAAAAGAACTGGAATTGTCGAAGTTTGATAGGAAGCACCTGCTTCCTCAGCCCGAGAGCGCCTTTTTGAAGGTAGCAACAATGCAAAGATAAGCAGAAACGTAAGGAGATGTGTACCGAAAAAAAATTAAAATGTTAAATGTTTCTTTTAGTGGTTTCAGAAGAAACTCAACAAAACCCCCCATACTTACACCTTTAAAAACAAAGTTATTAATTATATGAAAACGTGCCTTAGTAGGATTTATTTCACGGTGTCCCAATGATTACGTTATAAATAGTCATCAGAGAGTTAACAAATAGAGAGTTAAGAGGAAAACTGTGAATCCAAGAGAGAACAATACATCAGCTATCACGGGTGTTATTTTTACATTTAATGTTTTGATGTGATGTTATTATCGCATGTATAGAATGGATTGAAAACAATGAAAACAAGACTTCCATTTATTGTAATAAATCTTCCAATAAAGGGCCAATTTTACATTTCTACTCATTCTCATTACCATATTAACTCAAATTTACATCTAGGATTTAGAAAAATTAATCTGAAAAACCAACTATGCCTAATATTCGAGGATACCTTACAATGAGACCCATGTTTGTCCAGATTCTGTTGTCTTTGCTTCTTCTGTCTAAAGCTCTGCCGCCAGCTCTTGGTTTCTACCTAAACCCAGGGAATAATTGGTAGCCTCAACCTCAATGAATGGACAGGTGGGCTTCAGTATGTCAGTAAGTGGAAATTCCAAGAGATCTTCCATTATCCGTGGGCAATATAGGAGGGAAATCAATAAAGTCTAGGTTAGACACAAACTTTTATGAAAATGATACAAAATTAAGCCTCATGTATTTAGAAGGGGTGGGAATAATAGACAATTCAGCGTGTTCTTGTCAGCTGTCGAATTAAGTATCTGTGTATATAAATGGCCCCACTTGCCACTTCCTACCGCTTGCGGACTCCAGTGTATATTAATATACTTCACCACTTTTATGCTATTGTTTCATAAGCTTGCGAGCAAAGCCCTCTTTATCAAATGTATCTATTCAGTTCTAGGTTCGTGATACCCTTTGAATGTGGCTATTGTAAAAAGCGCTCTGTAAAATTTGGGCGCTATATAAATAAAAGCAAAATTACCACAAATCCACTTTTCACATCAAAAAGAAGCTTATATGTTAGTGCAGGAATGTATAGGAAATGTGAAATAATATATACCTTAAATAGCTTCACTCAAGTTTGATCTATTGTTTATTGTTTTTTAGAGACGCTGTTTTAGAGAATTGTATATCATGAGTTAGACGTTACAAGCTTTTTCCATGTAAATTTTGCAAATCTGCTGTCTATGTTTGGATTTTTTTCGATGGGTCTTTTTTTAACCATCTTTCGTACAGCAGGATAGCTGGTTTTAAACTGCATGTTCCACATGCTAACTGGGTTGAACGGCTGGGTTTAATGCCACTTCACTGAATCATTCAGTGTCCGGATCTTCCCTTGGGTTCCTGGTTCATCTTCCATCTTGAGATGACATCATTTGGTGCCGTTTTATGCTTTGGTCCATTTTTTCTTACATACTGATGGTCCTGTATACCTGGAAGTACAACTGCAAGGGAATGTAACTGCTATAAGCAGAGAACCTTTTCTTCTACATAACTTCAGTTGTCAGTGATATCACTGCATGCTGTAAAAATACAAACTATTATTTCTATCATTAATCATTATCATATTCTTCCTTAAGACATTGGGAGATGCATATGGCAAACTAAATAAAGTAAAGTCCAACAGAGCAAGACATGACGAGTACCAGAGGGCAGACTATCTCATAAAAAACCCATGTCTTCTAGAATGCCTTCTAAATGCAAGACTATTACCATTTAACATATTAAAACCAAAGAGAGTTCTTCTTGTGCATAAAATTAGACATAAAAACTAGAGAAAAAAAAGATTTATCTTAGTAAAATGATCAGAAGAAAATATGTACTATACCTGGATTGACAAAAAGTAAGAAATTAGCAGAAAATCTGATTTTTTTCACGCTGATCATACAAACTGTTTAGCTCATTTAGTCTTATAAATTAGGTAAACATGTATGGATTTTTTTCCTGGATTTACTGATGTGTGGTACTATTATAGCAATGCACAATTGTGCTAACTAGAGATAGTATATATGACATGAATAGTCTTGAACTGGGCCAGTAGAGTATCTGTATTGCTAGACCTAAGCGCCTTAAAAAAGAACTTATGTTTTCCAGCGGAGTTAAAGTGTGTAACTGAGTTCATCTATATAAATAGTCTTTACCTCACTGATTACTCAGTTATTTGCAAACCTCGCTGTGTTGTTCTTTAAAGCCTTTGGGATTTGTTGCCAAGCAAAGCTGCTCTTAACATGAAATACCTAAGTTGTTATATAGACCTCAGAATAAAAGAAAACAAATAGGTGATGGAGCAGTGATCATAAGCATCACGTACCATGATATGTCAACAAGTCAACAATACACATTATGTAAAATGAGGTCATTACATGAATTCCTATGGAGTTTTAATGCCTTGTTGTCTAGTTTCTTCTTCTCTCAAAGGATTTCATAGATAACGTAGTCATGAATATATCTTCCTAATGATGTGTGTTGATGTGTATTGTACCATGGTATGAGAATCCGCACTCAACACTACCGAGAAGCAGAAGTATATTCTGTAGTCGGATTATCTTCTATGCAATAAATCACTTGGAGACCACAGATAAGATAGTGTTTATTGTGATGGGTTTAAGTGGAGGGTCTGTTTATGTAGACACCTTAAGGCTTATTCAGTAAGGTCAGATTTGCCCAATAATTGCCTTACAATAAACATAGTTGGGGACTTTCTAAATAAGCTTAGCAAATTATATACCAAGCCAAACGCAGACAGTGGTACAGCATATCTCATATTATTAGAAATTGATCTAGACACAGATGGTGGTACAGAATGACCTCTATCATTATATAATGATCCAGACACTGTACATGGTACAGCATGACTCCTATCATTATTTAGTAAGCCAGACAAAGACGGCGGTACGGGATAACTCCCATAACTATAAAATGAGCAATGTTGGTACGGTATAATTCCACTCTTTTGCATACCACATGAACAGCCTGTCCTCCTTTTCTCCAATCAGGAGAGAGGGTTGTACAGAGGCTGGGTCTTTTTGAGGACCTGCTTTCTGCGCCCCCTCACAGTTGTGCCTGAAGCAATTGCCTCATTCGCCTCAGCCTTCCTAAGGCTCTGTACCAGTAGCAAAAGCACTAAATGCCAGTCTTACATACAATCACAGCAGTGTAGAATAGGAAGAAGATTATAAATAGTATCCTTAAGAACAGCATAATTAGATTTTTATGTTCCACTTTTAACGTAGTCAAGAAAATTATTTATTTTTTGCAAATTAAGCATTTGTTTACTATACGTCTGTAAATGATCAACTGCTGTCTATGTTACAATGAACAGCTGAGTGTTTTTTGCCTGGGATCAGACAGAAGGGCACCATTTTAAAATTCATTGCTCTCATGTTATTTTCGTTGATCATTAATCCATGATGTTACACTCAAAGTGATCCAAAAATATAAGAAAAACAACAGTTCATGAAGTACTCTAAATATGTTCTGCAAAATGTTATTGAAAATAATTCTAAGACTACCTAAAGTCATATTTGTTTTTATATTACACATTGACTGTTATATTTAGATTCCTAGATGTCACGTTTACCCACGCAAATGAAAATTAATTAACAGCAAAACAACTACACATTGTAATATGCATCAACTGGGGTTGTGTGAACAGGCCCTCTATTACCCGTTCATTATGTGGCCCATTATGTGGCCCTACTATGCTCCCACCTCTCCAAGTGAGTTACTTCAAGCTGGACTGGCCCTGTTTCAAAAATGTTGCACTCGACCGGGGCAATTGGCCGGCTGTCTCCCTGCCCCCAAGCCTAGCATGACACGTGCATCAAATCCATACACGGCAGTACAATTTCACCTTCTTATTTTTAAATAGAATGGCATCACTAAAATGTATTCTATATGTTTGACACTAATTTCCCGTTGCACTGAACTACAATTCTAGCTGACTTTACAAATACATCTTTTAACTCACAAATCTCATTAAAGGTGATGGCCGAGCAAGCGTGTGCTCCTTGCCCCAAAACAGGGGAATATTCATTTTTAGTGCCCATCAAACAGGACATAGTGGGGGGCACTATGTCCCCCAAAAGGTTAATTATCCACTCTCACCAATCTGCACAGTGGTTGGGAATCCCCATTTTTAAAATGTGTTTTTATTGAAGGGTGGGTGGTGGGTTGCAGTCAAGAGGATGCAATTTAGGAGCCAACCTCAAAACTGCACCAAAGTTAAAAAATGTTGTGCTATATAAAATATTAATTTGTTTATGCAAATTAAATATGCCAGTGAGGTCCAAAGGAATACATTCACACAAAGAAAATCAACTTCATTCTTATTAATGTGTTTAATTCACATTATTAATTGTTATTGGATCTGGTCCCGGGGGGGACTGGTAATCACGATGAGCTGCTTAGACCATGGGTCATTTCTTTCTAAAAACATTTCCAGGGACAGCTTGTTGCTGATGAGGTGAGAGTCACATAACCCGGGACACCCTCCGGACTGTCTGTCCCAGCATTCAGATTCACAACAGGACAGATAGACAGAGAGTCTCTAAACTTAGCTTTAGCTTAGGAGAGGCCTGGCATTTGGTGTTACATCTGTTATTCAGAAACCTTGGTGAAGATCACAGCTGAACTGGCGATGATGGGGCGGCTCTGGCACTTTAAGGCAAGTGGCCACCTGATAACATAGGTGCAGCCAACAGCTGGATATGAGAGGCTGCAAGCTACATTTTTATTCTCAGGTAGGTTGCGTCCAGGCATTTCCAGCCACTGACTGCACACTGAGTGTGCGGTTTAGTCGGCCAGTGTGCCCCTTCCTAGGCATTTGCCAAGTGTGGCAGATGGCCAGGCCTGGTAAAGATTCATTGCGTAATCTATCACACAGTAGGAATACATTTAGGTATGATAAATCGAACAGAATTGCTTTCACTGGGTGAAATCCATCAGTTTTTTTTATTTTTCTAGAGAACCAATGCCCCAGGGCCTTAAAAGGCATTACTTTCATCAACACTAAAATTCTCTACAGGAACTAGAAAAATGTCTCCATGAGAGCCAAAAAGATTCGGGAAAACTACAATAGTTATGAAAAAAAGGTTCACAATATAACTTTTTTTTATAGTGCCATTTATAGGATTTCTATTACATACTGTATTTTTTCACCAGGGAGAGAATAAAATCTTCTAGGGAATTAAATGTAGGATTAAGTCTGTCTATTTAAATGCTGACTAGATACATGTTATAGCTGTGAACAGTTTCATTTCAAACATCGATTTGCAGAATTTATGTTGTTAGATTTCTTTTATGTCATAAGTATTCATGATTCTGTCAGTGTGCAAATCAATCAATGTGAAATCAAACTGTTGTGATAATAGATAATAAATAGATTGTTAGCTTTGTGAGCGGGGCCCTCTTTACTTAATGCACCAGTTCATCTCAGTCTGTCAATTCTAATTTTGAATGTATGTACTGCAAGAAGCACAGAGTACATTGTTGGCACTATATAAATAAAACAATAATAATAACAACAATAATTAATGAATATATTATTACATCCCCATTATCCCTGCTGCCCTGGAATTTCACTCCCCACCCATGGAGCAATGAGTAGCCATTGCCTTGTAATTCATAACCTCTGCTGTTTTGGTGAATTTTACCAGATGGAGTGTCAGCTTACTTGCTTTGTGGTCTGTATCCGCAAAGCAGAATGTATTCTTTTTACAAGCACCACTTACCTGGGTGGTCTGAAGGAGGTCAGAGTGACCCAGCAGCAATAGAGGCACAGAGGTCAGCAAACAGATGCTCAGTACCAGGGGTGAGACAAGGACAGGCCAGGTGGCTTCAGGCTTGTGAACGGGAGACAGGCACAGGTCAGGGCAGGCGGTGAAAGTAGTGTTGAGCAAACAGTCTGGAGGTCTAAAACTGTAGTCAAGCAAATAAGTCATGCAAAGGGCGTTGGAGGTGGGCACAGTGGATAGTTAGATATTTCCATTGGGCACTGGAATAACCAAACACTGAACGGTTTGCTTGGTCCCTTTCATAGTGTCATGGATTAGCGCTATTGACGTTGACATTTTGCGCACCCCCACTCAATGCGTCTTTGCCCTGTTCGTTTGTATGGGTGCACGTGCTCTGTTCTGGAGGACACCTGCAGTGTGGCCTTGTGGACAGGTCCGGTGAGTACCTCCGGGTCCCCGGATGTAAGACACAGCCACGGCCGCAATGTGAAGACTAAGAGGTTGATGTTGTATGCAGCCAGTTAAGAGTTCACCCTATAATGTTTAATTAATGGTGATTATCAGATATTCTAATTGTACATCAAGCAATGTGTTATGCATCAAGTACATTATACTGAAATTTGAAATAACTTTCCATCTGTGTGCCACGGGCCAATAATCAGGAGTTTAGCAAAGAATTCCTTCCACTGCTTACTCTTACATATACTTACATTCCCTCCCCATTTGGTTTAGCAGAAAATTCGGGGGGCATTTTTAATTCTGCCCATATTCACTCTCTCAGGCTCTCTACCTTCTCTGCCGATCACGTCTGCCGACCACGTCTGCCGACCACTTCCACTTCCGCATCTTCTATCTTCTCCCTTCTCTTCTCTCTTTAATCTGCTTTCTTAAATCTTCTATCTTTCTCCCCACCTTCGGGGACGTAACCCCCCCGGGAATTTCCGGCTGTACTACCGGCAGTGAAGGTAGAGAAACATTTAAAGAGCGTGAGAGAGTAAACGGCAATGTGAGGGAGTGAGTGTGTGAGAGAGTGAGAGCGAATGTGGCCACTGGGCAACAAATTTCGTTCCCAAATAAAAAATGGCTCCTGAATTTTTAGCCAAACCGAATGGCCCAAAAATGAGTGAAACATTTGTCTGAATGGTTTTTGACCTATTTGCACATGTCTAATGCATAACTCAGTATGCAAGGTGACTAAAGAAATCTGATTTAGCTATACATTATACAGGGCCAGTCAAGCTTCCTATAATGTATAGTTGAAGTCAAGGAGCTAAAACACTACTCTCCTGTCAACTCTCCCTTTTCATGCATTAACCCCAGGCACTATAAGAATTTTTTATCTGATAACAAAGGCTATCTATATAAGTATGTACAATAAAAGAAATCATGAATAGACCCCCCTAATAAAGTAATTCAAACAATAATATTACAAACAGAAGTGAACAGGCAAACACTGATGTGTTCTCATCAAAACATGTCAAACCTCAGTAAGCAGCAGTATTGCTAAAAACACTTTGCACAAAGCGCATGAAAATATAATTTACAGTCTAGAAGAGAGGATTATGTTCATTCCCTAAGAAAAAATGAGATTCTAACAGGCTTAATGAATACAACTATATATGATTTACCAAGTTTCTCTTGGAATTGGGGAGACCAGCGCCTCCCACACCGCTGCCTTTCAAATTGAAAATTCCTAGACACAAAAGACTCAGCCCACGGGACTTCTGCAGACAAACAATTTGCCTGCAGTGCTCCACTGGGCACAAGAGCGTTGGCAAGGAGCCCTTCAATATCATTAAAGTGTTTATAAAAAATGTTCATTTTTGGCCAACTTTTTTTTTTCCAAGGCAAGGCATCCACCCCCATGTCTACAATGGAATGTGTTAATAATTTGCTTTGTGGAGATGAAAGGCTCTTTGATAGAAGAATCATAAACAGATTTCACTCTCCTTAGAGGTTTAGAACCCACAATAGAAGCATGGAATGGTGCGCAGTTTACTACAGTTCTTCGGATTAAAGATATTGACATATATATGAATCATTTTGTTTTATTAGCTCACTATTTCCTTATCTCATATTTTCTGTTATTCTTGCTTTACATACAATAGTATGTTTAAGGTCAAACATATATGTTTAGAAGGAAATAAATATATTGGACCTGTTTGTTTATTATGACAATTTTAGGAGACATACTTGTATGATTGAGTGTCAGGACACAAAATGTACCCAAGGTCCCTTTTTAAATAAAAAACAAGGGTATTAGTAGGTCTTCAAAGAAAAAGATGACAACTGCTTCAAGGAATTTGAGCTGCTCTTTCCCACTATACCAACATCTGCCACTGAATAGATGGAGGACTACTGGGCAATGTATTCAATAAACTAGCAAAACATTTATGGAAATATTCCCCTGCACTTAGTGAGCTTATCTACATCAAGGGACGTTTTATTGGCGTAGTATTTTAAAAGACAGACGCTGCCGTTAAGCCTGGGAAATGCAATATTGTGGTTATTGAGTGCTGTAATCCCTAAATGTTCACGAATGCAGGTTTGACAGTTCCCTCTCCACGTTCCAGAGCCGGTATGATGGCTTTGGTGAACAGCGTGAAGTTTACCTGGAACATCTGGTTGACCTGGCTCTGAATCACAACGCACATGGTTCTGGGAGACAGTGGCAATAGGAAAAGTGGTAGGCATTGGTAAATATGTGGTAGGTAGTGTTGTATTATGTTTCGGAAGAAAGTCTTTTCAAGGGGCAAAGACATGGGTGTCCAACACCAAAAAAATATTAAAAAAATAAGATAGTAAATATTAGGTGGTATGGTTAATAGGTTTAAAATGAAAGGGACATTAATACAATTATACAGACCTTTGTAGCGTCTGTTAGAATTAAATATACTTTACAAGGTCACAAAATTAAAGCATATTCACATATGTAAATGCATTGAACTTTTGCCCCTAAGCCCCCACACAAAAACTAAAAAGGCATATTGTGAACAACCAACAGCAAAATGTCAAGAATAATATTTCTCAATCAAAAGGATTCCAGAGAACTACAGAAACAAATGTCACATTTTCATTATGCAGTATTTCCTGCTTCATAATGTATTTAAATTCAAGGGATGGGACAATAACCAGCATTGACTATAAATGTCCGAATAAAACAAAGAGACACAGCGAGTTAGCAGGCTTTGAGCACCCACATATTGTATCCTACCAATGGAAATGGAAGGGATCTAGCCGCAGATGTAAGTGCAGATATGTATTATGCCATAATCTCTTTAAATTGAGAGGCAAAGGATGGAGAAAACCAAATTGTTGTATGCCTTTGCTAAGTAATACACATTTTGGTAGAATTTCCGGGACATATGATGTGCTTTCTTCCTATGTAATGACTCAATACAAATGAAATATATCGTCTTAGATGGCTCAGTAGCGCTCATCACAGGATCCCTGGTGAATTTAATAGATGGGCCATCTATCTGAAGATGGACCTAATCCAAAACCGAGTACAAAGACATGGGCAAAATTGTATCTTATGTGGACAGACTTGACCAGCAGAAACCTACTAACGATTACATTCCCTTATCTAGCTTTATCTCTCTACCTCGATGTTCAAAGAAATAAATCATTTTGCCGAAACCTTTCTAAAATGTTGTTATAACAAGCAAAGGGTGCAGAAAAAAGCTATTTGACCTTTACGTAATGATCTGATGAACCGATGCTTAAGTCTTATGCTTAATATGGTAAGAAAAAAATCTTGTGTTGACATTATCAGTAGCTTTCCCCACTTTTTCATAAAATATTTCTTGAGAACAATGGAATTCCTTGTTACTTGACTGACAGCACCTGAGGCTCAATTAAAGCGGGTATAAAATAAATCATTTCATCTCACAATAAAATCTGATGAAAGTTATTAAAATTAATCCCCCCTTTCCAATCTACACCAGAGACTATGACCTGTAGACTATTCATTAGCCTCTTCCTCGCTGTGTCTGTATTCCCCTTAAAGGGGCAGTTGTACTTTTTCAGGTACTGTTTTCTTTGCTGTCCCTGTCTTTTGCAAGGTTTTATAATTGGTATTATATTGGTCAACTGATGATGACTCCAAATATATTAACATATATGGCCTGAGCTCATGAGTGGCTCATGGTTATGGTGCCAGGGGCAGTAAAGGGACAATATGTAAAAACAACCTCTTTAGCCCAGCATAATTAAGGAGACTAATATTTTCACAGTGAATAACCGGAATAAGGAATCCGCACACTCCAAAGGAACTCAGGTGCTTAACTGTGCCAGGAAGGGCCAGCTCCCCAGTAAATCAAAAATATAAATAAGGCTCCAGGCACTCAAGGGTTCCAGCGTCAGGCAGGTTTATTAGAGGAAGAAAAAAAACAACGTTTCGACCTCACAATGAGGTCTTTTTTTTTTTTTTTACAGTAACCAAATCCAAAGGTGAACAAGATACAAACACGGAAATGAAATGTATATATTTATGAAAATATTCACCGCATGGGATGCTTTACAGAAAAAGCGCAAGTCAGCAACAATGTGAGGACATAACAAACGTACCTTTTTAGAGAAGGTTAAGTATTAGTTTCCAACTGGGCTATAAAGCGGAATGCATTATTGGTAATATTTCATATATATATATATATATATATATATAGCCTTTGCTGTATTGTTTATAGAAACTGTGCTGCTATGCGCTATACTCTGGTTGGTTCTTTAGAGTTAAAATCACTTCCAGATGCGAGTCTTAAATTGCTCCTTTTAGGATTTTTTTTTCCTTTTTAGGACAAGCAAAGATTTAGACAAGCAAAGAAAAAAAAAAAAAAGTTAACAAACCAAAATTAGATATTAAGACACTGGATATTTAAAAGCTCAATTGTACATATTTTCCTAAAACAAAATGAAATATTTGAGGCACTCTGAAATTGCATACCAAAATGCTACTGAAACAATAATATTTGTTTTTGTTACATTAACAAAGTAATTATGAATTAATTTCATAAATATACAGTATTACCTTAGGAAATCAAATAGTGTGCCTGCAAAGGGGTAATAGTCTTCACCTCATAGGTATCATATAGTTTGGTTTTTACACAAGGCCCATGTCCAAGGGCTCTGTGATTCTGTGATGACCCCTTTACCGGTGATCTAGTGGGGGATCAGGAAGATGTGTAGCTCACATGTCACAGATCTCTCTACATCCGGACCCTTTATCTTTATCAGTAGACCATTAACAATATATGTAGGTTATATTCACATCTTAAATTAGTTTTTTTTATGATATTTTCAAGTAAATTTCAATTTGGTAAGGAGGTAGTTATGATGCATCTCTAACTTACTCGTCTCCACTTATTTTTGCACTACTTTTTTAAAATGTCATAGAAAATGAGAGAGTTAAATGCAATTAGTTCAATATATTTTTCCTTCTATGAAGACAATATTAAGTGTTAGAGCTACTTTAAGATGTTTCAAAATTCAAATACCGGTAATACAATGGTGGGAGAGAATTAAAAATAACATTTTACAGTCCAATGTATTATTTTTAATATGACAAGACTAAGCCGATTCAGTGAAATTTTTCTTCTTAATCGATACTGATATCGCTATAACAGCTGTTGAAGATATTGTATTTTGTACAATAAATGTATTGTTGAAACCAAACATGAAACATAGTTAAAATATTTGGTTAAAAAAATATATGGTGGAAGTTCCAAATCCATATTTAATTTAATTTACCATAAGAAAGTAGTAACAAACTGCCTTAAACCTGTTCCCATCAGAAGTATGAATTAACTTTGTGCAATATTTTGACCTGAATAGATCATATTTTATTAGACCACTAAATGACAAATGTCTTATGCTCAAAGCCCTAATTCCAGTTTTCTGCTTGTCTGGCCTAAATAGAATTTCCCAGAATCTCAGTACAAATTTGCATCAGGATTACCTCTTTATAAAAATAGCAATTATTATTATTATTAACTAATAGTGATAAGAATTTAATAACATTGTGATCATAGCACACTATTCATTAAATACTGGTAACCAATTTTTGATTTGCAATTTGTATTAATTTTAAAAAGATTATTTCTACACATTATTAATTTTAATTGCCTGTTTTAAAACAATTTAAAATTATTTTTTTTTTTTTTTTAAATATTGTCTTTTCCGTTATGGGATGTTGTAGACATGTTCTTTATAGTATACCCTAAAGTCACATGGTGATATCCCTGGCGTCCAGTTAACAGGGAGAAATTTAGTTTCACCTTGTTATCACTCCGATTACCTTCCTCGTAGATCACACAGTGATCAGGAAGCAGGGCTTGGTTGTCCTTGTTTCTTGATCACAGCACAGTACTCATTAAGAGTTGTTGTGAAAAAAAGAATGGGAAGCAATTCTGATCAGATTAGTACTGTGGTCATCGTCCTTTCTTTCTTTCTCTCTCTAAACCCTCTTGTTTTTCTCTCTCCCCGTTTCTTTTTGCAAAGGGGGCTGTTCAAAGCCGAGGAGAATGGAAAGTAGTGGACCTGAGCAAAGAAGGCAGGAAGATCAGAAGGGGAGCTTGGGGTGCCAGGGAAAAGATGCGGGGAGCAGTGAGTAGCTTACCAACAGGGGATCAATCTGAGTACAATGTGTCCCTCATAGTGAAGCCAACAATTCCCACAGTGACAAGGCTAGTAAATATGTTGAGATATTAAAATGTGTAATAAAGATTTCTTCTAAATGCCGTACTTAGTTATATTAATAATTGAAAATGCCACATAAAAAGTCTTGATGAAGATTTTCTTTTGGTCACTACTCTTACTGCATTGGAAATGTCGAAAGTTGGCTTGCATATTGAAGGAATCTTTTTTGATTTTGCTGTTTTCTTTTAACATGACTGTTACGATATTCATAACCAGGCTGGTGCTTCAGCAGTGGGGTAATAAATCAAGCTTTGATACTGCCAGTCAAGAACTTTTCCCATAAACAGTGCCCCTTAATTCGTCGTGAAAGATTCAATATGGTTTTCCCATCACTTAATCTGATCCCGTTTACCTGTTAATACATGTTTTTGTGGTAGGCCTATCTTTCTAATTAGCTGTAAAGCACGCTGATAAACATATTAGTCAAGGTGTCTTTTGGATCCAGACCACAAACTATACAGGTTTTGTATTTTATCTTGCCAAGTTTCATACTGGTTTGTTTATATTATAAAAATTTAATTTTTTTCTCTGTTTTTTCTTTGAAATCATGCCAGTCCCCATAATGCTTATTACTAAAGAGGCTACATTTTGCAGACCAAGGCATAGTGAAACAAGTAATTTATTTATTTTTTTTAAAAATTAAATCCTAAAACTATATTTAAAATATAGCAGGTTGATGATCATGTCAACTGTTTTGTCTTGGGTGCTAGTAACTGATCATATAGAGGTCTGACCCTACCATATTAATATAGTTATTATGTTTTATTTGTATAGCTCCACCGATTTACGCAGCTCCTCATTCAACGGGCAAAACAAAATTGACAAAGTATGACAAACTGATGCATTAGGTAAAGAGGGCCCTGTTTGCAAGCTTACACTTGGATAGGCAAAGGCCATTGACAAGGTAGAGGGCACCACAATAAAATAGTTAACTAGCTTTGCCTATTACCAACTTAGATGTAAATGGGGTCCATGTACATATCCACACCCTCCATAATTTTTTAATTTCCTTTAACCTGACCCTGGTATTGTGCTCTCCTAGCCTATGTCACATTTTTTTTAACCTGCCAAAGGAAGCACGCGGCATGATGGCCTCTCTTCATTACCTCCTGCAGCTTAGTAGTGGAGTGCTGATGTTTCTTTTACCTCTGCTAGATGCCCTCTACTGGCACCTCTACCACTTACTAACACCTGGACATTTAATGGCCCAGGAAAGAAAGTGCCCATCACCAGGGACTGTCCCAGGCAGTCCGGAGCCTGTAGTTACCCCAGGTTTCTAGCAACTACACGCATAAGGAGTACCAGACACATTTTCCTTAGAGTGCTAGAGACTCTATCACTGACTCTGATGGCAGAATATGATTTTACCTGAGCTCAGAATGGATAAAGAACGGGGAACTTAATGAAAGAGGGTCTTTTACGGTAAGATACTGGGTGGGAGTGAAAGATTTTCCTCTCTAGAGGTTCCTGATTTAAAAAGAAAAACGTACAATACCTGTAGCAACATGGTAACAACAACTATTATTGAATTAATAGCCCCATGGATACTTCCTTCCATTGACCTTATATATTGAATATATTGAAATGATACATTTGTAACAAACTTAATATAAATATCGTAAAGGATGAAGGGATATTACCTCTTGCAATGTATAGCGCCATGAAGGAGGCTTGGGAGATATTTTATTCTTTTAATAAGTGTTTTCCATAAAATAAAATGTTTATATGTAAGGTTATTTTAGGATAAATGCTATAAAATGTCTAGAGAACCATAGTTTACACAAAAATTCCCAGCCGGTTATTTTTAAGTTGAGATATCCCCTTTAGAAGATACAGGAATCTCTTGAGGCCTTAATTCTGACCTGGATTTCAGTGGGTTATTTTTGTTAGTATGAATTGACTGTTCCTAATTTTGGCAATCCCTTGTTTGCTTTTTTCTGTTTGTTGTTAAATATGTGTTAATAAGTAGTTTAGTATAACCCTTTTTTTTCCAAGTTTCACATTTTTAAAACAGGTCTCTTAGTTTGTTTTTTTTATTCTTGTTTTTAACAGCTATTGTGATAGTTAATGTCACATGTCTCATGTGTTTACATGGCTCAGATTTTTTTTTTTATAAAAATACCTTGTATGAGAAGTGCAAGAATAAAATGTGTGGGCCTAGAATGGTTGACAAGGGTTGGATTCCAGTTAAAAAGGCAAAGCTAGGTTAGGAGTAAGAGTACATGCAGGAGTAGGGGCAAGTACAGCCAAGTGGCCCTTAGTCCTCATCTCCTGTACATACGTACACATTCACTGTCCCCCCAATGCAACACACAGTTTCCCTCGCCACCATACCTGGGAACTTGTAGGCTCCCGCGACCTGGAGGATTCGGGTGTTGACCTGGAGAACCGGACAAGCAGCGCTTCTCCCAAAGTCCTCTGGGCCAAACCCTGAGAATTCCCAGGTATGCTCATCACTCATTCAACTTACATGCACACCTTTTCTGGCAGCTGCTTAGCTGGTACTGAGGGGACCCCCATAACATTGTGTTGGACCAGCCCTGCTTGAAAAAATTGGACTGGTGTATTGCCCAGTATTGAAGCATATCTTCAAATTCCTTCTCTTTTGCCCCTCATGGCGCCCCTAAAACAAGCCATTAAAGGTATGTCCCTAATACCGATCAAATGTTATTTATATAATACATATAAAATAACCAATTAAAAAAATATATTATCTGTTATGAGGAAAGGTTTCTTGATTTTCTTTTCCCCAGGATCTGGTTGATTACTCTTCCCCATTTTGTATCTCCTTATCTACAGAAAATAAACTGGTTGACGAATTATTTATAAAAGTATAAAAGTGAAACACGCAGTCTCAGTAGATATTAGAAGCGTACATTTGCTTGCAGTTATTCCCCTATATGGGCCTCTGCAGATTTATCTACCCTATGTAAGAAATATTGTAGCTGTAAAGAATAATTTATTACAGTTTTATATAAAAAAAACCAGTTTTCTTGTTTTCCTACCAGAAAGGTATTTTTGTTTTACTCGAGTGGTATTTTTATGAGTAACATTCTGTTGGGCGCTTTCTTTTGATGACTTACTTTAAAAACATTTATCTCAATGGCGGATAAATCTTTCTGCCCCTGTCAGCTCTCTGTAAACAAACAAAGAGACTTGTGCCTCTCGCTTGTTTTACACAGCTTGACCTCAGGTTGCAGATTTTGTAAATTGTGTGTTAGTGAAAAGGGCTCGAGAGCAAAAAAAGAGAAGTGAAAAGAATTTCTATTTTTCCCAAGTTGCCCTGGGACCACGCTCATTTGTCGACATGTAAAAAGCCCGCACAATGCCTTCAGAAATGTACACAAAACACTGATTAGGGGCTGGCATTTAGTAAGAGGCACTATTAATACCAGAATAGCTTGTTTTGTTGGCTCCATAATATCTACCTGCCTCTTTCCCACACAGTATTTCCACCGTAGCCAAGTCAACATTCATTAAATCCACATTAATGTTAAAAAATGCAAATACGTGATTTACAGTGCTTTCAGTTTTGAATAAGACTCTGTTTCTCCTACCTTTTAGCAAGAGTCAGTAACCTTACTACAGATATAAAGTCTCCAAGGGTAAAAAGATGAGCACGTGTTGGTACGCCATATATCGGGGGCTGCCGCCCGGGACATAGTATAGTCACCTCCAGTGCTGGGGTTCATCAAACACCGGGGTGGAGGTTGCATTAAATCCCTGCGCATATGTATGGAAAGTGCGGCCTTTAATTCAATGGGAGCACTTTCTTGCTACTGATTGACAGCTTCAAGCAGTCACTCAGTGGTGAGAATAGTCACTTTTGGAAGTGTGCATGTACTCACAGCTTACTTTAAGGACTAAGGCTGTTTTTTACACTTTTTTTGCACTTTAGCTATCTTGTTTTCAATCATAAATCAATAAAAAGCTGTAAAGAATAGACATGTTTATACCGGTAGTTATTTTTATCATTTATTTTGTTTTTAATAAACCTATTGCAGTATTTTAATAGATGTCTTTCTCAGAGTATGTGCAAGTACAGAAATAACTCTGATTTGTTTTCAGCAACACCCCTCGTGTACAGAAGTGTACCAGATGCACGGCTATGTCATATTTTTTGGATGTTGCGGGGCCAAATTTGGAACACGTGCATTTCTGTTTTTAAACTTGGAATTTTGACAGATCACGTTCCTGGCTCATGTCTCATTTGAGGCATAGTAGAGGTCCCATATTTCAATTTAACCCCATAAGACTATATATTTTTTAGAAACTAGAGAATACAGAGAATCTGATTAGGGGCATATTGGCATTTTCCATTCAGCTAATTGCACACCAGCACTTTCTGAGTGGATATGTGAAAGAAAGTAAAAGGTTCTTGATTTGTATTCAGCAACAGAGTACCGCAATATACCACGTCAGGCACATTTCGATATGGATACTTCACACCGGGCTGCCTGGAACGAGAAAGAAAACATAAAAATAAATCCCACCTTTTTGCATGCATCAGGATGAATACTACACATTGGAGTCTTTCCTCTTTTTTGTACGTATGGCAAAGTTTCTGCTTTGCTTGAGCTCAGAACAAGTGTTTTTAAACATCTTCGAGGTCTCTCGTTTCCTGGGTTTGGGGGTATTTTTCAAATGTTTTTGGTATTTTTCCATCCTTGGGTTTTGAGGGTATTTTTGGGAATTAGTTTTGTGATTACCTAAAACAGCGGTTCTCAACCTGTGGGTCGCGACCCCTTTTGGGGGTCAAACGACCCTTTCACAGGGGTCCCCTAAGACCATCGGAAAACACATATTTCACAATATATAATTACATAAATTACATATTTTTATGGTTGGGGGTCACCACAACATGAAGAACTGTATTAAAGGGTCGCGGCATTAGGAAGGTTGAGAACCACTGACCTAAAAGGTCATTAATCCGCTACACAGCAGGTTAAAAATAGAAAAAATGTAATGTAAAATGTTATGAGATATGCGACAAGTCAAGGTCACTGACACTGATCGATGGGATGTAGTGATCATGTAGATAATACAATTTTTATTTTTCAATAACACTTACCTGGGGCAGATCTAGCACAGAATAAAAATGGCATTCTATTGTCACTGAACCCTTCAGTCTATGGAGAAGGCCACCTATATGCTTGATTTAATATGCCTGTTAGTAGTGGGTATGGCTGAAACACTTAAACCCAATAATGAGAAGTGTCCACATACTTATGGCCATACAGTGCATGTAAACATATACCAACATTTTTACTACTACCGAGCTATTGGCAGATATTGGCAGATGCCAGAAAATATTATTATACATAATTTTTATACATAATAATACATTTAATAATACAATTTAAATACTACTACCAATAATAATACAATTGCGCAAGGTTTTCTGTTGATTTAGTTATGGATTTATATCAGATGTGAGATAAAGGACAAATGGACATCCCGCAGTTAGTAAAGCATTGATTAAAATGTTTCCAAATTAATACACTTCACTGAGAAATCAGTTTGTACCTCGCTGAACATTTCTGGGAAAAGTGGCATATGCTCTCAGGACAGTTTCTTTATTCTCTTGCATGTTGTGTACAATGGCCCTTCACGAAGAAAGCATGTTTGGTCTGAGGACATTTCAGCCCAGTTGCTTTGTGCGTAAACAAACTGTATAGGTGCTTTGTGATTGAAATAATCTCACATGATAAATTCTACAATGTTCTCATGTCAAAAACAGTCATCTAGTCCTGGCCTGGGGTTCTGGAAATAATCCAGGATAAACAAGCACCCCAATGGAAGCTCTCCAGAAACGCCCAGACATACTTAGCTCCAGCAGAGCCAAACTTAGGAAGAAAAAAAAATCTTTTATACAGTACTCAGCATACTTTCAAGGATTAATTAAAAGCTAAAAATGCTAAGCAAGTTGACTTAGAGAGAAAACAATGAATATCCCCTTGGGAGAAGTCTTTCAGCAATTATTCTTATGAACAGCCACTACATCAAGTATATGGTAGGAGATTGTACAGATTGCTGGAGCTATTCTTAACCCCGATACTAGAGAATAAGTTAGTGAGCTCTTAATAGTTTGAAGAAAAAAAAAACCTTTCGGAAAATTTGCCTGCAAAGAAGAAATGTTGTCATAGGAGTCACACATAAAGATTGATGAGATTATCTGACCTAGAGCACCTGACGCTCCACTAACTATTAAATGGAATTTATTCCTGACTTCAACAAAAAGTTGAACATACTTTCCTATTACTGAATAGCATGCTTGAGAACGTCATGTCCGCTCCTAAAATTATACTGAGACCCCCCCCCATACTTCCCTGGAACACACTTTCAGTATGAATAAAAAAAGGCAATGGTGGCTTTATGGCTTAATGTAAAGAAGAGGCAATCATGGGATTTGCTGACAACATTTTGACAGTGTTTATAAATCCGAATAAGCAATGCACATTTATTACATAAGCATCCGTATGATTTTTCCTCCCCAATAATTTACCTCTGCCTAGTTGTTTCCCACACAGATTTGTCACCTATGCTACATGCACCTATAAATATCAGTGCCATTGAGCTTAATGTTTAAATACATAGCTCCAAAACATTTGCCTCTAATCACTAAACTGAAATTTCTCATTGAACTTGCATGCCTTCACCTGAAATTCTTAAAATGTAAAGTTGCATGCGCTCACATTAATTGCAAAATGGATGTGTCTCCGGGCACACTATCTCCTCTGGTTGGAGGGAGAGGATGTGCCCAAAGGCTCGGTCCTTAACTTACTTGCTCTTTGTTTGCTAGTGTTAGCATGCAAGGGCATGTGATCTCCCCACTGACTGAAACAACTAAATGCACAAGCTTGGTAGTTTTAATACATACATTTAGCTAAATGCTATATGACAAAAAGTCACTTCAAACAAAGGCAGAATTCTCTGTTCCAGTGGTGGTTAAAGCTCCCCCTCTGCCTATAGATTCCTGGGCATAGTCATCCTAGCAGGTGAAAACAGAATAGTGGGGCAACTCAGCAAACAAATATAATCATAGGCCACTGGGCAATAAGTGAGAATCTCCCCTGATTAGTCCACTGAGCTTGAGAATTGATCTGGGATTTTTGCAGAACAGATCTCAATTACTGTATTTGCTCGATTTTAAGACAAGGTTTTTTTCAGAGCAAAT
>VKOC01000001.1:55652728-55670491 GCA_009364415.1 Spea multiplicata | reverse complement strand
GTCTGCGTCCATCGCGCAGACCTTCCCCGGCTGTCAGAGATCAGAGTTCCCCTCACCAGGGACAACCCCCGCTGCTAACCGCACCTCCATCCGGCTGCAGTGGAAGTTGCCTACGAATCGCGTAGACATGTACACGCTGCCGGGACACCACACCGGGAGTCAGAAGCACCAGTAAGGTTTTTTTTGGGGGGGTGCTAAATGCGGGGCATAAGGCATTTCTATAGGCAGAGTGCTCTATGAAATGCCTTTTAATCCTCTATATGCCACTCTGCCTCCTGAAATGCCTTATACCTCACTATATGACACTCTGCCCTATAATATGCCTTTTAACCCCATAACTGGGGGCAGGTTGGAAAATAAAAGGAATTAAAAACAAAATATTTTTCTCAATCATAGCTTTTATTAAAAAAATAGTTTACTCAGTTTACATGAATTAACATTTACTGGTAAAACTTTTTTCCGATAGGTCATCTTATATTCAGGCTTTTTCTTTTTTTCCTAAATTAATATTCAGATTTTGGGGGGTTGTCTTATAATCGAGCAAATACGGTACATCTCCTACTGTGCCCCACACAACCTTTTGGAGTTACAATCCTGTCATACATCAGTGACCATTGCATTCTGTGATATATTATTTTATTTATTTTAATATTATCTGTGATGTAAACACCCATAACTGAAAATGGAGATGATGCCGCATAAAAATAAACTTAGCTGGCTTTGGTTTGACGTCTGTTGCTTCTGGCAGTAATGTACTTAAGTTTGTACAAGACACAAATTCAGCAAATTACAACATGCCTAATTTTCGCTATATACTTGTATTAAGATTACTAGATTTGATTAAAATATATTGCACAACTGGCATGAGATCTTGAAAAGCACGTGCGGGTAGATGAAATCATTACTTTATATTAATAACATTGTAATGATTTAATACCGTCATCAACTGGTGTGACTTAGAAACAGGTTTTAGAAAATAATTGTAGCCTGGTCAAAATCTACAACCATGGCTTCTATATTACATGGAAAAGTAGAATCTGATGGCAGATAAAACCCATATGTATTTAATTATTGGTCAAGATAGCCTATCTGGTGAATGCTTAAATCCTCTCACTTCCCTAATCCCATCCTATTTGTAGGAAGCATATCCAATTTAATACTGTCTAACATGCTATCTAAGTAAATAGCTAAAATAAAATTATGTGTTGGAGACAAATATTCCAGAGTGGAAGTTAATAACCCTCTTCCACCTTCAGAATTATGAGATTCTTGCCGCCTTCTTCATTTAAACCATTTCACAATATATAATGTCATCATGTTCCAAAAGCTCTATTTGCTATAGCTAATACGCAGACAGATGTTGGTTTCTTTGGGTCTCCGTACATTCAATTTATTTTAATTTAGTAGTTTGTTTGAGGTAAAACTAAACTTTCCATACTATCTGATCAAAAGACTCAACATAAGGTTACTTAAGGGCTCAGCCTTAAAAAGCAAAAAAATAATAATCTGTACTAAAGCACTGCCATGTTGGAATAACTAACTAAATATCTGTCCTGGACATGATATGGTCATGGCCGATAATCAGTCATCCAATAAAGACAAGTGACCTGCTGGATTTTATTAAACACCTGCGACATTCATAAAAATAGACGTAAACGTATACTCATAACCCGCAACCTCAGCTATTAACATAATTAATTAAGTGCATACTAAATGAATGTCCTAGCTTACTAGGACATGATCCCCTGGGGATGCTGGTGCAAGCGTAAACAATGTTTACATTGCTTACCTGCGTCCTCCCTGCATGGTAGCAAAACTCCCCAGGGCCATCCCATGGAGAGTCCTGCATGTAGCCCTCCGGCTAATGCCACCCGAGTTGTCATACCTCAGATGGCCAACTCCCGCACTGACGCCAGACCCCAAGGGACCCCCTGCCACAACAAGAACATAACAAAACAAGGGAAGGCGAGCGGGAACTGTGCTCCGGAAGATTTTTCAAAAGCGAGAGAGAAATAAACACCTCTTGTGAGGGGTAACAGCAAGCATTAGCATAATCCCCTAATAGAGGGTCACCATTGGACTAACACACCAAAACGATGAGCCACAAATGCATTTCTTGTAAAATCATCTGTGTGTAATTTTAGTAAAGAACCTCATTTGAATTATACAGAGTTGGTACAGTAAACACATACTGTATTTGATAAGTAATGTAGCAGCAATAATTTGTACACTGTTAGCCACTGATAAATGCAGAAGACCTACAAGTGTCCTAGGCTACAGTCTATGGGCCAAGGTGACAGCGGTGCCACTGCCAGGTTGGTCAGGTAGGAGCCCAGTTGCAGGAAATATCAGAGGCTCAGTTTGTACTCCATGATGCATCATTACAGACAGGCAAAAGGTACAGACGAGTAAAAATGATTTACTGAATAAGCTGTACTTTTATTTTGAACATAATCCTTCTATATACACTGCATTTCACGTTCCCAGCGTAACAAAATGATTTTCGATTGGTTATTTGCATGCACCGACCCAGAATCCCTTGTGTTTGTGGCAGCACCATGAGATTTCTGAGCGAAAAAACAAACCTTCTGGCTTGTCTGGTGTCTGTAGGTGAGTGTTTAATAATGCTTCTACTACCCCCTTAATTTTAAGTGGAAGAATTTTCCATCACCTTTACCCACCATAACTACTTCAAAATTTCCAAAAATTCTATCTCTCGAGCAACAACCAGAGCATCAAACAAAGCGAGTATGAAGGAAGTAGAACAAGAAGCTGTAGCCAAAAGCAAAAGATAGAATAAATGAGATGAACGCAACGCTTACTTCTTGATTGGGGATTCCTTTAATGACAGCATTCTTGCCTCCTACAGGTTATACACATTTTGCTTCACAGAGACATGCAAACCAATATGTTTCTTTGCATATTTATTGAATTGAATCTGTGTGTGTATGCGAAATGTGTGGTCTTTGGTTCAATTGACCATTTGCAGGAAATGTATACATTTGAGAAAAGTAAAAAAGCAGTTCTCACCCCTTCCCATTTCTATTTATGGTCCCTGATCACAACCCTCTACATTATTGTAAAACTATGATAACTTGTATCAACTGTGAAACTGCAAACAATTTTCAATTAAAGGAGTAAAAAAATATTGAGAAATATTTCAGAACACATGGAAATGGCTAATATGTAAATGCCTGTAAACATTATATTATTCAAAAGTCCAGAACTATTTTAAAAACAGCACAATATTTTTGAAAACATATTTTTAATCTTATTCTACTAATAAAAATGGTGGGAGCTCCCCTTTAACCCCTTTAGTCCCCTATAGACGTACTGGTACGTCCAAAAAATGCATCTAAAGAAACCCATATGGACGTACCGGTACGTCTTGGCCTTCTTGCAGGGACACATCCTCTGTCAGCAGCTGTAACCGCCTAACCTTGTAAGTCTACAATCTTGTCCCTGACGTCCTTGGACAGCTCTTTTGTCTTGGCCATGTTGGAGAGTTTGGAATCTGATTGATTCCAAGACAGGTGATTCCAAGACAGGTGAAGACAGGTGTCTTTTATACAGGTAACTTAGAGAGTGCTCCTAATATCAGCTCATTACTTGGTTTAAAAGACACCTGGGAGCCAGACATCTTGCTGATTGATAGGGGAAATACTTATTTCACTGAGTAAAATGCAAATCAATTTATAACTTGACATGTGTTATTCTGGATTTTTCTGTTGTTTTTCTATCTTTCACTGTTCAAATAAACCTTTAAATTAACCTTTATTAAAATTATAGCCTGATCATGTCTTTGTCAGTGGGCAAATGTACAAAATCAGCAGGGGATAAAAAAATTTTTCCTTCACTGTATTCTTTTGGTCTGGTTTATCTTTTTTTGCAGTTACTGTGATCTTTTGTTTGCTTTTTTTATGGTTTTCTTTCAATTATTTTTTTTCATAGTTCCAATGTATCAATGTGGGTGTGAGGCAGAGGGGGGCCACATAGATTTTAAAGATTATGGTTACATTTACTTTACCTCTGTATGAAGATAAAGGATTAATGTGATCCCCGGCACTCTGTAGGTATATCACCACCGGTGTAAGCTCAGAAATGTCATCCTTGAGAGGGCAGCTAAGGGAGCAGCAGACAGTACTCTCCTCTCTATAGCCACAGGGAACAAACTCATTCAGCGTTTATGAGTCATAACAGAGTCCCTGCTGTATATTATAGATAAAGCCCAGTGATGTGGGACTAGAATGAAATAGTATGAGGGAGCATGTAAGTACCTTGCAGGCCTGCAGCCCCCACCAACATCAGCTATCTGTTTTTCTTTATTCTTGTAATAAACACAAAATTCTAGATGATTCTGTGCCTCAACAATATGGCAACAATCTGCGCCAGAACCTTTTCAGTTTCAGCGTGACAATGCCCCCATACATAAGGCGAGTGCCGTATAGTAATGATTTGGCAAGATTTGTGTAGAAGAACTTAAGTTACCTGCACAAAGCCCTGATCTCAACCCCATGGAACATCTTTGGGGTGAATTAAAACTGAGAATGTTTTGTTTCTCTGACTCCTTGCTTCTTGTTTGGACATTTGGCTTCTTCCTGACCGTTACAGTTTATCTGGCCCTTTATTTTCAGGACTTCTGCCTCTGAGTGGACTGTTCCTGCGTCCACAGCTGTTACTCTGCATGTGATATCCAGGTTACTTATTCAAGTGGCTTACAGTGGGCCAGGTCTGATTATTATTAATAATAACAATTATCATTAGCAATTTATGTTATTATTACTTATTGTTTTCTATAGTGCCATCATGTTCAGCAGAGCCGTACAATGGGTAACACGGACATATAGCCAGCGACATGACATAACAATTTCACTAACAGACACAAGAGGTAAGGAGGGCCCTGCTCAAATGAGCTGTATCTATCATATATGATGATATGTATATAATCATCTGCAGAATATGATCTATATTACACAAAATAATAAACAGTAGTAATAATAATATATAGCATTTTTATGTATTGGTAGGATTTTTTCAAGGATACGTGTATTATACCTCATTTGCCCTTTTCAGATTTTTAGATTACACTTTGACATTCATGTTATGCAGAAGCTTTGTGGGAGATAACCATTGGAGTGCGTTTGTTTCTCATTCACTGACCCGAAAGTTGAGCAGTCAGGTTAATCTGTCTGAAAAACAAAAGTGGTCAATTTGGCCGAAAGGATAAACAAGTAGAAGCTGCCGTAGGCTGCAGCTGGCTAGGTTGGGAGTTCAGTGTATGGCCTTGGACTGAACTGTCTTTTGGCAACAGCACAACATGGAATCTACAAGACACTGCCAAGCACAAGTAACTACAATCAATCACTTTGTGTGAATTATTTCTTGGACCTCATCTACACACAGGATAAATTGTCACTGCACTTTTAAAAATAACATAGTGACAATTTTGTAATGAAATTTTACGCCCTCCTTACGTTAGGTAGCTTGTTGCTAGTAAAACATAGGAAGATATCAGGTTGACCAAGGTTTTTCGTGGTGTCTCCCTTGCAACCTTATCAACTCCAGGTAACTGCTTACTTTATCTGGCCGATGTTATTAGGTGGTTGACAATGTGGCATTTATTCCCTAAAAACATGGTGTGAAGGAGAGTTATATTTACAGCTCAGTAACTTCACTCTGTATTATGAAGGACCAACCCCAGATGTGCTGAGCTTACTTTACATAATGTGTCGTTTAATCATTTAGACATTATTCTAGAAATGTTCTAGAAAGCCGTGTTTTTTTTATATACATTATACAGTATTTTCTTGTAGAGAAGCTCACTGAGGTTAGCTTTTCATAATGTGATATTAGTGATTTGAAATGTTCAAAACTGCAAAATCCAGTGTTAGCTAAAACGCCAGATAATCAGTATATTGTATTTTTTTCAAGCACTAATAAATCCCTGAGGTTTGACACAGATATTGACAATTGTTCTCTATATAGTTGTTTTTCCTAATCTTTTGATTTTCCATTTTACCTTTTTGTCATCTATACATCATACAGAGATACAAACCCCCCTTCCCCTTGGGGTCAATGTACTGAAAATCTATGATAAATGAACAGTGCAATTACCTATCGATGTTTGGATTTAGGTCATAATTCCGAAGAAATCCCCAGTGTTTTCGTCTAAACATCAGCTGCTTGTTCGCGTATTTTTCAGCTTTTTTTCAGAGTTTTTGCCCAGCAAAACAAATCGTTTCCAGTGCAGCTGACACCAAGCCGGTGTGAGTTTGGGCAGCGGTTAGCCGTGAATATGTTTTCTTTACAAAGACAGTGGTACAATGCACATGCTTCCTGTCTTTTTACAACTTGTGAAGCTGATGTTTTTATAAGGTTTTATCACTCTTTGGAACATTATGTTTTTAGTTATGGGTTGTACCTACGATTTGTTGCACTGCCTATCATTTTGAAGCTTTTCAAACACATTTGGTTCCTTTGGTCTCAAGGGCTAACTTATACAAGGCCTAGACTGGCCATTAGGCATCCAAGGCAAATGCCCAGTGGGCCGGCGGCTGATAGCACCGCACACTAAGCTTTGTGGCTGCACTTTTGTTAGAGTATACAGGTGGCAGCCATGCGTACATCATTTACTGGCCACTGGTCTTAAAGTACCAGTCCTGCCTTTCTCTACCAGTAAGGCACTGAACATGGAGCAACTGGGAAGGATAAGTAGAGCTGCACCAGCCACAAGGAAGTTAAACTAATTCTATATGCCAGTGGGTTTCAAACACACTGGGTCTGGGCCAAATGTAAAAATGTGTTTAGATTTGGAAACGAGTCTCCTATTCTGATCCATATTTTTTCAAAAATATAAATAAAAAGAGAATATAAAAAGACATTGCATGAAGACCAGTGGTGTCACCGTGGCCAACGACTGATCTTACAGCAGATAAAACACACAGACTAGATTTCTTTATGTTTCTCTACAAAAAAAAGATAGAAAAGGGAAAAACCCAGCTACAACTTAGGTAGTGCAGTATGCCATTGGATAACGTTTCTTTACATCCCTGCTCTGAAAGATCACATTGAAACAGCGGAACAAAACTTAAAATATCGGAAAGAAGAATCACAACATTTACAGTACTTTAGAGCCAAACGGTCAGCGAAACATTGATCACAAGGTTAATATAGTTTGAATAATGTCCATGTTCTTCTTTAAAGCTTTTGTGCATATCTGTCATCAACATGTGCTATCACATTACTGTTTTGTCTGTCTTTTAATGTATGGTATTCTTGAAAATATTTTCTTTGGTAACTTGCACAACTGCCCGTGTTCTCCTGGGGGCCATGTGCAATGAACAGGTGCTGCACTTCAAAGACTGTAAAACAATGGAGCTAACTTAGGACAAAGATGGAAATTCAACTTGTGACCCAATGTACAGTGAGAAATAGAATATGATGCCTATATCCCATTGTGCATTTGCAGACTAATTATCTTCTCCTTTTTTTTTCAGGACACAGACTTAAAACAGATATTTTCCCAAAGCCTGTATGCTTCAGTTCAGCACACAAAATAACCCTTTGTAATGCATGTTTACTAATTAAAAAAAATTATAATATTTTTTTTTAAAAAATCTATTTTTATATGTCACTCCTTTCTCGTAATCTGCATGATTATTTTTCCCGGTTACGTTTTTGCTTTCCTATTGCCAGGTTGCTGATTGTTGTTTTTTTGGTTCAAACAAACTTTGTAAGAGTGGAAGAGAAAATGCAGATGACTTCAGAGCAAGAAATATCGGTCTTTCCACTTTTAGCCATGGATATTGTTTTCCATGGTTTAAATATTTTTGTAACATTATTTGAAAACACAATCTATTTACAACAATATTGTAAAATAGCCTAAAATGTTAAACTAAATGTCTGCGAAAAAAATAACGCAGCATAAAAAACAAGCTATAGGTTATAGGTTTATTTATGGTATTTTTCATTAACATTAGAGTGCAGTTTCATATTTTAATGTGTTTTATGGCAATGTACTAATAACTATCCCTCCCATTTTATTTAATCCTATACCTCTGTACAATGTCATCAACAACATTAAAACCAGTTGTACTGTAGACTTATAATTTATGTCACTCTAAAGGTTAGTATGCATGCATGTGTGTTTGGCCAAGGAATATTTCTGTTTCCCAATCGCTTAACAGAAATACTTGTTTTTTGTCTCATAGCACTTGAATGCTATTACATTCACACAGTGCAGAGTATTTCCATCCTCAATCGTTCCACCTACCCTGTCGAATTTAACACTTTCATAACTAAATGCTTCATGTCATAACTGTTCCCAGAAATGATTGCATTATTTTTACGGGAACCCCACTGTTAGAATGAGTCATTTCTGAAAATTCCCAGGTATGGATACAAGGTAACAAGATTTGTAGGAGTAACCTAAGGTTGGAAGTAAGTGATGACGTAAAAAGCATTATCACTACAAAGGAACAAGTACCTCTATCTCTTTTTTCCATGTTACCGCTGTTTTTTTATATTTCCAGGTCATGAGGTACTGATCCTTAGAAAATGAGCCAGTGTTGAGGCCAGGGGACTGCACAGCTTTGTTACTTCATAACTTGGGCTGTGTGTGGGTGTGTTTTATATATATATATATATATATATATAATATATATAGATATATAGATATATATATATAGAAATTAGACATATGCAAATAGACCAAAATAATTTTTTGTTTAGTTTTTGGTCCATTCCTTTTCGGACAAAAAAATATTTTTCCGACCCTTTAGGTTCTGACAAAAATCACAGGGGATTTTAAATTCAGAAACGAAATTCGTTGTCACTCACACTCTCACCCTGATTCATTCTTTCATACTCTTTCACATTATCTCACACTCCTCTGATTGGCTGAGCAAGGGAGAGACTGTCCCCTTGCCTCTGCCTTTTTGTGGAAGAGCACAGAGAGGCCAGAATATTGATCGATTTGTGGAGAAAGATACGTGCATCTCTTTCTCAATAAATCTGTTTTCATTATTTCAACCTCTTGATGAAAATCTGCAAAATAATGGAGGCTCTGGGCACACCCTGTCCTCTGTTCCTCCAATCACAACAGAATCACTTTTGCTGGATTTTACTGGTAGACAATCTCCATAGAGAAGCGGATGAAGAAAGAAAACACGAGGAGCAGCAGACGAAGAAAGAAGAACAATAAGATGCAAGAGAAGAAGGGGAGAAGTGTGGCAAGTAGACATGGACACAGAAGAGGTGGGCATAGAATATAAGGCTACATTCTGAGAGTGGAAAAGCACTTTTATGAATTAAATTCATGATTTAAAACAGTGTGTTTCTCCATCCATTACCACACTGAGAGCCCAGGAAAAAGCCCTGTGAATATAAACAACTCAGCGTTTGTCTATACACATAAATATCTTTAAATGATCTTGGTCTTTGGGGACAATCTCCACATCATCTGAGATAGCAAAATGTATATATGTTTAGTCTGGAGTGAATTAAAACAAAAATAAAAACTTTCCACTTTTAGCTATAATTTTGATGATTGCTAAAACATTACAAAAGATGCATTTGTAGTAATGATTGGTTTTTTTGCTCAAATATGAAAGTAATAGTTAACTGCTGCAGTTAACTATGATAGTAATATATACTGTTATAATTTTCGGGCACTGTACCAGGTAGTTGCCCCATTCTCTCAATGTTGTTGTGAGTGGAGAGCATGGGCCAGCTAGGGAAGATCCTCTGACCCTGGGAGACCAAGGGAGATGGGAAACGCAACAGATGAGATCTCCTTTGAAGCTCCCACATGCCTTTTCGTGTCACTAGCACCCTGAAGTGGCCAGCAGGTAGCCATACCTTCTATCCCACCCATTTTCGGGATGGGACAAGCCCACCTCCAAGGCTGACACCACCACTTGACATGCTCCCAACATAAGTGTTTTAATTTGACGCCTGAAATGTTGTAGATTATGTGCATCATGGGGGCAGCCATCTTAACTTTCTGTTATCCACCAATATAAGCTTACCTAAAATCTTAATTTCTCCAAAATCATTATTTTAATTGAAATATTGAATATTTTTATGATTAAGAATACTGTAAGATTGGTAAAGTATGTAAAAAACAAAGCTACTTCACACCAGGTTTATGGAGTATAACTCAAACAAAAGATGTATGTCTTAAACTATTAAGGGGTTAATCTGAGTTTTAATCATTATGGACAATGGGCGGTCCCTAAACCCATTGAAAACAATGCATTTTGAGCCCCTACATATACAGGCTTTGTCATTAAGGGGTTAATTAGAATCTGAATAAATAATTCTAATACACAGAGCTGACAAAGCCGATAATTATACCACTGGACTACGCATCTCTTGTTCTTTATCCAGCCACACTTTATTTGTATTACAATTGTAGAATCTGATAGGCAGGGTCATATAGGAAATTGTTTGTTAGTTGATCCCCACTGAAAGAGATCGCGACCTCTGGTTGGGTCATCTTTTGGGGATCCTAACAGATACTAATTAAACATTTCTACAAATAATGGCTGGATTTCTATGTTACCTCTAGGTTGGGAAAGTGTTCTTTATATTAGAATTTTTGTTTTATTAAAAAGTTACATTTTAATGATTACTAGTTTTCTGAGACACACATCTTTTGCTTGATTTATATTTAGATAGGGTTAACCCATCCCTGATTGATAACAGGGACCAATTTATGGTTTATATGACATTTATTTCTCATGTCAAGTGTCCCAAAGGGGAACCCTCATATTTATTAATACATTTAGAATATGATGAATGTATTTTATTTAGTGTAATGTCTCATCTATACACATTATTGTGATTTAAGGCTGTAACATCGTGATACACTCGTACCCGCTTAAACCTTACAAAGGAGAGAAATTGTGGGAGGAAAAAGGGGCAGAGGGATTTCAACCCCAAAAGAGGGAATATGATGACCATGTCCATGTTACTTATAGATCTGGATATCCACAAGATGGCACTGGTAGCCAGATGCCTAGCATTGAAAGGTCAGTAACACAAACCTAGCATCAGGGTTCAGGTAGCGTTAAAATAATCTTTGACTATGGAATTGTAGATGTAAATATGGCCTCTAACCACCTGGACAGGGGTTACATGAACAATTATTAGAAAGGGGACCCTTGAGATGTCTGTGACACTACATGGCATTAAATATTTTTTTTGTTTTTATGTGGCAAGCACTACAAAATACAAAATTATAGTGTATAGTTTATTATCCTATATTTTTGTTTAGCAATGCTTATAAATTAAGACAGCATTCATTGCGAATATTATCAATATAAGATTTATTAATACCGGGATTAAATAGTAACAATGCCTAATATATCATGGCAACCTATGATGCATGTATGATGCAGGATTCCAAACACCTTGCAAATATATAGAATAATATATGTATTTTATTTTTAATACCTGCCTACCGACACCAGGGACCCAGGGAAGCTGAGATTCACCCAGAGACTTCAGGTTAAACACAGATGGATCCTAGATAGACAGACAGACAGACAGATAGATAGATAGATAGATAGATAGACAAGCCAAGAACTAGCATTATCACAGCTATCCAATCGGAAAATAATGTTGGAACCTTACTGGTGTCAATGCTCTCAGGCAAAAAAAAAAGTAATCCGGTCTATTATGTCAGCGTGATGTCTTTGTATCAAAGAGAGAAAGAAAAAAAGAGTTTCCAGTGGTCAGATCCAAACAAAGCATGTTTTATGAATTTACCCATCAGATTGGGCTTTTCCAGCAACATAAAACCATCAATTGGTTTAAAAATGCATATTTCACAATGACCAGCATTTAATATTTCACCATGAGATCTATTACAACAATTATAACAATAAAATGATGAATTAGCTTTGTAGGACATTTGGATTAACCGTATTGTATCATAGGCTAGGATACACCGACAAATTAGAGGGACTGTCTCCTGATCCTCGTCTCCAGATCACTCACGCTATAGAATAAACATGGTTTTGTTTGTTAGATCTCCCCAGAGGTCCTGCGTTTCCATGAACAGAAATCTTCGTCTGTATATGTCTTAGCCAAAGCTTTCAATATTGAAAAACAGTGGAAACAAGTGAAAGCGCTGGGGGCTGAGATCTACATTTGCCAAATGCCCTGTGTCCTGTTCACCTGCTCTTCCTGCTGGAGGAAGGATGTGGGTTGATCATGAAAAGGAAGCAGGGAAGATAAGTTTTGTATTTTAGGTTTCACTGCAAAAAGAGAAATCATTGTCCAGCAATACTATCAGAGCTTTGTTTTCACTTCTTGTTAAGGGTTAGCAGCTGCTTAATGTTTTTCGGGGATAGATAAGCAATGTGACATTTGTGGCTATTCACATGCATTGATTTGTTTACATTTATTATGCTCTCAACAGTATTGCATATTACTTAGAGTCTGGAAGCTTTCCGAAAAAAATGAAAAAAAAAAAGATTAAAAACAATAAAAGGGGAAGACGAAATTAAGTAAACAAAGTGTGGGTTAACAGTGATTTAATTCACTAGAGGATTGCTGAGAGATGTCTTTGGCCAGCTGCGTGTTGTGTTGGCCATAGTAACATATTGTAGCGACTGCTGTGGATGGGTGTGGTTGTGTTGCACTTTTTTTGCAACCTTGTGTAATAGAAATATGTAGACATACACAGTTTTAAAGAGACCGTTTAATATTCCAGAATTATATTTAAGCACATAATATTTTCTGAGTACTTTAATATGCATTATTAAAAAGGTAATAAAAAATAATAATAATAATGTACTTACATTAGAGAGAGGCTGCAGCTACAGAGCTGCAGCTCCTTACCTCTTCTGTGGCCGCTGTTGCCACTGATTGGCTGCTTGAAGCAGGAGAGCACTTCCATTGAAATCAATAGGGTAACATTCCACGCATGTGCGCAAGGTTCTCCTTAAACTTCCACCACAACAGTTGCCTAGCCAGCGCCGCAGGAAAATAGTGGTGGGAAGGCACATATGCATATGGGGTGCCAAATAACAACTTGCCTACAGCATGAAAAGTTTAACCCCTTCAATCCCAGGGGTTTTTGGTGCCTCAAGCCCCGGAGCTATTTTGCCATTTTTGCGCTATGTCGGTTCAGCGATTATTCTCTTTTCCTGTGAATAGTGTACGTACCGGTAAGTCCTTAGGGGATTCTTGGGAATGCATTTTTTGGACGTACCGTTACGTAGGGGACTGAAGGGGTTAAGACTCGTCCTACCATTGAAAATGGCTTCAAAATCTTGCCTATTCTCATTTTTGATGTTCAGAGTAAATCTACGTTGTATTTAGATTTCATTTTTATTTAGATTGATATTGTTTATCTCTGACAGTCACCCAAGGCATAGTCACAGCATGCTTAGCCTTTCTTGCCAATCTCAAAAGTTCATTGTTTCTTGGTAGAGATTGCGTTAGAATCAGGAAGTTGTAACCTACTTCCTGGAATCTATCAGCACTGCTTTAGCAGACTATGAAAAATAACATAGAAAACTGATATGTCAATACTTTAATAAAAAGGAAGAAAAGGGATTATTATATTTTGTGTAGAGGTAAAATTTGGGATAATAATGATCTGGAATGTGATAGTGCCTTTTTAAACTTCAATAAAAACAGACCAAAAAAAAGACAATAAAAAGTATCAAGCATATAATATCCAAGCCGCTGTCAGCAGGAATGACCATGCTAAGGCATTCCAGTGTATGATTAGCACCTCACACTTCACCTTTGTAATACAAAAAATATGTCCAGAATTGGTAACTCCCTTAGTGGTGAGAGGCATTGAGCCCACTCCAAGGTATGATAAAACCAGTTTGTGAATGATACAATTAGAGTATGTGATAATTTAATTATGACCTTTAACTCCATAGTTTATTATTGGTTGCATCTATTTCAGAAGCTTAGATCAGTGAACCGGATTATATCATACAACATAGTCACGGAAGTCATTCAGGCTGTTGAGAATTCTTATCATCAGTAGCCAATAGCTGTTTTAGTTTATCCGACCGGTTGCATATTCTTTATTTTTTAGGAATATCAAATAACAGGAATGTGGGCCTCAAAAAGAATTGCCTTTTTGAGACTTTTCTTTTCTTTCTACCTTATAGAGCAATATCTCACGTACCTTCCAAAAATAATTTAAAAGATCTTATATCCTGTTTTACACTGTATAGAACTTTCAAAAAAATCTCCAAATAACTTAATGACCTAGAACTTGATCTTGTGCACAGAAAATGAAATCCCATTTAACATGATATAAAAAAAGCTTCAAAGATATCATAATAACAAACGCAAATGGAACTACGATTAACATACATTGAAATATTGTGATAGACCAAATACATTTAGACAATATTATTTACTGCCTGCTTCCTTTGTCAGATCTAACACCAAATTTAATACACAACTTGTCATAATTTTTCTTACATGTGCTATTAAAGAGTAGAATAAGTGAAATGTAACTGAAATTTTGTCTTATTCTACATACTTTCGTGTCGGCCATGTATTTGCATTGGATGTTGCCCTAGGCTGGACCGCTGGCAGCACCCCCCACCAACCTCTCCACAGCCACTGTCCTTGCTGTGGAATATGATGTCATATACTAGACCTCTACCTTAAAGAATGCATGAAATGGCAATGGGATCTGGCCAAACCAAAATCAAGGCATGAGGCAGACACCCATCAGCTCCATTACTGGTTAGGCAGGCATTCCAGGGGAGGTCTAATGAGACCCCCATTGCACATACACAGAAAGTGCCCCCATTGATTTGCTTGAAACTGCCAATCATTGGCCCAAAATACTACTAAAGGTAAGTACTTTTTAACTACTAAGCCAGATAGATTCTGCTACAACTACAGACAATATTCATATTGCTTTCATCAATGTTCTATGTCCTCGGATGCACTCATTAAATCTAATTCCTGTTTACAATGTGACTACTGTGCAAGAAAACAGAATTCTCCCCAAAAATCTTGATACCAGAAAAACATGGTTTCTATTTCTAATCAGTGACAAGAGACTTTATAATGATAAATGTCTATATGTCATATACTATACAGTACACATCTTAAGTTTAATCATTGACATCCATAATCTATTAGGACTAACTATAAACTTCCATAGATAGAGAACAATGCAAAATATTAGCCATGACGATTTATATCGCAAAATTAATCTCAATATCTGAACAGAATCTAGAATGGAAACCAGGGCAAACAACTATCTCTTAGTAATAGGCAATTAGTTAAAGCGCATACATTCTACAGTTATATATATTATACTTTAATACTTTGTTGTTACATATACATTTCAGTTCAGATTTTACATTGTAAGAAAAACCAAAACATAAATCTTTATGCCACAGAATAAATAAAAAATGGAGAGGATAGAACTGGGATGTGGGTTGGATAATGGAGTTTTGATTAATCCCAGGGATATAAAAACTGCTGAATAACGGCATTGTTTCCATTACATTATCTCCAAGTCTCTGCTTACATATTGCAGCACCCAATCATCTCAGTTCATGCAATGATTTATATGACCTTTGAAGCACTTTCAAAGCAAAAATATATTTTACTGATTTTTTTTAACAATAAAAACTTACAAGAAACATTATTTCTCAAACGTAATAAAAATAAGGAGCGCATAATGCAAAACAGATCATGGATAACACACACACAACCGATTTGCCCTAATGCTTTTTACTGGCCTAGTGGGGAGACAGCAGGCCTTGCAGGAGGTTCAGCTATTCCCATGTTGACGTAGGCATAATAGAACCATAAACTTTGCAGCTCGTCTACCAGGTACTAGGTAGCCCTATCATTAGCCATTAGGATGGAATAATCAAATGATTCCGTAAAAAACAATTCGCTACGATTTTGTTTTTAACAAGGATAAATTCAGTATCATTTTCCTTTTGTTTATAGATCGGACTCGATTAACTAGTGTCTCTATGGTGTGTAGCCATAGTAACATGATCAATAGCCAATACTGAATACAAATATATAGCTTTTAGTAAATAATAGTACAGTTCAAAATATCAAAAAATAAACATGAACATAGTATGTTATTATACACCTACGAGGACTTGTAGCACATTTAGTTTGACTATTATATAAGATGTCTTAGGACTGTTAAACATGTAATTTGTATGATTGCCAGATTACACAATGAATACCATTGACACATACTGTACCCAGTAGGCATTATACTTCTGATTCAACACGCTGCGTCTCACATTCTTGACTCTCTAAACATGTCAACGTTAGCAAATATACATTCATTTATTCAAACTATCCATAACTTGTGATTCTTGTTTGCCTTCAAGTTTAATTGGTGATATGAAAGCTTGAGATTGGTGGCAGACTGTGGCAGGGCCAGCATTATTTAATAACATTTTTGTGTTCTAAATTTCTCTCAGTTTTCCTCTCTCACCCTTCTAAAAGGGGGATAACTTAAAGTCACTCACAATAACAAACTGGTACAAAAATTTTTGAAAACATGGATAAACATAATACATCAAGACAATAGGGGGAAAGACATAATAATGAGGGTGGGGTAATGGGGCAGACAAAAAGTCGAGATCTTAAGAGCAGCGGCAATATTCTATCACAGCATTTTTACACAAGTCTGAGTAGCGCTCGGTTGAGAAGCAATGCGGAGTGAGGGCAAGGTCAGTCAGACCGCGTAGGCAAGGTGCCGCGTGCCTCCGTGAGAGACCCACATGAAAACGATAACAGGAACAGACCGACACGAACAGGAAGGGGGGAGAGGAAGGGAGACGGGGGGAAGGAACGGTAAGGGGAGAAGGAACAGTAAACACCGGGAGGGAAGAAGTGCAATAGCAAGAAGTGAGAGCAGCATGGCAGAGGGGAGGGAAAGACACCCAAACGCCCAGTGGGCGATCACTCCCGAAGCAGGGAGGCCAAAACGGGAGAAGATTGGAAGGACAACCAGCTAGCCCACACCGCAGTATACGACTCCATCCTGTCCGAAGCCAGATGTACCATCTCCTCCAAGCCCCGAATCTCCTCAACACGAGTGACCCATTGGCGCAACGAGGGAACCTCAGAACGTTTCCAATAAAGGGGGATGAGGCTGCGAGCCGCATTGAGAAGGTGGCGAAGGACAGAACGCTTCATCAGCCCCAAGGAGCGCTCCGAGTGAAGAAGGAGGCCCAGTCCCGGAGAGGGCCGAAGCGGCTCACCCGTCACCTCCTCCAGACAGCGAAATATCCCAGTCCAGTAGGGCTGAAGTCGAGAGCAGCTCCACCAGATGTGCAGATAAGTGCCCCTCTCCAACCCACACCTCCAACAAAGCGGATCACTCCCCGGGATAACCCTACTGATAGCAGCCGGAGTCCTATACCAACGAGACATCAGTTTCTAAGCGGTTTCTTGGTACCGCCACGCAATAGAACATTTGTGCGTCAAGACGCAAATCTTCTCCCGCTCCTGAGCTGTGATCACCGCACCAAGCTCAGCCTCCCACTTCCCCATAAACGTTGGAGGAACCAAAGAGTCCGCTTCCAGAAGAAGGCGGTAAATTGCAGAGATCCCACCTCTAAGGAGGCGATCCCGGCCAGCAAGCTGTTCGAACGGGGTGAGGGGCCGAGTAACATGATGTTTGCCTGGGAGAGACCGTACATATCTCGCCATCTGGGCGTAGCGAAAGCGCTGTAGCAGGGTGCCCTGAATGGTAGGACTCACATGGTCAAAAGGCACAGG
>VKOC01000001.1:55574183-55650841 GCA_009364415.1 Spea multiplicata | reverse complement strand
AGAGAGGGGCGCCGAGTGGTTTTCGCTTACCCGCTCGGCGCCCCTCTCTCTCTCTCCTCTGCGGCGAGTCTCCCTCTTTGGTCTTGGTGCCGGCTTGTAATGCTGAGCGCCGGAAGTGGCGTCAATTTCCGGCGCTCAGAATTACAAGCCGGCACGGTGGCAGAGCAGGGAGACTCGCCGCAGGACTCTTAAAGGTAAGTACCGGCGTCGGCGAAGTTTAAAATGCCGCCTCCCCCCCGCCGACGCCGGCGGCATTTTAAACTTCGCCCCAGGCGGCGTTACGTCTTCGGCCGGCCCTGGAGGGACTGCTTTACTTCAGGACACCAAACCCTCTGTGGACAGCTCCGAGTGTCATGCCAAGGACTGAGTTGGCATGTCCAGGCCTCTGGCAAGCAAAGGGTTAAGCCAGTATGAATTTATATTTCATCTAGGGGTGTAGTTTGGGGTAGCCGTATTAGTCCAGTGTATAAGAATGCAAAAAACAGAATGTTGCAGAATCTTGTAATACCTTTTTATTGGACTAACAGTATATTCCTTAACACCTTAAGGACTGTTGTTCATCACCAGCACTGGATTTAAGGTATTGTAAAATGAGATGTGTTACCTAGGGGTCAATCATTATATATTATAAAATATATTTTTCAAACACCCAGGTTTTATCCTTTTGGTGAATACACAACATGCCCGGGGAGGTGTGTTCCTTTTATGAGATACAAGAAGGATTTGTTTGCAAGCTAAAGTGAAGTGAGAAGTGAATTAGCACATCATGTTAAAATGGCCATTACTGCCACTATAAAAGGGTTGTAGCCAAGCAAAAGCCCTAGATTATGTTTGCCCACCCCTACAAAATGGGTAACAAAAAAAATAATAATAATAATTGAAATTAAAATCTCAAAGATGGAAATATTGACAAAAAGAAACCAGACTCTTAGTTTGTTCAAAAACTTGGATTTACTATAAAGACAAACACCAGAAATACATACAAATTATACTATAAAATTCATTTGTGGGTTAAAAACCTTTAATAATTAAAATATATCTTGATATATTTAAAATAACAAAGGATACATTTAAGCCAAATGTTCTTAACCCAGAGATTTCTGCAACATTTGCTTGCACAGTAAGGAGCTAAAAGATTAGCCCTCGAGCCCTGGAAATCTTAGGAATCATACAGCAAATAATAGTCTCATTGTGAAAGTGAACTTTGGTAGAAGAAGAAAAAAAAAAATCTAAAAGGACACCTGAGGTAGTCGAGACTGGAATAAACAGCAGTAGACATTATTTACAACTTAAGAAGAGTACCAAATAACGTTATGGGACATCACAAAATAAAAAAAACACAATTATACAGGTATTCAGTCCAGCTTTGATCCAAAGAAATAAGATTACAACACAATATGCATAAAGAGAAAACATCACAATTGCCAGCAAGCTGAAGGAAACATGGAAGAGAGGGTGACGGCAACATGGAGGCGAGCTTGAAGCGTAGGAATCAACAAATTATAACACTGATCAGATGAGGTTCAGTTCTGTAAGGAGAAGCATTATTCATTTATTCATTACAAAGACCAATCTTCCAGTATGCAAAACAAGAACGCATAATAATAATAAAGACAATAATAGTAAGACTTAAGGAAAGAAATAAAAATAAATCAGGTTTATGCCGTGGCATAATAGTCAAGTACAATACAGTTAGAGCTACCAAATTTCACATTTAGGACCAGTTTAACTCTTTGGAACTTGCTTGCCTGTCACACAATAAGGAATGCTGGATTTCATCGACTTGACGTTCATATTTAACACCTCGGTGTTAGGCATGTTTCAGGGTTATTCGCATTTTTTTTTTTTTTTAGATGCAAGGAAAAAATTCCAACTTCTAAATAGTGCATTTTTATTACATGCACAATAGCTTATTTTATTATCTCTTTCATCCTGAGTTTTGGAATAATCGTGTATTTTTTTTTTTCAATGTGCAACAAACTAACCGGCTTCCATTGAGTTAAATACAAAACAAGCCATTTTTGATTGAAAACCTAACCGAAAGAAAAGAAAGCAATGCACCAGCTGCCTTTTAATTTAAGTTCCCATGCATAAAATAACAAGAAAACTATTTAAAAATAGAATGCTTAAAATTGAACACGAAAAGTATCACCCGCTGAATAGATGCAGGAAGCATTTAACACGACGCTGAGTGATGCACAACAGTCCTCCCAATGTAGAAATACACTTTCAAGTAGGTTTTTTTTCTTGTCTTTTTTACACTTAACCCTTTGAGTGTCGGCAAGGCTGGCAACGCAATGGTTACCCTCACAGGCACCCAAAGTGCTCAATTGCATAACAGCCACATCCTACTCATAATGTACAACACAAGGAAACCCGCAGAAATCAATTTAAAAAATACATAAAACATGATTATGTAAAATACGTTTGATTTGGTTTGGAACCTAAAACTTAAAAAGCTACACAATAGAATCTAAAAAATCCTGAATGTTCCACAACATTAACCCCTTAAGGACAATAGGCGGTCCCTAAACCCATTAAAAACAATGCATTTTTAGCCCGTACATGTACAGGCTGTGTCATTAAGGGGTTAACAATTATGCCTGCTTTGTATTTTCGCAGAGGGATGCAAGAGGTGGAGCAAACAAAGCCCTATCCAAATAATAAAAATGACAGAAATCACAAAAATACAGATTAATCCATTTCTTGAGGGGGAAAAAACCCAAATTGTTATAATGCAAGAAAAGAATGAATGTGCCAGCATCAAAGTACAGATGCGGAAAGTTGGAGCCACCTTATGGAAACGGCAGCGGGACACAGTGTGGACAGTATTTACACATTGCAAAAACTTAATGGCCTTGTATCGAGATCTCCTGCAAAACAAGAACCAGGAGCTCAAACGGTATTCCCTCGCCCCATGACGACATCTCTTAGAGGAGGCTTCTAAACACCACTTTGCACATACATCATATACTGCGCACACGGAGAACACATGCACCAGATGCCTCCTGACATGCACACGTTTCTCTAGGTTCTAATACACTGAATAGAATATATGTATGTTTTTGAAGCACAATGAAGGAAAGGAATAACTTTTTCTTTCAACTTAAGGGGTCTTCCAAAAGGCACAGTTGTCAAAAATATGTGCTGTATATTTCAGCTAGAAATATAATCCTCGTCCGAAGCTTCCAAAGGTTTTGAGTTGTCATGCACAGGGCAGGGATGCTCTATACCGGGCCTATCACCACGGCTGATAAACAGGACACGCTGCTGCATTTCAGCAGGACCCATTGTCTCTGCAATCAGTAGCAATTATTCTTTTAAAGTCCTCTCCTTTTACAGTTTTTTCTACCACTTTATTCGAAAGACGGGGTGTTTCAGCAGCTCCCTCGAAGGAGGTCTGTCTTGCGGCTGAAGCTCCAAACACCGCAGTGTCACATCACGCAGACCAGGAGAAAGATGCGGTGGGATTGTTGGAGCGGTTGTGGCACTTGCAATCTAAAATAAAAATTTTAAGTTACTATATATATATACACATCTGCTTCCAAGATATCCATGCATAAGCCTGTCATTACAAAAAAGCTTGACTAAGTGATGCTTGATACGTTTTTTTGTTTTGTTTTTAACCAAAATACACAGGATTTTGTATTGTACATGTCCATTTACTTAAAAAATACATGTGGCAAGACAAAAACTGTGTGTGAGGATTCTTCTGACGATTTCTTCTGGTTCATGAGTATCATAAACAGTACTCAACATCTTAGTCTATTATAAAGAACTCTAAATGTACATATTGCCTGGCTCATTAAAAACACAAAACAGGCTTGCAAATCGCTTGACCCGGCTTCCTAGTTGAGCAACTGCCCCTCTCAACCCCTGTGCCAGGTTTATCAAAAGCCAAAAAATTAGGGGCAGAAAAAAAGCCTGCTGACCTGCATGTCCTTCAGACTACCTGTGACCGTATGCCATATAAATTCTAACAGAATTGCTTAAAACGGGTTGAAATAATAAACCTTTTATAACCCCATATACATCTAATATATTTAAGGACAACACCCCGCTTTGGCTCTTACCTTGAATATGAGAGCAAGGTGATTAGAGTGCTTTTCTGCATTCCACGGTGGTTTGGCACAAGACATCTCAATAATGCTGCAGCCAACACTCCACACATCACAGCTTCTTCCATACTGCTGCCCGCGAAGCACCTACAAAAGCAGAGGAAAAACATAGGAAACGAGGCTCACTTTTACAGGTCATCCACCGTACATCTTACCACAGCGTAAGACACCAAAGGGTAGCTGATATTCATGGGACCCGAAGTTCCACAAGTCATCTACACCCAATACACATATTTGAGGAACTGCTAAAATGGAATTGAACATTTTTTTTGTAGATCTCACATTTATTTTTGAAATGTATAACTACTTAAGGGACTCTGCAGCCATCGCAGGCAGAAGGCATTCCCCATTAATTTCAACAAGAGCGCTTTTCCGGACAGTGTTCAAGAAAGGCTATGTTCTGGCGTCTCATGAAGATATTTTGTATAGTTTAGAACTGGATTCCTCATTGTGTGGGCTGTATGGGACACTAAACATCGATTTGGGCTCTTTGATTCTATTACCTCTGGTGCCATGAATGCAATGGTTCCCAGTAGCTGTCCCTGAAATTCCCCAGCGCCAGTGCCCTTCGATGCGAGCCGAGCTGCTGCTCCAAAATCTGCAATTCGCAGCCTCTGCCCAGTGCTGTCAATGAGGAGATTGGCACCTAGAAAAAGAGAGCGAGCGCTCAGCTTTAATATTTCATTCCCAAAGCAATCAGCTTTAATAAACTTTACCAGGTTATTTTAAAGTCCAGGCAACCAGTCTGATTCCAACGCACCAGGGCTTGTGGTTAAGCATTATCTAACATTTTGTATAGCGGATGCCCAAGAAAACAACCACCACCAAAGTCTGGCGCTTGTTTCATTTGTTTGTACGGGCAAAGTAATCAAACATGCACGCTTCACATGAGAATATATAATTAAAATTAAATTACTAATGTGCATTTTTTACACAATGCATGTATTATAGTAGAACTCCCTGTGTCCCCCAAATGTTAGATAAAAAAAAAGAGGTAGTACAAATAGACATGGTTGCATGTGGTCAATTAAATTGCCTTCAAGAATGGGGATCACTGAGAAACTACAGCTCACTATTACACAGCCTGGTGGGTAAACATCCCACAACTAGTATTTCATACCTTTTATGTCTCTGTGAATGATCTGGTTCTCGTGCAGGTATGCTAGGCCACGCAGCAGCTGCTCAGTGTAGTTAATGATTACAGTTTCCTTAAATGCTCCATATTTACTCAGCAGGTGGGCAACAGAACCACCTAGAGGATAGAGGTCGTGCCAATTAATTCTCAGAAAATAATCATTACTTCCTCACTTTATTCCATAATGCAGATGGTTCTTACCTGCCATCCACTCAATGAACAGGTTGTAGTTGCTCTTTTCACATGTAGCACCTAACATTCTAATAATATTGGGGTGAGAGAGGTGGTTCATCATCCTTATTTCTTCTCTGAGAGCCTCAACTACCTCTCCTTGCTCGGCTGAAGTGTTCCGCACATAGGTTACCTATCAAACACGGACATAAAAAAAAAACCAGTTAAAACTCCGCTTTTATGGCGACCTTGGTGGAACATTAATGCTTTTTTTTTTTATATGAATTCAATTTTCATTTAGGGTACGTTTATCTACACAGGATTAGAAGCCTTTCCATTTGGCAACTGCCTAACAGAAGGAAACGTCCACTGCAAAAGCTATAGTGTTCAGCAAATACATTACTTTAGCTGCTTACTGGAAAGTAAGTTGAAGGCTAGGCATTATACAAAATGAAAAAAGGACAGCTGCCTCTGTGTCGTAGATACAAGGCCATAGGGTGTGAGTACGTTTTAGCCCCCCGGCTTGTATCAAGGTAAATGGGGGTGAATTATCTAAATGTGAATTGGGTGGATGGGTGGGACACAAGTGAAGTTACAATTGTATGGCCTATAAATACACAATAATACACAAAAGAAAAGGTAGGATTGTAAAGCTGGATAGTGAAAAGTATTTACTCCACTGAATGACAACGTGTTTCTTTATATGAAAAAAGCTAAATCAAAAGTGACCTGTTTAACGGCCATTAATGTTCCAGTTCCGACATCCTGAGCTTGATAGCAGGAAGAAAAAGCCCCTAACCCGATCTGCTGGCCTTTTAGCCACTCCACCTCCTCCCTATAATGATGTTTTGCTTTGGTATGTCCAGGCAGGGTCTCCGGAGTCTGTCACAAAACATTAAAAATATTACCATAAGCTATAAGTTTCAAACAAATGAAAAAGATAAACTTTAAGTGAAAATATAAAACACTTTAGTGACATGGATATTTTTCTCTATAATGTTGGTTTACACAAGAGGCATTATTATTACCATGACTATACCAACTACAGCTATTTTATGACTATTAACAGAGCGTCAGAGGCTTAGATGTGAAATACTTAAGTTTTACTTCACCAAGGGGGTGGTAGATAAGTAGAACAGCTGTTAATACAGTGAAGGGATTTAAACACACATTTAAAGAAATGGGAAGATAAGATGAGCCACATTATTCTTATCAGCAGTCAAACTCTGTGTTCCTATGAGTTCCAAAAAGTGACATAAGGCTTCACGGTCACATCCTGATAGGCTTTTTGGGGTTTAGATCCTTAGTATCCTGCTCACTGACCTGAATGTTCGCTTAAAAACAAACTTTTATTAACCCCCGCCTACTATAACTCTATACTACAAGGGGTAGTAAGATCAAAATAAGAAGAATTAGCTTTCCAAGGTTATTCTTGTAAATTTGTTCAAATGGAATACATTTAATATATCCTCACACCCCCTCTCTGATAGATGTACGTTAACAAGTATCAAGAAAATGCAAACTTACATCCTGCTGAATTATAATAATGTCCTCCCCATTCTGAACCTGCAGCTGGGGTATAACTGGCAAGGCATCCTGGGAGGCGGACATAGCCAAAACAACGGCTAGAGCTTCTTCTTCCTCCGCTTCCATTTTCTCCTTGCATTTCTGATTATGGCTAACATCATCTTTGTAAGTGTTGTCAACCTCTGCTTTCTCAGTAGAGAGTACGGCAACTTCAGACTTGAAGGTGACTGTGCTATCGCATGCTGAATTTGAAGCCTCCAGAAGGTCCTCCATGCTAGAATTGAGCTCGGTGTTGGCATCCAGTCGGCACTTTTCCTCCACAGGTGTGAACACCGTGTCATCACTTGGTATAACTGCATTCATGTTATTACCGCAGTTTTCACAGTGTGAAACATTCAAGTCAAGAGTCATATGGGCTTTTGGAGTTTCTCCTGGCTTGCCCATGTTGTCACCGATTGTTGGTCGAGATGGCTTTGGCCGGTGTATTTGATGAGATGGTAATGGTCTCGCTTGAGTGAAAACAGGAGAAAGTTTATCAGGCTCCTTACTTCCTGAATAGTGCTTTTGTATTTGAAGTGAAAACTTCCTTTGCGTTTGAGGGGAAGCAGAAGACAATTTAGAGGGTGTAAAAGCCTGAGGTTTAGGTTTTGTGGCATCTGTGCCAGGACCAGCTGGCACAGAAGGAGTAGAAGTGGGAGAAGGCAAAGTTTGGAAAAGGGAATGGGGGTGAGCGGAAGACTGAGAGTTCAAGCACTGACTCGGTGGTCTACGTTTTGTTTGAACAGCAGGCTTTGGTTGCTCATTTGTTACAGAGGACAAACTTAGTCCCAAGGACATGACTTCCAGTTCATCGCGTAAATCCTCCGGGCTGGAATCCGATTTTGAGTCACAGCGTTCTCTGCCTACTTTCCTGGATAGCTGCATAGTATTTTCTGGAGAATTATGTTGTGAGATTACTGGGGAGTTGGCAGGGGCAGAAGGATGCACAAATGCTTCTCTGCGGTGTTCAAAGGCCTGAGCATCTTCAAGACCCTGTTGGATAACATCGACAATGTCCATCTCTTCAGCGATTGCCATTAGACGTCTCCGCATGCGGATGTAATGCGTTGAACTGGTTGCACTTAACATATCCAGCAATTTGACATACACATGAGGAACTCTTGCAACCATTCTTGCGGCACTTAAGAACACCCTGCGTGACAGCTTCCCCACCATCGAATGTGAATTGTCAATAGATTGCAAGGCAAAATTTAACAAGGACAGCAGGTTCTTATACCTGTGAAGCAAGAGGGGACAATAATGAACATATATTCCTAAAGCAGTTTGTTATCACAATATTATTAATTTAAGTGGAATATACAATGTTCGCGGAAATCCAATTTCATATTCTTCCATCGTGTGTTTTCCCAATACCTTTCCACTGCTGCATCAGCTTGCAAGACCTCTCCGCTGATAATGTGAGGATAAAACTCAGCAGGAAACTCCAGAAGAAGTCTGTCAATTAGACACAGACGGCCGAGAAGGGCCTGCCAGTTGGTAGCTTCTGTTTGGGTGGCGAGAATACAGTTTAGGACATAGTCAACGCCACCAATTCCAATGGAACCTGACAGGGAAAAAGAAGAGAAAAACCCAAATATATACATATTGCTTATACATGCTTCATAAAAATGTTGTTAACCAAGATAAACATTTCCCATATATTTTCTTTGTTTATGGATCATTAGTCAAGGGTCAATAACACTAATCAAGAATAAGACTGTAATATAATAATAATGTTAACATACTGCCGTTTAAACGCAAGATTTGAAGCATGAGTAGGTGTGAAAGTGAAAAAGTAACCCTACAGCCTGCAGTTAACATGTTATAAGTTTATGAAATGTCAGATACATAAGATTAAAACATAAAAATAACAGTCTACGGCTCAAGTTTCATAGGACAATGTGTTCTTCAAGACTGTGTACCTTAAATTAATTAGAATGGACATACTTGTGTGTGTAATATAAACAAGTCACAAGGCAATATATATTTATGCAAAATTTATGCCTGGTGTGTATTTCTATCCCTTTCTCTAGTTTTTCTTTTGTTATAGATTTGGAAGTAAAAAAGCAATTATTTACCAGATTTGAGTATTTCTCTTCCGACCGCCAACTCTCCAGCTTGCCCTTTGCATAGCTCCAACAACGTTGACACTGAAAGTTGGCTCGTCCGGCTGCAGGGGTCATACAAGATTTAATGGTGATCAGTCTTGATTCAAAAGCACAGATTCTATCTAGCTAAAGTTAATTAACTAAGCCTAAACTATTGCTTACTTTCTAGTCTGTGTACATTTTTGGAGATACTTGAAAGTATTTTTCTTTACTGGTAAATGGGCAGGATAGATAGAATGTAATGACGGGGGAACATCCATTACCATTAACTTTCTGCCCTGAATTCCTGTGCTTCCCAGCACCTCACCCTAATAAAGGCTGCTACAACCAATCAGTAACTTAACGGAAGAGCAGAAATAAGGGAGGGATAATAATACAGCGCGTGATAAAAGTCTATAGATGACTGCAGGACACAAATCGATCTGCTTTAATTAAGACAATATTTTTGACAGTATTCATCCTTTCCATACTGCTGCAGCAGCCCAGTAGTAGGTTCAACGTACCTGTTGGCATCTGCACACTTGACCAGGATGGTTTCCACCACCGGGTTGAGAAGTCGTTGTAGTTTTTTTCTTTCCGCTGGCGTATGGCAAGGAGTATACACCAACATGGCTCGTAAGGTTTTCTAGAAAGAGTGGGCAAAGTTACTACCCGCCTAATCTTATGAGACTACGTTTAGCTTTAATCACAGGGAAGCTGGTACAAAGAAACGAGATATAAAAGTAAAGCGCTGACACTTACTAAAGCAGCGACATACACTTTGTAGACAGGGTCGGCGCACACCATAGACAGTACGCTGCAGCATGCTTCCACCACAACATCCCCTGAGATACTTGATTGAGATGAGCCACTAGCAGCCTGTGGGGCACTAGGGGTACCCCCACTGCCTGAATTTCCAGTGCTTTCACCATTTGCTAAGAGAAGGGCTCCGCTGACATCATGCGAAAGACGGCGCAAGGCCATTTCTCTAATATTCCAGTTGCGAGAAAACAAACAGCCCACCAACTCCATGCCGAACACCTGAAAAACAAAAACAATATTGATTTTATTTGGTATAAATTACTATGGGATACACGTGCCATCTCCAGCTCTATATTATTTACACACAGTCTAGTGGTAGATTAATCTAAATAAGTAGAAATTTGGGTATTGAAGAGCTACAGGCCCACGAGCTGCCAAACGTAACCCTTAGTTGCACCGACCACACAGACTATAAACCGTAAATTGAGCCCAAGCAAATCCCTCAAGATTTTACACACAGCCAAGATACCTGAATCCATGGCTCAGCCATGCTCTTGTAGGCAGAGGGAATTTGCTGGACTCCATAATGCGTCAGGTTTAAGTTGGAGTCCTGTGACCTTCTTTGGGACCCAGCTGTAGACGGTTGTTGTAGAGATGGTTGCTGAACAGCACGATGGACGGGAGGAGAATCCACAGGACCAGGTAACTCATGGCTACAAAATACAGAAACAAACTGTATTAAAAAGAGGCACTCGGGAACTTTTTTCCCTTCTTCAATCAGTGATGTAAACTATCTCGCCTTCATGGTCTAAGTCTCGGCCTTTCTAGGAGAAGCTTCTTAGCTCCTGACTACCTACTGACCTCAGTTTGGATTGCAGTTAAAGATGGGGTTTGTTGATGGTCATTGTACCATGTTTCACAAAATAATTAAGATACAGGAAGTTTTTTAAGGTGGCGAGATGGGTACTTAAAATGAGGCATGGATATAATGTTAAGTCTTGCTTCTGAATTTACAAACAAGATGTCCCACATAAAGATCTCTCATTATACCTACCTGTGGAAATCCTGTGACCTCCACTTTGAACGACAAAGTGGACAAATCAGGGGCTCCCTGTTTCTTCTGCACTCCTCGGCCCCTATAATATAGACATACATTTAAATACATACAGCAGCCTCAGCGAGAAGCACAGAGTACACCAATCGCCATTAGCAACATCTGCTTGATATTTCCAATACAAGAAAATGATAAAACTGAGGGCGATGCAAGATGCTAAAGACTTGAAACAGAGTTCCAGCTGCTCTTTGGGGTGAAGAGACTTATGATCACAAACCAGATAGATGTATACCGGTTTCTTAGTCTTGACCTAGTGTTATGCTAACAAACTGTCCACCATTATCCATGGGAAATCCCAAAGTTCACTATAATTACACAAGTTATATTTACTTTTAAATATATCCGTTGAATCTGATATGTCATACCCCCTGACGTTTAAAGCTGCTGCTGCAGATCTTTAGTAGATCAGATTGTAATTAGTGCTGGTTAGAGCTCTCTGTATAGGTTATGTAAACTCATCAACGCAGCACAGAAGTCGGTGAGCGATTGCACGAGACATTGACCTAGATATACAGACCCAAACAAAAGCAGATCTAGCAATATACCGACATTATCCTATTTCTGGGTCTCATTATTCGTACTTCAACTGCAAATTCTCTAAATGCGGCAGGAAAATGGTTCCTCAGCCACTGTTACATGAGCCACTTTTGAGCAGATCACCTGTATTGAGAGCATTTAACCAAAATACAGCTGTCCGAGTACAAGATATGAACCTCTCTGAGCCGTGCTTGTAAATCTGAGAAGGCCACAAGTGATATGTACCGGTATATATACAAACGGAAACAAAGCCCTTATCCTCATGGCTCTGTGCCTTAGTTTTTTTATTTGGCTTTTAATCATTCCCATGTTGACATAGAAAGTATTTTATTTTGACCGCTATATTCCATTTACTTATTTTTTTGCTGAGCGTAAGGATCCTGAATCTGTGAATATTATGAGTTATTTTAAAGTCATGTCCACTTGGAGGCAGCATTGCAACAAAATACAACATTTCTAAAAATCTGAAGTTCTGGAACAGATGCTGCATTGCATTTCAAGGTATTAAACAGTAAACTATCACCAAGCCTATTAAAAGCTTGCGCTTTACTATATTTCCACACTTTTTAAAGTGTATATAGTTGTCCAATGGTTATTTATCATTTTAAGTGTTTTTATCTTCGTTTTAGCTGTAGGAAGGTTTTATTCACCAAGAAGGAAGTTGGCAGGAGAAGTTTGTTCTCCCTCGCTTCACTTTACATGATAAAAGGGCCAATGCCAGTGAGCATCTGCTCAGAAGCCGTTCTGTACAAAGCAAATATTATCAAATATGAAAGCTCCTTGGAGACACCTACTGAACACACCATGCAGGAGACGCTCAGTGATTTTTGAACAGAAACGTTCACTGAATGTAAAAAGCTGTCACATTACCCGGGGCTTTATTCCCCAGTAATATTTTGAAATTACTCCCAATTCACACAGAGGCGAAGCTCTAATTATGCTCGCTGGGTCTCGCATAGCAGTGAAAAAGTCCCCTAGGTGCCGGTAGTAACGCAAAGTAAAAACCTGACATCTACGCGATTAACAGATGACCGGTGACCGTGAATGTCATGCAGTATAGCGGGTGACGTACAAATTGACATGCAGTGATGGTGCAGCTTGTTTCGGCAGCCTTCTTCACATACTATCAGGCTTTCCTCATCCAGCATGCCCAGCAAACAGATGGGGCACATCTGCTCCTCTTCATCCTTCAAGCTGCCAAAGAAGAAGAAACGCACAAAAACGATCAATTTCATGTACTTTGGATATATTAGGTGTACTCAACTAACTCGGTGCCAGATGGTTCAAAATAGTCAAGTGGAATATCACTCCATTACTAAGAATAGAAAGTGTCACAAGAGTGTTGGTGATCTGGTTAGTTTCATAGGTATAACTAAGACTTTGTCTTTCCAATGGAGTTGCCGCACTCAACTTAAGTTTTGTAGGATGAGAACATTTAAACTCCCTAAAAATCACAAAGCAGTGGAGCTTCTTCTTCATGGAGCCAAGTCTGAATTATTTAAAGAGTTTGAGGCTATTTCACACAAATTTTCCGGCGCTGTGTTATGTAGGGCCATTGCAGCCATTCTCGCAGGAGAGGCTTGCCGGAACTGGCCCCTAATGCTGCATAAATATGTCAGGAATATTTGAATGTTATCATATACGTATATCCAATATGCGATATTTGGAAAAAAAATAAGTCTATTATTCTTGTTTCTGTCGTACTGAACTAGTTTGCATCCAGGGTTACGTTCAGAGAACAAACATCCTCAATAAGGCTGATCCTTTTTTTTGGAATCCCTGACATCTATTCTTATTATAATACCGGTAGGTTTGCCTTAAAAAGGAACAGACTAGTGCCTACAGCGGTATTTTTATTTTTTAAACACACGTCAGAGCTCATTTTATAGCTTGCATATTGGAGGATGCATCTCCAATGCATTTACTGAACCCAGGTAAGACCAGCATGGCTACAAAGGGCATTCTCCGGACTATGTGCCAGAAGGGCATCATGGTATGCTCCCTGCTTGCAGTCGAGGTAGCTAAGGAATTAAGAGACACAAGAACTCAAAGAATCCATTTTCAGCAGTAATTTACATGCCAAATGGACCCCAATATCTCCTTTAAAAAGAACGATGGTCATTAGTGTTATCAGTCATGGTTCCAAGAGAGCTACATGTCTTTCACGCAAAATTACGAAAACCACAATTACTTAATATATTCAATTATATATAGCATAATTAATAGACGTCAAACTAATAAAAACGATGCAATCAAATGGCATATGGGGCATACATGGAATAGACCTGGCGAATAAATCTCGAGTTTCATATTCACTCAAATAAAACAACAACCGTAGCCTCCTCAGATGAAAACTGATAAAGGCACTTTGTAACAATTCTAAAAGTTTTAATATCACTGGAATTCACTCACATTTGCAAGCTCACGCGCTCTCAACATGTCCTTTCCTAGCAGCCCATTCAGGGCTAAACTCAGTCACCAAAGGTGCGTGCCAATGGTACGCTAGCCTTCTGGACCAGCAAATGTGACAATTGACAATAAGGGACATGCAGTACTGCCTAAGGTATAATGTTCTGAAAGCAATACTTAACCTACTGGTTAACTAGTTAACGATTACTCCTTTGTACCGTATCTGATAACTCTTCTATAATATAATTTTTAGTATGTCATCAAAAATAGCAAAGATGGGATTGGCCTTAAACCGTTGCAAGACGTTACAGCTACTAACATGTTTATGGTCATCCTCACCTTTCGTCTAGAATCTCTCAAGCACAGGGCCCCCACTAATTCTGTACCATCGCATCTTATTTGTGTTCAATTTATTGTTAATTTTGTATATTGTTTGATTTTATAATGCTTTTTCTAACTTTTTAGACTGCATGAGGGTCTCTACATTATTATTAGTTTCTGTGTCAGTTGTAATGAAAAGAAAGACAAGCTCTGTAATCTTAGCACCAATTCCTAGGTACAAACCTGGCATCTGAACTAGATGTTGAGGTGGTAGATGATGACAATGTATGAGAATTTGACATGCGTGACACAAACTTCTGGATGGTGTTACGTGATGGAGCTTTGATCCTTGAGCTACGTCTACTGTGATATTTCTGGAACAAACTCTCAACCTAACAGAAGAAAACAGCAGGTGTGAAATCTCATACGTTTACAGAAAAACACAGCTCAACGCTAAGCCACCCAAACTAGAGTCCTGATCATCACAACAGCGACATGAATCGTATCAGAAGGATGCAGGCACAGCTGTCCAAAATGAAAAATAAATAAAACTAGGTACCATGAAAATGTTTGAATGAACCACAAAGGAGTAAGTGTTTATTAGGTCCTGAATAGGGGCTAGATTCTCAAACGCTAATGTTTAATGCACAGCGTGTTTTAATTTGAGAACACCAACTGAACTCTAGCCTACCGGAGGGCAGATATCTGCGTTGTCAGTTGAGCCTTAGTGAAACTCACTGGGGTCTAAGAATTAGAGAATACGGTGGGCTTCTCTTCCGAAAGCCCAAGTCGTCCCTTTATATTTTCAATATTTTACCAACACACAGTAATGAAGTACCTCAAAATTCTTTAGCGCTTTCCGCCAGAGCATGGTGTCTGAAGGTTCCAGCTGAAACACTCGCAGCATGACAAACAGGAGGTGGATACAGAAAGAGCCTCGGCCACAGCTGCACGTCTGTAAGAGTATAGAGAAAACGTTAGCGGATAGAATTATCGGTCTGGTCTTTGGGTTAGAAAGACAGAGTTTGAAGGCTGTAAAATTCTGGCGACTACATTATTTAGTGTTATATGTTACATTCCTGGTTATTGTGTTAAAAGCATTCTTACCTGAGGTCCAATGAACACTCTGTATTTATTATCAGGACTGTCCCCACCAATTAAGAAAGAATTGGGTCCAATCTGCTGCAGCAAGTAGAGTCGGGCTCGCATTACTTTGTTGACTCTGCGGCTGGTCTCCTCGGGACTGTAAGGTGAAAAGCCATCAGGAGAGGGCGCTCTTCGAGGCGGTGTAACACGTCCACTCTGAAACTGCGAACAAAAGAGCTCTTATTCTACTAGTACAAGTATAATAAGAAAGTGTGAATAATAGGCTATGTGGTATATTTACACATAATACATAATAAGCACTTAATAGTAAAAGGTGCAGCTTATAATAAAAAATGTAACAAGCCACATTATCAGTTAGGAGGCCTGCTAGCACTTACTATGTAATAAACATGGAGCAGAACATAGATAATGTGAATGGCTTTCAATCTCTTAAACGGAATTATAAAGTAATTTTACAGATTGGAACTCACAGGGATGGGAGATATTCCTCTCCGCCGTACTCCAGGAGAATCTGGCTTCGTTGATTTGGATGAGCTTGACGAGCTACTAGGAGAAGGGCTGCGTCTTCCTTTTTGCAGGTGGGTCAACCCGTTCAGAGACCGGTCACCGCTGGAGTCCGTTTTGGAAGAATCCGATCCATCAGCTTTCACGGGAATTGGTTTAACAATCTACAACATAAAAGAAAAACAATAAGCAGGTTAAAAATGTTATACAGTCATATAATTAACCTGATGTGTACTAAAATGAATGTAGTTGTCTGCAAACGTTATATATAGTTGGGTAGTTATTGAAGAATCTATGAAGTCTGCTTTAGATCACATGGCAGCCAATATGTCTGGAGCCTACAGCATCTCCAGAGTTTAAGCCGTTCTTGGGCCGATGCACTCCCAGCTTCTTCACCCACCGTCCCTCAAGTGTGTGTCCTCTTATGTATACAAACAATTTGGGGGAGACAAAGGTTCATTAACTTATTTAGTGCGACTTCTTCAGAGATCCATAACATTGCAAACGTCTGTGTGGTCTCTGCACTGGTATTTTGACTTTTTATGTTCCTGAGGTTTTCGTGTTCTTCTTTGCATCACAAAATCTCAACATGATTGAAACCCAATAGTCCTTCCCAAAATTAACCCAACTGAGTGATAGACCACATTTTTTTGGTTTTTTTTTTTAATTTTGTTTTTTTACACAAAAGTTGGAAATTCACATTTGATTTTTTGGGGCCAAGTGGCAGATTTAGCTATAGACTTCCCATGTACAAATGATACCATTACACACTAGAACACACGTGCAGCGTCTATTACTGCTGCCTCGTATGTAAAACAATATAACGTTCTAATGTTAGCCTAGGCTGACCTAAGAGGGCAGTGTGACTCCATAAAATGACAGCGAGACCAGACGTACCACAGGGCCGCGTTTGTTCTTCCTCTCCAACCATTCGTGCTTCCAGGCTGGCATACACGTCGCCTTGAGTTTCTCCCTGATCATGCGCTCCTCTGGGCGGTCATCCATTTTCTGTAAGCCCCTGAGTGTTTCTTTATTCTCCATGTCACGGCTGCAGGAAAGACATAAAGCACAGATCAAATCATTAGCCAAGTTGCTGGGCAGGGTGCGCGGTGGCACAATTTCCAGCCTGTCCGCCGTGCTTTTCTGCTCTCGTGTTACAACTACTGGAAGATTAATTCCGACTGGCCGGAGCAAGGCACGTAAGCAGCGCTCCGAAAATATTTGCTGGTTTGCTTTTTAGAGCAGAAGTGCCCGAGGACATTTTGGACATCCAAGAGCAGAGGATATAAAAAGTACAAATAAAATCAATAACCTTTCAAGAATATGAAAGAACACAGCTAACGTATTACGTTTCAGCAGGGGAGAATCATCATGATAAAAGCTACAAAACAAAAATAAAAAAAAACCTCAAACATAAAAGGACAAGTAGCCGGTGTGTAGTTTAATCATATGTGTGTGAACATTATACACACTGCATACAATTAAATTAGAGAATACGCTACCCCATCAGATTATATTCGTACTAAAAACTATTTCAGCAATAATGTGCTAGGGATAGAACCATGTGCTACCGCCATGATAAACGGCCAGAAAAAGCTGGATTGAAAACGTTCATCAGATACATTATAAGAACAAAAGAATAGCATTGTCTTAACATTTTATAGCACACATAAAACAATTCAGGTGACAAGTTTAAAGAGACAATCCAGTGTCTTAATGCAGCCCCGTCAACAATGAATGCATATAAACTAATATTAGTTTTCGGTTGCTTAACTCAGCAGTCTCTGGTAGAAAAGTGCTCCAATTGATATTGATGGGAGCATGTTCTGGAGACAGAACATCCATAGAGATGGAGAAAAGGCAAATGCATGGGTGGCCAAATATCAACAAATATCTATGCATTTACAAGAGGGAAAGGCGTGTTAATCCAAAGATTGCAGTCCGCTGTCATATGTATTAAAATACATGGGAAAACACAAGTGCGTGGGTACATCAAAAAGTCAAGTCTTGATAGTGAACCATGTAGTTACGAGTAGCCGCATTAGTCCAGTAACATAATTGCAAAGTAGCAGAACGTTGCAGAATCTTGTAATACCTTTTATTGGACTAACAGTATTTGTGTAATAAACCATGTTAAGAGGAGGGGAAAAAAACGCAGAGAATTGTGTTTCTCTTGGAAAGAATATCAATTCAACTTGGCAAAAGCGACTACAACACTACAGATCCCCTTCAGAAAATAACCTCTGTGCAGACACAAGAGCCTGTACAAGGAGCACCAAAACAAAAAGCCAGATAACGTCCAGCATATGGTAGGCAGCCCCGAACACTAGCCTTCCAGCAATAGAGAGGAGGGAGGGGAGGAAAAACACCCTCGGAGAAAATCCCTTTCAATTAACTAGGTCGGGAAACTGGATAAGAGCAAGGCTTTCTGAACCCAGTGTTTGTGCTTGATCTCTGCTGACTGCTATAACTGAAGACATTAGTACTGCATGCGGGGAGAGAAAAGATCCATTGAGATGCAAATGCCTGTAAAATAAATACTCTCGGGCTTTCATCATAAGAGTAAATAAATGGAGAAAACATAAGAGGCAGGAAGGTATAAAACCGACGTACGTGGATTACCCCAACGTCAAGCAGATTACATTTTAAGCAGACTAATACCCAGCGCTCACACGTTTTTTTCACATTTCAGATGTCAGTGAATGCACGTTTGCTGTATTTAAGGATTGCAATTGACCTGGAAAATGTTTTGCCTGCACACAAGGATCAGAGTATATGAAACGAATTTCTATACACGCATGGGACAGGCACACGACCCCTGAATCTAAGACAAGAACAGAAACCGATTAACGATGGCGTCTCCATGGGGCAGACCAGAGGGGCCGAATGGTTCTTATCTGCCGTCAAATTCTGTATTTATATACCATATATATATATATATATATATCCACACACATCAATGTCGCGGGTCCTGGATAAATACATCACCGGGCTGAACCGCTTACATTGGCCTTTCAGGGTCAATGAAAACAAATTCTCTAAACGTCGAATCCCATAAAAGCCATTATGTGACTATCCAGATATAACCCTTCCCTCAACGTCTATAGATGCCTCATATATAGGGGTGATAGTTAAGTCTGTAACACGTGTGTACTAGTCGTGCCGTGGTTACAATACTTCCCAAACACCTTTGCTTTAAAGGAGTTTGGAAGGAGATTACGGGCGACCTGTTTGTCAGCACGACCTTTGGAAAGAAATTGAGTCATTACAATAATTTATCTGGAAGGACTAAAAGGATCTTGGAGGAGAGAAGGGAGATGTGATAAAACATTAAATAATTAAATAGATTTAATAAAGTAAAGAAGAGAAGTCTGAGAGGTCAAAGGTAAAACTGAGGGGTCAGAGGTTTAAATGTAAAAATGTTTGCCTTTACCGAGAAGTTGCCAGTTAGAAGTGATGGTTTTTTCTATTTTTAAAGAATGCATATTAAAGAACTTTCTGATCAGTAACGCTAGCTTTTATTTGAAATATTTATTTTGGTTTTTATATTTCTCCATCACCCTCAGTTCCTGATTTCACTAAAAGTAGGGCTATGTAGGAGTCATGAAAACGTATTAATTTATCCGTATTTGAACTTTGGTGTAAACTAATATACATTAAAGAATATTCCATTCCACAACATTGCTTCACGTCTTCTCGATTGGGCAAAAGCTATCTTGGAAACAGATATTTGGCAGAATTCTTTAATAATTAGAGTAAAATGCTGAAATGGTGGAACGCTTAAGACAACGCAAGACTAAAGATAGAAAACTAGATTTATCCAAGACGCAGCCAACTGGCAGGAATGGCTTTAAAGGACGCACGGATTAACTACAGGTCTCTAGACACGTCTTCCCAAATGACGGGAAGCGAAAGAGTTAAGTGCAGAAAAAGTGAAATAAATTGCATGCAACTTCCTTTTTCTTTTTAAGGGGACTTTGTTTTCATTCTCTTTCAGACTTCCTGCCTCTAGAAAACACACACACATTCACACACACACATTCACACACACACACACACACACACACACAGCTGCATAGTTCCTGTCAGCTCAGCAAAAGAACATAACAAATGGAAGTGCTTCAGAGCGGCAGCCATCTGAAAGCATGTTGGGAGAAGGGCCCATAAAACAAACAAGAATATCGGTTTATGTTTTACGAAGAGAACGGACATCGCCTTCTGCGGTACCAGAGGCTTCTAAATGATATTTTTCCAAACGTGTTTTCGCAGCTTAAAGTGGACCTCTCACCATCATACATTTGGGATCAACAGGGCATAAAAAGTACATGTGCTGTACTAACACCTTAATCACGCGGCTGTTTGTAAGCGATTTAACTAATAAAAGGTTTCAGCCACGCTGTTAAAATAGAATTTCCTATGGGCACTGATTGACACCACTATATGTCCTGTTCTACAACATACACAACAACGTGGCCAAAAGGAATGCTAACAGATCTTCAAACACGCAATTCCAAATCATGGCTATTAATATTGAGTTGGTGCATCTTTGAGGCTTTCTACCTCCATTCGTCCACAAGCTCATCCGTGGGATCAGACACGGACGTTGGACTATCTGACGCGGCTTGCAGTTGGCATTGGAGTTAATCCCGAAGATGCTCGATGGTTGTCCTATTCCGCGAGCCTGCGTGGCCCGGCACTTCTTGGCAGAGCTGTTGTTGCTCCGGGATGTTTCCACATTTACAGCTAACAACGGCAGATCTAGCAGGGCAGATATTGGAGAAGCCGGTGTAAAGGTGCCATGTTAAATGTCAGAGGTCGGCAGTAAAGGGAGATCTAACGCCGACACCATGGCCGTGAGCTTCTTGTTATGCACCTGTCAGCAATGGGTTTGGCTGAAATACCCAAATCCACTAATCAGAAGAGACGTCCGCATACTTTTGGACACGTAGCCAGTTAGAGATTTAAACCAAAGCCGTTAAAGATCTACCTTGTGTTAGGACATGTGATAACCGAGTGAATACTTCCATAGTAATAATTATTAGCAACAGCAACAACAGCTCAGCCATATACTATTAACCTAAAAATATGGGACACCAGTGTCCTTGAAGACTGGTGTTGGCCATCGCTCCAATAAATCTCTTTATACAGGCATTCATTCTAACTGGATAAGTAAATAAAACTGAATGTGAAACGGTGCTCACTTTACAACTTTTTGTTTCCATTGCCTCTGGAGCAAAAATCAAATCAATCACTCATAGGAATCAGACCAAGACAGCAAGTAGTCCAAGACGGCCTAGCTTGGCTAATCATGAGGGGAAATACGCTCAAGTAATATGATACACAATTAATATGATCAAATGTGTGACTTCTGTAGAACACACTGAGCGTTGTATGAGGTTTCTTACCGTGTCATTTCACATCAAAGAGAAATCAAGATCTGCCTTAATGTCAGGCTAGTTTTTTGGACTGTAAACTATATTTTGACGTTAATGCCGACTCTAAGTCTACACGTTATCTTGCAGCAAGGTGCCACCTTGAACGCCATGACAGTAAACACAGAACAGGACCTTCCCAGAAAAGTCATTCTAGTGGACATGGCCACGACCACAACAGTCATGAAGTTGTTTCTTACAGAGGAACCCTGGAATACATACATGTAACACGTGTGGCTGTAAAGCTTTGGAACAACATTTGCCATGAAATGGGATCATGAGAGTTTCTTAACAACTGGAGAGTTTCAATGTTTTACTACCTTGTCCACAGATCACACGCCATGCTTTAGTGTTATAAAGACGCTTCCATGAGGAAACAAAAGGTTTCAAGTTATTTTAATAATTAGATTTTTCGTGGAAGCAGACGTTAAGAGCTAGAGGCTACAAATTACTTTCTGAATGATCAGTAGGAGGATGGAAGAAAAGATGGCAGCAACTGAGAAAGAAATAGCAAAATGCGGAACCCTGAAAGAACGAACGAAAAAGAACGAGAAGTAGAAAGAGGGAGACGGCTCAATCTGCACTTGTGTTGCAGGAGCTCTCTCGCTCTCATGTGACAGTCGGCCCAGTTTACTTTCACGCGGCACAAAGGCCTATTGTTTTCCTAATGCAGGTGGGAACGGTGAAGCTTTCCAATAGAGAAACGGGTTTGGTGAAAGACAGGTTTGTGCACATGACTTTCCTCCCCAGACACGGCTTTATGAAATTAATGGGAGCTCACTGTGTCGTGTGATTTCCAGGGGAGGGGGAGGGGAGAGAAAAAAGGCTGGTTTCAGTCATAAGTTTATACGAATTATATGAAGCAAAAAATGAAACGTGTACTATTCAGGTATTCGGTTATAGGAGAATATATTTTTCTAACAAAGCAAGGGGTTTTTGGCTCAATTATTCTAAAAAAGACAGAAAGGTAAGAACAATACAATCTGTGAAGTCATTTTGACAACACTTGCTACTTAAGCTGTCAACATAATGTCGTGGCAAAACGAACAAGAATTTGCCCTGTCAACAAATGTTAACGGAAGGCAGCGACATCTTCTCTGGGGTTTTCATCGTCACAGAATAGGCTCGGATCACCAGGCCGGTAAATCCCATCAGAGGGCCCTACTCGCTAAATAGGAAGCAGTGTTTTTACTTCTTAAAGGGACACTCCAGCCATCGCATGTACTTTAACACATATGATATGTGCGTGCGCCGCCCTCCGCTTGCAAACACACGACTATGCAGAATTCCTCCATATGCATTTGTCCCTTTCCCCATCCGCCATCTATTTCTGTGCAGGAGACGTACATATCTCCATACACGTGATATATTTACTATCAATCAGCTCCTGTTCAGGCACCCCATGCACATGCGCTGGAAGCGTGCCCACTGATTTTTATGTAGCAGGAATCTTAAAAACATGGAGGAAGAAAGCTACAGATGATAGATCTGGTCTATTTTTATTATTTTGGAAGAGGGCATAGTGAATTACCCAAAGAGCTTTAGCATGCATTCTCCTTTAGAGGGAGTATTAGGGAGCGTACTTGTATCAAAAGTGCACAGTTTCAGATTTTGCCGTAACCTTTATAAGCTTTTGGTGGAAAGCGAACGAATGAAGGGAAAAAAAAGCTTGTGTGCTTATCAAGCAATTTTATAAAGCCGCTTCGGGACCGTGAGCTCAACTGGAGTCTCTGTATATTTCACTGGAAAATCTAACATCATACTCATGGACATCCTAAACATATAAAGTGTTTCCAAAGACAAGTAAAAGAATGTATTTTTAGTATTTTTTTTTTTTTTGAGAAATTTGAATTGTCTGTGTACAATTCATAAATGGCTTTCTTTCAATTCTTTTCACCCACTTTTTTTTTTTTACATAGTTAATACAAAAATCAAAATTGCTGTTAATCCAAAAATCAAAATTGTTGCAGCTCGGCTTTCATTGTACAAATAGGAGAGTTACTAACAGTAGTAGTAAACTGGAGATTGTACGAGTGTTTGAATAATTCACATATTATATGAAGAATCTGAACACATTCCCTTTGAGTGTGACAGGAAGAACGAGGCCAATTAACGCCAATGAATCAGGACATCCAGAGATCATGCTAGAGACCTTTCTACGTGAAGAGAAGTGAAGAATCTTAGAGGAACGAGGCTGCAAAGTACATGGGCTGCTTCCTTAAATACCGACGAGCAACCAAAACACGGCTGAGCGAGCCATCTACTCGTATACTTGCCTCCACTTTGCGACTAGAAGATGAAACAGACTATGGATTTGCAACGTTTAATTGTTAATTACTTTTAAACGTGTTATTTCGGATGTACTAGTGGTTCAGTGTCTGCAGCCAAGAGGTGCCATGTCTCATCTGCAGGGGATTATGAGAAACCTTACCCTGCCTTTACAGATCAGAAAACAGACAAAGGGAAACTTTGTATCCCGTTATTGATTTGTGTTAATAGAAGAAAACCATTTATGAGACTCTACAGTACATTATGTTGTATACGACCGATCAATAGGATGCACACAATGCTACAACTGATCACACTTAATGTTTTCAGGTAGCTGCAGATTAGCCAAGGGTATATTATCCAGCGCGGTTATTCTAGACCAAACACCTCAGACTCACTGCTTTGTGGTAAACAATAGACAGTTATTGTTCATTACACTGCCAGACTCTCTGACTGATGAAAGTCTATGGAGGAATGGACTTCATTAGCATTGCCGTAAAGACTCAGCTCAGTGTACTGTTTGCGCAGTCACATGATTGACAACAGTTGAAGTCTCCATGTCTGTAAATAAAAGTAGGTTTTTTGGAACAATGCCAACATACACTAATATTACTATATAGATATAGCTATATATATCACACTGTAGTTTATACTCCAATTGATTTTAACTTCATGTTCTAATGATCTGTGCGATTCCTCCATTTCTGTCTTCTTCTATTTGTGACAGCTGATTGGCATACCTAGGAACCCTGGGAGTAGCGCCGCTTCTCCGGGTCAACACCTGTATCCTCCATATGAAAACTTGACTACATCACAAAGTACAACCAAAACAGAAAAAAATATCAGTATGAGACACTGTCTGTGATTACTTTTCATACATACATTTTTTTAAATATGAGTACATGAAAAATATATTTTATTGGATATATTACACACACAAGTGCAAGAGATAAGAAACTGTAAGAATTAAAAACGAACCCTTAACGTATCAGCCTATTTTAATGCATTTAGTTAATACAGCCCTGCATATATTGCCATTACCTTTCCAACATACTTTAAGACCAAGATGTTGAAAAGTAAAAAAAAAAAATATCTAAATGCTAGGATACTAAAGGGTTAATTTACACTAGCGGAGGGGGAGACGGAGACAAACAGAAGTTACTGACCTTGACGAGAACAATAGTGGATTAATCTGGGTGCAGAAACATTAATCAGAGCAAACCAGCTCAAAATACATGACTTATGGCAGGAATGAAGGGGATGCTAAATCACTGAACAATATTTCACCCTCAGTTCCAATTAACCTGTAAAATGTCAAAAAGGGACACCCTTTTCTGGCAGCAGGGCCATTAAGTGGGGAGAACAGTTGGCTATAAAAACAGTTTCATGTTTGAAGCTCTCTAATCTTAACAAAGGAATTCTAATTGCAGGTGGTCCAAGTATTAACTTTGATCCTTTCTTTGGCTCTTAACTCATGTACTGGTTTTTAATCATCCAGATCCTTCAAGTCCTGTAACTGGTGCACTTCTAGCTTTTCCCACCCCCTGACCTGTCTTTCTTCTTTCAAGTTATATAAAAAAAAAAAAAAAAAGTTTAAAAAAAAGAAAAAAAAAAAAGTACTAATCTCCAGTTTCCTCTTACACTGCAGTCTTTTCAGAGGTTTTAATTTGTGACCTTTGCAGCAGAAGACAGTTACAAAAGGACTTCCCTTTTGTGTACAGACACACAAAGGCCTTTTATTTATTAAAAAAATAATTAAAAACAAATTTAAAAAAAACACAAGGCTGGGAAAATGCAGATTTTATAATTGAAGCCTGCTCTGCGGCACTAAACTCCCAGGTGAAAGCAGGAACAGCACGGGTTCATGGAGGGGACAGACTAATAAACGGGGAAGAGAAGGGGATGAGGGGGAAAGAGAAAAAAAAAAGAAGAATGGGTCGTAAAACTTTAATAGAATGGGTTTATCCATAGCAGCTTAAAAAAAAAATAAGCAAGACGTTTTAAATGCCAAGAACAGTTTAATACCCCTGGTAAGTTCGGTCCCTAGTGCTTGCGAATGCCCTTAGGATTCATTGTAGTTTTGCTTGCACGGTGCAAAGAGTAGCGACTACCGAGGGGCAGACAGAGCTTCCCACAAACTTTGAGCAATTGACCAGACTCACGATCCTTTCCGAGGTATCAGAACAGCTGCGCAGCTCAAGGGAGGTCCCGGCAGAATACCATGTATTCTCCTTTTAGACATCAATGAGACAGATGCTATTTTTCAGCCAATGTTTATATTATCGAAGGGGAAGGCAAAATATTTAGGGGATTTATATAAATCAGGTAGAGCTACAAAGGGCTGTATGAAATGCTCACACTGGAGGCACCAGGCAGTACCAGCATAGAGGTCCATGACCTCCCCTCTGACTCCTGGGATGTCTCAAAACGCTGCTTTACATTTTGACACCTCGCAAAACAACGTGCGAGCGCGTAGAGAGAAGAGGAATTTTCTAAATGTAATATTTTTGTAATTATTCCTTTATACCTCAAAATAAGTTGCGTAAAATGTAAACGGTATCAATACAGGAAAGGCTATACTAGCACACAAGTCACTGATGTGTCAAAATAAGACATTTTTAAAAATAGTATATACTATACACCAGTAAGAAGGGTCAAGATGACCTTCAGTAATGCTTAGTCAGTGATGAGAAAGTCTTCAGTTGCCCTACAAACTTATCTCGTATTGCATAAATCCTGTAATTTCTCCAAGACAGGGCTGGTCACAATTAACACAGTTGCCCTTTGGCAATTTCATTTAACTTACTAAAACTAAACACTTTCTATAATGTTGCCACTAACTAAGCCGCAAAGAATGTAGTTCTAATCATTCTACTGTACATGAAGTCTTCAGAATAGGTGGGATCTGCTTCACGTGGCCAAACATCGCTTCTGGGAAACTGCCATAGACGATATTAAAAGTCCAAAAATTTGGTTCAATAGCATAAATGTTAAAAATATACTTCCTGCACAGTTTTTCCCCCCAGACGGCTCGTCTTTAGAAGTCCATCAGAGGAAGGACATTGTAATTAGAAATGGTCATATTCAGAATTTATGGCCAAAGATTGCTCTCCGATAGATGCGACGGTACTTTATACTGTGCAGGAAACACCAAATCAGCATACAGCAGATGTATAGACAAGCATTTTTTTCTTTCAACATTTCTACATTGTTTTCTAAATATACAAATGCGGTTTTCTCAGTTGAAGAAAATGATTATGATTTCCTGGAATATAAAAAAAAAGAAAAAAGAAAAAAAAAGTATTTCTGTGTAGGACATTTGACATTTGCAGATTAAAGGAAGTGCATTTACCCACAGGCAAAGATACAAAAGCACTTTAGATTACGTTAACCCCTTACTATTTTACAAGTGATAAAAAAAAAAAAAAAAACTTTCTATAATATACATAAATACCAAAAAACTCCAGAGTATAAATAGTGCTAGATGTTTCGGATCTTAAGCGGGTTAAGTTCTGTGTAGTTGTCTATAAACGACATCAAAAAGACTGAATAGGGATGTTGAGATGGAACCTCATTCCCTATTATGAAACTTGTGAACACTGCACCACCTATCATCATACGCACATGTGATCCCTACACGTGGGAGGAAGTCCCCCTTAGCATATGGATCATATGGCCTGTCATGCCCGGCTCTGCCCCGAGTCTATTAGTCACATGGACCTGTGGCTGCATACATTACAATACGTTATACTGACTTAATTCTACTGTTCTGGATCTTTAGAGCAATTACAAGCCTTTCATTGTGAAATAAGGGGCACATTTAAATTTGTTGAAGCAATAATGGCTGAAGAGCTTTGTAGCATCAGGAGGGTTTCATGCAAGGAGCTACTAGCCTATAAAATAAACTGGAGGCACAACGCATTACAACATTGTCATCCAAGGAGATGAATGTTTGGCTTACACCATTTAAAAAAATCTCCATTGAGTAGAACCTCATACACGTCATGACAACTCAAACGAGTTGGCGTGTTCACTAGAACCACTGTGTGTTGACTTTAAGTCCATGTTACAGGAGAGTTGTTACTTGTGTCATCTAATTTTTTTTCATAAAAAAACCCTGCCAATGTTGCTGAATTATTTAGTATATTGAAAGTATAATCTAGTGAAATATTTATTTCTGCTTGGTGTCATTCCATCTTCTAGGCAACAAACACGTTTGGACAAGGCCCTGCTAACCTTTTGTTTCTCTAAGAGCAAATTGTTATTTCATGTGCTCTCTTATTTGCCCTTGTACAGCGCTACAAAATATAATAAAAAATATAATAAATTAATAAAAATGTATTACAGAAATTATGCAATTCATTATGTTTATTCTTATTTTAGACAATTTATATAGTCCTCCAATAGGGCATATATTAAATAATCAAGGCTTGGATCGATTTTATTTTATTTTTTTTAAAAATAAAAACAATTAACAGCAACTATTGAGACCCCATGTCACACTCAATTCTGAGACACGGTGCATCAGCTAAGCTAAATTACCTTTATTGAAGAGACAGCTGCAGAGGACTATATGGACTACATGGGGTCAATTATAGCTACACAAAACATGACAAAATACTAAAACCTGGGTCACAAAAAAATAAAAGCAGTTTAATGACATTAAGATACAAATCCCACTGTACAGAGCTGCATTATACGATAGTGCTTTATAAATCAATACATTATAATAAAATAATTCGCCATTGTACATTCAGCGCATCTCCCACTCAGTAGAAACAGAGGCTGCCTATATTATCATGAGGAGGAGAGCCCTACAGTCTACCTCAGAGAAAAGACGTGATCAGCAAAGCTGTGGCCTAATAATTAGTAGACATTTTTAGAGAGGGCCCTTTGCGGAGTTTGCCAGAGTTATAAAATGGGCTTATTTTATTCTGAAAACCTTTACTTAAAAAGCTGAACTACATAATGTTGGGGGGGGGTCCGCTGGACAAATAAACATTTGAAAATGAACATCCTATAACCACGGTACTTGACTGCAGCGGCCAAAAATCCAGAATCCCATAACTGATTGTACCTAATGTTTAGAATCACCCCCCCCTAAATTCACTAAAATCAGAAGAAACATGTCAAGTTCAACCACCTTTTTTGACGTTAAGAGTTTAGAAGGTTCTGCTGTACGTCCTTACTTTGCATTTTTACTTTTGGTTGATGCTATTTTTACACAAAAACCTGTAATTTAAAAGCAATTGGGTAATTAAGGAAGGACAGGGTGTATCCTTTCAAGCACTGAAATAGTTTCATTCTTTATAGTTAAGACGCCCAAACAGCTTTACTACTAAGAAGGGGAAGAGAATGGACAACAGCTACTGCATGGTTAGAGAAAAATTGTTAAGTGGGACCAAAAAGAGGTGCATTTCTTTAGAATTATCTAAAATGTTAACAGCATTAATGATTTTGGGAGTCATGATTGTTAACCCTTTATTGTGAATTGCAAGAAAGAAGATCAAACAAGAGCAAGTTACACAAAAGTTTATTTTATGCGTTTTAATGAAAAGGAGAAATTTAGAAGACAGGTAGATTTAATATTATACTAAGCTACACCAATACTATTCTATCTACCCTACTGTTACATGCAAGAGGACAACCACAAAAATATATAAAAACAATGAAGATAGAGTGTTACAACCACAAAAAAAAAATATTGCATCCCCATATTTCCACAGAGCAAAACACGTAGAATATAAACTGGATAAAAAGCGGGAAAAATACAGCCTGAGAACTTTTTCTCATTTCCTTCACTATGCTTCCTTGATATACAATGGTTTATAACCTAGCAGGTATCTATGATGAAAGGTGGAATAACAGCCATCAAGGCCAGAGTTTTCCACCAGCCTATGGCCACAAAAAAAAAAAATCCAAATGGGAAACAGATTTTTCAGAATCTCTCTACAAAACGTTTGATTATTTAAAAAAAAATGTCCAAGAAAACAGGGCTTGTCAAGTTTTTGTTTTAAAGCATTCTGAGCCAGGAGATGGATCTCCACTATCCCCCCCCCCACAACACCACCACCATCCCATCAGCTTTTCCCTCTTGGGATGTCAGCAAGGGCAGAGTTTATGCCACCCGGTCACGGTGAGGATTATAATCATCTCATGGGCTCAGGTCGGATCAGGGTGAGAGCGTGTTGTGAGAGGCAGAACACCGTTTTTCTTCCATACCCTCAAGCATTCAGATCTCATCCAATACATACTGTAATATTATAAACTTTTTACCATTTTAATATGTTTTGCCCACTGTAAGCAAAATCATCTGTTAATTGCCGTACTGAACTGAATCCCGTTTAATTTGAAGCCTTCTCACAGATTGTAGAAGATATAGATATTTGTTTGCTACATGCGACATGTAACAAGGCTTCTCTAATCCTGCCGATGCCGTCTCAAACAGAAGTGGTTCACATACCGAGGTGAAATTCCGCATGGTTCATTGTTAAATATTTTCTCTTAAGATGCTACCCTCAGCAAATTACACGAGTGTTAAATTTTCCCCATTTCTACAGCCTTTCCGAAAACCAACGTTGTTTTTCGTAAAACGTCCAGTATATATGCATACATAACTATAAAGACTGTGTAAACATTCCAGCAGGTCTGTACACCAACAAATAATACTTTGTATAGTATCACATGGCAGTATGAATGATTGAGTCTATAGAATTCTGTGACATGTCTTAGAAGCTTGTGGGCTCAAGCTCATGCATACCAACCTACAGAGAACCTCCTTCCTTAGTTTGGCCAGGCAAGACCATCAAGACCAAGACCATCAAGCTCTCTGCTTGCACTCCAAGTTAAGGACAGCCACAACTCATACAATACACAGGCAAAGTTTGGATCACCAGCCGGACTGACCTTGACGGACTTGCGTCTTTTTGCCATAAACATGAACCGGCTGTTGGGCACTAAGGCTTCCTCTTCTAAACTCAGTCTTCTGAGAGTTTACCAGACTCCCAATATTCTACCTCAGCAAGCAGAAAGGCGCATGTGCTTAAATAGCAACTTTCAACTAGTTTATTATCACATGCCCTACTAGTACATCAGCCAAAAACAACATAATCATGTGGTTGAATTTAACCATATCAAAGACACAGTTATGAAAATGATTTACGGTAAATCACTCCGACATGTCCTCACTTAAACTTCTACATGATTTAACAAAAACAATTCGCAGGGAGATGTATAAACAATAGCGCTGTATCTATACCCAACCATAATCCGATCTGTCTTATTTTACTTGTGTTCGTATGTTATGGCTAATGCTGCCTGTAATAGTTTTATAGACATAAAAAAAGCCAGCAATAGTCTTAACGGGACATCTTCGTACTAACAATGTCATAGGGATAACTACACACTTACACCATAATCATTTGAAACAATGATGGCACATTCACAATTACATTGCTTTATTGAAACACCCCTATTTACCAGCAAATTATCAATTCCTGTTTTGTGTTCATAGGTTTCTATTTTTATGGCAAAAATTAAGAACTAGAACTGACCTGGTAGCACACTCCAACGGGATGGACAACTGTGACAAGAGACTTCTACGCGCTTGGTTAACAAACAACACAAAGTAGAGCTCCGGATTTGAAATCCACACAACTCTCACGGGCAATACAGCAACTTATTTAGTGGAAAGGCGAGCGGGTGAGCGGGTTTGTTGGGGTAAATTATCTTTAAGATATCTTAGAGGAAAAATAAGTGTCAAAGTATTTAATATGATGCACCTAAGAAAAGGTGTGTGGTGAAGCCAGTTAGAGGAAATGCGGTGCACTCTCACACCTCAAAAATAAGAGAAAGAACACAAATTTCTTTATCAGTTACAATGTAGAGAAAAAAAAAATTAAAACCGAAAGGGCAAAAAATATAAATGGGGGGGGCTACAGCATATAATGATGGCACACTTTGTTCAGTAAGGCTTACACCTCTATATCAGCCAACCTAGATTACACAACAGACTCTTCTACTGAAGAAAAAAAATATTCAAGAACATTACTAAAATGAAGACATTACCACAATGGTTGCGATTCTAACAAGAATGGCAATATCAATAATTAGAGTATCATGAGACCGTTATGCGGGGCAGAGCACCAACTGTAAAACACTTTGTATAATCAGATAAATTACATAAAATACAAAGAATTATATTAACATAGTGAACATAAGGAAAGCTGTCACCAACAACAGAAAAGACTAAAAAGAATGGCACTGAGAACTACAACTGATCACCAGTAATTAGGGGTCAACCCCATCCATTAGAACAAGACAACCTCTCAGCATTCTTCTTTAACAGCTCCTCAAAATATCATGAAGCAGCCATTGTTACTAATGGGACCTAAACACAGCCTAGGACAATACGTAGTCCACGGCATGTCCATTCTCGTGTTGTTTTAGAGATCAGTAACTGTAGAGGAACACCGCAGGAGAGGTGACCCGTACAGACATGTTAAATCCTCCAATGGATAGCAACATCCCCTGATTGGGGGCATTATTGTAAAGTCTTGAAATATATCTGCATTAAATGGTTTCCCTCTCAAAATGAGGTAGTAATGAAAACAGATGTAGCAGGGATACAATGTATTGGGGGGAGGGAGGGGAAAGAAAGAAAAAGAAAAAAGACAGGAAGTCTAAGCAATAACTACAGATAAGATAAGCGAAAGAGACAGCAGGAGCAGTGTCAGCAGACTGAAGGCAGTGGCAATATTTACTGTCTGTCTCCATCCTTCAGATGGAAGCTATGTTGTCTAAGACAGCACCCAAAACATCATTTTATATAGAAGAAGGTTGTGCATTCACTTTTAACGCAGCATCAACATGTGTGCTATTGGCATGGATGAACGATGGACACTTTGGGTTGGAAGACATTAGCATTTTTTGTAGTGTTTGTCAAAAAGTGTGTAACGGATTTCAGCTGTACGCCGAGCAAATAGGTTTTTACCCTTCCATGTAATATCATTTGCTTAGAGATCAGTGTGAGCTGCATTTAAACGTTTTCATTAGCTACAAAATAACAAAAAAAATGTAATATATAGAAATACCTACATACATTATACATACACACAGGAGTACCTCTCCTACCCATTCCAGATCATGGTTGAAATACTTGTACAGTGTAAAAAAAAAATAAAAAATTAAAAGTACTAAAAATGCTCAAGGCCATGGTAAATGCGAAAAAGCAGAGTTTGCACAATGGCTCCACGTTATATCATGTTTGTCTGTTTTATTTGGGGATCAGAATAAATAATTCCGAGAAAGTCTAAATTTACACCAATAACGCCAGTTGCTACCTGCACAGCGCTTCACTGCATATAACGTGATTAGGTGCAAAACACCGCTGGACTTATCAACTTTGCATAACCTTGGGGTCAGTTTCGGGTCCCAATACTGAAACTGGGAAACAGACCAAATATTCCAGGCATTCACCCACTACTCAGTGCCACGGGCCAAGCTGAACTATGAGCAGGTTCCCGCAGCTCTTTTTTCTTCCTACGTGCATACTGTCATCACATGGACTCTTAAAGACTAATATTGCAGATTTGTATTATTTCACATGTTCATTTGCCAGCAATACAGCATACATGACCCAGGTCGTCAGAGAGAGAAATCATGAGTGCAGAAGTCTGTGAAGGACTAGATGATCCACTTTTATTGTAGAATACAGTGCAGAGAGACCACAGAACCATCTCACCGTGATCGGCGGTCACTGCTCTTCTTGCTTCCAGTTCTGAAAGCTACACCAAACATTAAGACATATGGAATAGAGGTCACAGACGGACAATCTGAACGGCGAACAAACAGCAGGGAGGACGAAGAGCCCTGATTTACCCAAAGCTGCTGGGATTTTTCAAAACAGATTTACTAATAGCGAGAAGTCTTTGAGTAACCAGCGCACAGAGCTTTAGGAAGAACTTCCATCATAAACAAATCTTTTTTGTAGTTAATTGATAGCTCCACTTCTGAATTATGAGTTTGCTTACGAAATGGTTCTACAGCAGTGCCTTTTAAACAATGAGTAGCTTCATTTCAGATGGCCGGAAAAAACAAAAAACAACCTAATAAAGAAACAAGACAAGTTCCAACTTAGAACCTTAAGACAAAAAAGGCAGCATCTCTGCACATGGAGTCATTGATAGAGGGAAAGCAGATTTGGTAAAGATGATACCTTTGTTGGCTAACTGATGCATGATAGATTGCAAGCTTTCGGGACTATCTAGGTATCTTCTTCATATGCCTGAAAGAGACCTAGATAGTCCTGAAAGCTTGCAATCTATTATACATCAGTAATCCAATAAACGTGTTATCTTTACCAAATTTGCTTGCTTTTACGGTGTCACAGCAAAACAAAATACACGTGTCACGTGACTGGATAATCCGTGCTTTCCAAAGCTGGTCTCAGGAGGTATTTGCCATTAACTCAGCTTCTCCTCTTACTATAGATTAGTACATAAACTGTAAAACTGCAATGGCTAATCATTCATTATGGTTTTGTGGAGGGGTTTTCTGTGTGATCGCTCACTGGATCTACTCAAATAATAATAGTAAAGTATGTTCATAAAACAAATGTGCCGCAGATTTAGTTTCGACTCCTTGAAGCCCAGATTCACAGATTGTACCGCAAACTCCAGGAAACCCCCGGTGACTCAGGGGGTCACAATCTGCTGCCAGGTCCAAAAAAAAAAAAAAGAGAAAAAAATCACAACAATGGTAAATATCAGCCCCCAACAAGTTAGGTCACAGCTGCAGAAACACAGGAAAAAAAGAAACAAAAATGCAGTTTGTAAAACCTTAATTTTTTAAAAGACAAGGTGCGTCGCCAAGGATTACTTTAACCGCGAGCCATACGTTTCCTCCTAGACATTTTTGACAAGCAACAGAAACCCGATACACAAAAGACAATACTGCTTGGGCACGAGATGTAGTCACTAAATGACAGAGCGGCGTTATTCAATTAATAAAAAGCCCTGATGACTGCCTTCGGAACAGACGCGCTCTATGTTCAGTCTCCGGGTTCCTCGTCCACTGATCCTATTATTGGCTCACTTTATTTTTGTCTCGGTTCAGTTCCGAGGATTAGGAAGAGCTCTGATGCTTAAACCAGACATTACAATCTACTGCGTTTGGTCAGCACACAGCCATTTTTAACCCCTTGTACTAAGCGGGGGTCTCAGCGATGTGTTAAAAATACTAGGACCCGTAGCTGCAAAAGGGTGTCTTGAAGACATTTCCCAATAGTTGTATGCGGACTGTGGGATGCACTGTGCAATCTGTGCAGATATTAACAATCGACAATCATCTAATAGATTGCAAGAACTTACAATAGCCCCCCCCCCCTTCATCAAATAAATCATTGGAAAAATTTGGGGTCACTCACGACAACAATGGAGAAATGTGCAGCATTTGAGATATTTTTGGAAGGGCTAAGCTGGTCCTGCATAATTCAACGGGAAAAGAGACCATGCGGGGAAAGCTGTCCCTGCGCCGGCATAAACTAAAGTCAAGTGAAGAAGGAGCTAAAACCAAAAAGCACAACTCGTCGGTGAACTCTCCCTTTATTGAGGACAAAACACATTTAACCTGGAGCAGCGGTCACTAAACCTAATGCCACGACATATCGCACACACACACACACATATATATATATATATATATATATATATATATATTACACACATACACAAAAAAACTGTCAAATAAAAATCTATTCTGCCAACAAAACACTCGGCAAGAAAATCAGAGGAAAACAATGAAATATTATTACAATCCCACATACAGATGCATTGGCTTGTGGGATGAATAAAAAACATGCGACGTTATGCATGAGACAGACATTTAACTCTAATAAGCGAGGACTGCTTTCCACACGTACATCCTAGCGATCCCCACGGCATTCTACACTAAACCAGGAAATGAAACCATTCAATAAATGAGTGTTGCAAAAAAAGTACAACAAAACAACTTAGTCCCTTGAAGCACAACACCTTACCTGTCAATCAGCAAAAGCGGTTATCTGACGAAGGCAAACGTACACATACTACACTTACACTACACCTACACTACACTACACCCATCAACAGTCTGCAGGACAATCCGATCCCGCAGACGCCGGCAATCCACTGCAGGGCTTCCATTCCCTTACAGGCTGAGAGACAGGTAAACGCGGGACGGGAAGACAGAGCACACAGCATATGTGGCAAGCATTACAGGTTTACAGGATTTTCTCAATCTGATTCAATCATAATAAAGTCACAAAAAAACTAATCAAAGGCAAAGAACTACTAATGTATTTTATATATATAGGGTTAGCAGACATGAAATGCCCCTGATCACAGTATGGCATCACAGGCATCACATCTGTGCCCATTCTCTGCCCAGCATCTGTCACCATTAGCGGGGGGGGGGGGGTCGGGGCTGCCAATCTCTGAAGATCTATTTATAGAGTTAATGAATCCACAACATGGAAAATACACACAATGATCGCCTACAATAACACACACTGTCACAGTGTGACGGACGGGTAACAAAACAAAGGGTTAACATAAACAAGGAGAGATGAGGAATCTTGTAAATGGTTAAAATGTGTAATCGCATTAAAGTGCACCTACCGACTGCATCCAAAATACCCCCCGACACACACTGACACTGACACACACACTGACACACACTGACACTCACACACACACTGACACTGACACACACCACTGACACACACACACACACACACTGACACACACACACTGACACTGACCACACACACTGACACTGACACACACACACCCACACACAACACACACTGACACACACACACACACACACTGACACCTCGGGGACTTTAAACCGCTGTGACAGCACCGATAACTAAAATAAGCGCTAATAATACGGGCGATAAGTGAGCCAGGCTGCCGGCTGCACACGGGAGATTCGGGTCATTTAAATACCGCCTGCATCCAGCAGGAAGCCCCCATGCGCCGGAGTCCGGGGCACCAACCCCTCGGCTGCTGGGGCAGGAAGGCAAGACGGACAGATCGCTGATTCTCTACCGATCTGACAGGCCGACCGGGGGCTTCTGCAGCAGCACCTACCAGGTTCGAATAACTAAGAACTGCGAGTCTCCGATACGGTACCGCCACAAGCACTGCGGGCCAGGAAATACTTTATCGGTGCTCGACAATACTGTAGCCCCAGAGTCAGTACCGGGAGACTCATCAACGTGACAGCATGAGCCCTCTTTGTATGTGTCTAAGGCCGGTTTCTGCGGACGAACCGGTGACAGGAGCTCCCTGAAGCAGCATAAAGAGTGCAGCAGCCTAGCCCCCGGCTGCAGCGCGCCCGGTCAATGCATGTGACCAGAAGACTTTCCCGTCCTCTCTACCCCCTACTCCAGGTCTATGCTCCCCAGCGCATCGTCATACCCAGTACTGTGGCTCCCCGCCGTGTCCTCGGCCTCGCTGCCCGGGACAGAGCCCTGTGCAGCCGGCTCCAGGTCCCCGTTGCCACCCGGTGCGCTCTGTGGCTCTGTTTCGGTTCTCACGGCCAACTTGTCCAACTCAACACTCCGAACTTTGCGTAGCTGCTTGCGTCTCCAGTCTGCTTTGTGCTCCCCCGCTAAATTCCCACTAAGCTCCGGACTGCTTGGAACCGTCGCCCCGCCAGCGGCTGTCGATAATCCGGACGACGAGCTCCGACTCCCCGCCGTAGCCGCCATCTTCCTAGGACCAGGTTTACATTCGCAGCGAACAGCCCATGCGATGGGCGGAGTCAAGTGCTAAAGAGGCGGAGTCGCGACTGGACGAAATCTTCGTAACCTGGGAGGAGCGTTTTGGACAGGTACGCAAACTGCGTAACTCCATCAGACAACGTACAGTGAATATGAGAATCCGGGTAAAATGTCCAGTGTTGAGGACTGACTTCGGCGGTGCAGCAGTCATACAAATATGGCGCGTATCTGTGCTTTCCGTCAGTTTTAACTGCATTTGCTTGGTGCTACGCAACCTGCCTCCGGTAGCGGGTGTGGACCTGGTTTACGCAACCTACTCATTGAACAGGTGGAGATTGGGCACTGAGGCAAACTCTTACGCTGTTTGCGTACGAGCAGTGGGTGTGTGCTCTATTTACACTACCACCCACTCGAGGCGGATGTGAGGGGCGGGCACGTATTTGAAACTGTACCTGATAACCGACTGCCGGTGTAGACTGTAGAGGCTCAATAGCGGGATACGTGTAATTAATGCTGATATTTTATTGCCAATTTGGCAAACTGCTTCAAAATGACGTCCTTGCTGCTGGATAAAGGTTACACTCAATAAAAAAAAAAATGAAAGTGTAAAAGGACTTAACTCTTTGCAAGTCATGGTCATGTTGGCACGGCTTTAGCACGGAAACAGTTTGGGCTTGAAGGTCACGCTAACAGGGGAATCCCGCGTTATAAATATTTAACCAATGGTGCTAATTCCTCCGCTTAGTTATATGTGGAATCCCAGTCACCGCGGCACCATTGCTTGGAAAAGTATTTTCATGCAGACTAAGTTTGCCAAAGGCATAACCCTTTAATAGTCCATCGTGAAGATTCTACGTAGTGAATATGTTACCTAAATAGCGGTCCTCATGGAAAGTTGGGCATTATGAAATGATACACTTAAGTGACACACCTGCATTCAAGCAGGGATATCAACCATAACATATTGGTTCAAAAAAATGCCAACTGAGGTTATACACTGTTCAATTACTTGTTAACACGATTAGCCAATCAGCCACTCACATGGCAGCAACTCAATGCATTTAGGCACGTAGATGTGGTCAACACAACTTGCTGAAGTTCAAACCGAGCATCAGAAAGGGGATTTAAGTGACTTTGAACGTGGCATGGTTGTTGGTGCCAGATGGGCTGGTCTGAGTATTTCAGAAACTGCTGATCTACCGGGATTTTCACTCACAACCATCTCTAGGAATTACGGAAAATGGTCCGAAAAGGAGAAAATATCCAGTGAGCGGCAGTTGTGTGGACGAAAATGCCTTGTGGATGTCAGAGGAGAATTGGGCAGACTGGTTCGAAATGACAGAAAGGCAACAGTAACACAAATAACCGTTCGTTACAACCAAGGTACGCAGAATATCATCTCTGAACCCACAACACGTGGAACCTTGAAGCAGATGGGCTACAGCAGCAGAAGACCACACCGAGTGCCACTCCTGTCAGCTAAGAACAGGAAACTGAGGCTACAATTTGCACAGGCTCACCAAAATTGGACAATGGAAGACTAGAAGAACGTTGCCTGGCCTGATGAGTCTCGATTCCAGCTGCAACATTCAGATGGCAGGGTCAGACTTTGGCGTACAAAACATGAAAGCATGGATCCCTCCTGCCTTGCATTAACGGTGGTGGCGTAATGGTGGGGGGGACTTTTCTTTGTGTTTGTAAGTTTGCAAGTAAGTGTGTGGATAAAAGGGCAAGTGTAAGCTAGGAGATTTATGTGTAAAGGTAAGCGTGTATGTATGTGTGTATGGGCAGGCTTGTGTATTTGTAGACAGGTGTTTGTAAGGGTAGAGCATATGCGTGTGTGCATTTTGACAGTCTATACTGTTACTGTTTTGGGCCTAAATGGTATGAATAAACGGTCCACATGAGCCTGAGTTAGAGGAAATCTGAGCCCCTGCAATCTCAGTGCTGAGCATGCCCTGTGTCTGGGTGCTGGGGCAAATCTTATATATATGTATATATGTATGTATATATGTATGTCTAAAGCAGAGAGTCTTGGTTGCATATTTGACAGAGGTTGCTGGAAATAAATCAGAATGTATATCAGAATCATAAATATGAGATTTGTGTATGTGGGTGTGTATTGCAGGATCTTTACTCTCAGAAGAAGGAAACAATAGGGTCAATCCAATTACGGGGCAAGTAACACGATAATACACAAAATAAAACCTAACTTCACTCTGGAGCATAAACTAAACAAAAAGTCAGCCCTGTATGTAGTGCTGAACCACTAAACGGTTTGCCAGGAATTTCACATGCCCTGTGACATGCACACAAAGTACCTGTGTACAAGTTTTCTTTGCTGAATACACCTTTCAGCCTCCTCATGCTTCAGCGCTCACGGAATCCTCTGCAAGCAAACTCCCTTCCTTCCATTATAAAGGCACCGCCTGCACGTGCAAGAAAAGGAAAGGGACCCAGCTATGGACTGACACCTCAATACCTCCCTTATGGTACCTTACTACTTCACAACTCCGTTTAAAAGAAGAATAACGCATCATCTATCTAGATATCTATCTATCTATCTATCTATAAGCTGTGTTGCCACTCTGTCTGTAAAGCTGACGTCACAGCCTCACGTATGCGGAGCAGCTATCTGTATTGCAGCAATGGCTTCCACGCCTTTGTCTTACTGTGTGCTTCCTCATCGTGTGCTAATTCAGAAACCTCCCTGCCCATGCTGTATGTATGTTCTGTACCCAATGTTATGATAGACTCATCAGCTAATAAATATATACTGTAGAAACATATATGCAACTAGCCAATAAGAGCGACTACTAGGATATTGTATTGCATTCCTGATTTCAGGTTGTACAGTATAGTTTTTCACGGTCTTGCTATGCAGATTGCATCCCTGTATGGCCGTTTTTATACTCCCTGCAGGGTAAACCTGTTTCCTGTGACTACCTGTACTACGTTTTATGCATGTGAGTCACTTCTCAACTCATGAACAGACTAGAAAGTCTGGGAGCGTGGATATGAACTAAGTAAACAAGAAATCAGGCCAAAAATCACCACGTAGATTAGAGTGCGCGCAGGTAGGAAGTTATAGCGAGACTAAATTTCTGTAAGTGATCTGTATAATCCTGCAGAACCTATTAATGTATCTAAAAGTTAAAGAGAGCACAAAAAAAAGGTCTTCATGGGTCAGAATATTGTGCCAAATAGCCACAGTTTTACAAATACATACGTTAGAACGCAACATAAAACCTGTTCAGTCAGTTGTTTCAGGGTATTTAAATGTCTCTGATTTACTCAAACTGTTACCATTTGGAAAGTTAAGCTCCTACGGCCACAATAACAAAAATCTGTGAGGGGATACATGCATGTCTGTTGCCTCCACATCCATGTAGGAGCAGAGAAAGGCAATAAATGATGCACATTCATGATGCCACAGCTTATGAAATGTAGGGAGGTATCCTAGGCCTCCACTCCTTATCACTACCTTGCACGTTGCTTTTGTGTTTTTCTTCCATCGTACATTATCAGTGGTGCATGTGGGCATATATATGCTTCTTATTCCCTGCTTCTTAGAATCCATAATTGTTCTGAAATACTGGTTACTGACCAGTTGGCTAGTCCTCTGATCTGCATTGGATTCTGACTTAGGTTCATACTACTACTACTACTACCATTATTGACCTATGACGTTCCCTTATGAGCCATTTACTAGTAAGTGATTTGACTTTGTACTAGATATTTAGTATTGACCTCTGATTTTCCCTCCTGAGGATTTCACGTCTGAGCTCTTGACTTAGCTTCAAGCTTTACCCATCCATGTGATTTACACTGGACCTGAGTTCCACCTACCCATAAGCTCCTACATACATGAAAGTATACAAAAGAAGCATAGAAGCAGCCAGCACTAAGTAATATTTTGTTTGTCTACATCACAAACTTTATCTTATAGTATATTTATTGTAGGGAAATTGTTGACACCACTAATTCACATCTGGTCACTTGTATATAGAACTTGTTGGACCCATTTGGAGTTTAGAATGATAGGAGAAAACTACCATTTGCTCTTGAAACCTTATATCCTTCAGTACAGTAGTTCACCAGTTTGTCCATGCAGTAGGGCCATATTATAGGACTTGTTTCTGAGGAAGATCTATTACAATCTAGGGTACTGCCTTAGCACTGTATTAGCCAAGGGTAGCCATTTTTGTTCATTGCCTGGTAGATGCTACCTCTCGCCTTTCTCTATGTTTGTCACCCTATTCCCTCAAGATTGTAAGCTTGCGAGCCGGGCTCTCTCCATCTTATGTATCGGTTTGTCTTAGTCTGTCAATTCTCGTCTTGTCATACCCCTTGAATTTATGTATTGTATAAAGTTCTGCGTAAATTGTTGCCGCTATATAAATAAAAGATAATAATAATAACAACATATATTCTGGAACCTTAAGCATCTGTTATTCCCCTTTTGCTTATGATTTGTGGCAACCACTAAAAATTGAATACTGGTTACATAGCAGAAAAAAATAGAATTCTGGCAAGAATTCTTATTAGTTTGGAAGTTACATTAGAGGAGCTTATACCCAGTTCTACAATGATTTACTTTTTATAAAACTTTACTAAGAAACCACTGCTTATTTTTTGGAGATTTTACAGGTAAGCAGAACAATTATCATGGAATAGCAAACGACACAAATATTGGAAAACCAGAGTTTTTTTTAATGTTGCCCTTACCTGTATAAGACCTGTAGAAGTATACAAATGAAGCTTTATACATTCTGGAATTTTTTCAACATTTGGAACATTTGTTTTAAGATTTTACAGCGAATTCAGCTTTTGCATCAAAGGTCAAATACTTACACATTTAAACGATTCCTATTTGTTCAAATAGCAGGAAGCTAAACTTCATAATTACACTTAAATTGCAATTGCTACTAGGTAATTTGTAGAAAGGTATTTTACATTGATAGCAGAAATAGATCCTGTTTGAAGCACACCTGAGAATATTGAATCTCTGCGCTATTTCCAACATACTTATACTAATAAATCTTCCTGAAATAACACTGCACATAAACAATACTTCCTTTCCCTGTATATGTTCCAGATCTTTACTTTCAGATGTTCAGTCTTATTTTGTGTTATGTTTCCTGAACATAGTCATCTGTGCGTATATGAAGAATGAAATAGTTTCTTGAGCCAATATTGATTGCTCGTTGTATCGTTCAATATAAGCCAATCCCTGATATCTGTGATGTAGATTAAATTCTTAATTAACAAACTGCAATTTTGAAACTTAAAGTAGAACTTCCACATCTGCTCCCTAAGTGTTTTTTACTTATCAGGATGTTTAACACAAATTCTTACCTTCTCATGCTCATTGGGTACTAAGAACACCGCAGCGATGATGTTGCATTCAAAATAGCATTTAGCATCCTCATGTAAGTACAGAGGCCATAAATGATCTCACATGTCCAATACTGAAGCCAAAAGATGACAATATGGAGCTTTACGCAAGTGACGTTTGATGTCATCGGAGGATGTCACTGCCCCCCTTGATCTGTGGTTGAGCTGACAACACTGGAGCTCTGTGAAGACAGAACTATGCTGTTCCCTTTGCTCCATATTCACTACACAGCCCCATAAAATACAACTGGAGGTCCCCGTTCAAGTGTGTATATATCACAATCTATTTTACTTACTTTCTTTCTTTATTACGTTTGACTAAATGCCCCAGAAGTAACACACAGACCTTGTCACAGAGACTAGTGTGTGATACTTTGCACTACACTTCTATTTCAAATAAAAGGTACCACTTCTAAAACTTTCGCTGCTCCAGATCCGAACCTTTTCTCCTGACCCTTACTGAAATGGCTGGCTACATTTTCCAAGCACAAAATTATACTTTAACCCCTGTTTTCTACCTAGTTTCCTATAAACGATACAACCATTTTAATGGGAATTTCCACATTCTTTTTCAATTTGAATTGTAAAAAATAATTTAGAGTTTTTGTCATTTTGCTAAAGATCACTTCTGTGCTACATAACTAAAATATGAATTTCAGGCTTCTCTCTTTGTAGTTGGAGGGCACATGCCATACAGACAGAAGTCCATATCATATGTACAAGTCCAGGAAACAGATGAGGGGAAACAGTCAAAATTAAACCATTTGGGAAATTGATAAAGGAATTGAAACCTTGTAAAAACAGCGGAAATACAGACTGGAAAAAAAAAAAACATTGTCCTGAATTTATTGTCCTACCATGGAATGAAAGCTGCACAGGGAAAATCCATTTGATCTAAAGTAATTAATGACTACAGTAAAACAAATTTAAAAGGACTGTTTAGTGTCCTTGGCCTTCTCAACAAAATTAATATACTTGCTTTGTAAGTTCATTAATATGCATTCTTCAACTTTTTGGAAACTACAGAGAAGCAACCGCTCTTTGGTGCCATTTTTGTGCCACCAATTGGCTGTTTAAAGCACCCAATCAGTTACAGGGCAGTGCTCCCACTTCCAATGGGCGAGCTTTCTGAGCATGAGCACAGTTGGTGTCATTAGAGACCCGTGGAACCTCACGGTGCCAGCACTGGATCTGATCGGTGGCACATGGGCACAGGAAGCAAAAGCCAAGTAGCTAGAAGATGGGAAAGGCATAACGGAATGTGGGGAGACTCGGCAGAATTTTTCCATGTATAAATTTAAAGGGAACAACTTAGCTATCATATGCATTAAAGTACAAACGATGGCTTGAGTGTACCCTTCAATTTGGAAGATATTTTAATCTTATTTTAATAAGGCTAATAGTCTACCTATGTGTTCTTGTCCTTTCTGCAAAAATGTTTATAGCATAATAGCTGCTATGCAATCAAAATCTTACCTCTTATTGTTCCATATACATGATATTTATATGGCACCCGAGGGAAATTGTTAAATGTATTAAAGCCCTTTATTTTCTTGTGATCTCTACGTGTAGTAGAAATTCTAAATTACAATACACCAACTCATGTGAACTTGTATGAAATACTTCTATGCCCATAAGTCTACTTTGATCTTCAAGTGAAATGGATCACACAGTTTGCATAATATAGTCACAAATATGTGGTATTTTTCAGAAATATAACCGAGTAATAAAAACGAACTTTGTTGAGTACAAATAGCAACAGATGTATATTTATATTCATGAATATTATGAATGTATGATATTACTGTCTACCATTCCAGCAACGATTGCTCCCTCCGGCTTCAAACTAGATGCGTGCAGCTGCCATGCTTAATGATAGTCACTTGAAAGTGTCCTTAGGGCACAGTGTATATCTGAATGCTTCATAAAGTATAACAAACAGCCATTCCAAAAGCCTGAAGGATTTCATTTTGTTATTTTCATTATTTTAAAAGTGGATAATAAACACAAAGATGAGGAAGAAAAATGTATTTTATTTAAAGTGTTTACATACCATACAGGAAAAAAGAGAAGCAGAACAGAACAAAAAAACAGAGACAGGTTAATAAGAAACAACCATCCATTAGATGTTATCCTTCATGGCAACAACATTAAAAGTCACTGCTAGTGCATATATACAGCGGATATAAAAAGTCTACACCCCCCTAATGCCACGTTCTTGTGATTGTTTTGGGATTGAATTGTTCACTTTATAGGTCACATTAAAGGTGGAAATAGTTCTGACATGATTTATCTTCTTTAAAATCACAAGAACCTGGCAATTTTAACAGGGGTGTGTAGACTTATTATTTCCACTGTATTGTGCCCCTTCCCTAAAGGTTGAGCTAAATTTGAGTTTATAAGTGAGTTTTCTGAAGTTAAACTGGTGGATTCACTAGAGTTGACCTGACAACCATGTTCCATCTTGATTCATCTTAATTTTTATCAATTCCTATTCCTAGGAAGTTCTGTAGAGTAAGCAGCCAAGTTGACAAATGGCTACATTTTAACAAAATAAACTAAAATGAGGAGGCAAGTTGACCTAGAACAGGCCAGAGTGTCATTAAAACAAACTGAAAAACTTGACAGGCAAATTGAGTGCAAGTTCAACAGCCAAATTAACTGCCAACTCCACGGTTCATTGCAACTTGATACCAGTCTTTAGGAGCCTTGAAATTCCAGACAATGTTCAACTCAACAGAATCTCTGCTTTTAGAGAGTGGATGAGTTGTGATTTAAGATTGTTGGGTTAAGTCTGTTAATTGACAACTTAAACTTTAGGCATGTATAATTCACCTTTTACTGAAGGCTAGCCAGGGTCAGTTTGAGCCCAGAATAAAATAGGTTCTGGGGAAAAACATTAATCGCTAGAACATAAGGTACATAAATGTGCTATAGAATTTTAAAACAGGAACAGGATAGACATGTGGCCAGCATTCGATGAAGCATAAAGTTCTGTATGTCATTTAGGTTCTAATTTATTAGTAAAAAATACCTTTAAAGTTACTGTACTATTTTTAAAAAGTGCGCTTATCCATCCCTGCATCCATCTTCCAAGACTATCTAGCTTGTAATCCGTTATAAATCAGCTAATAATGGTATCGTCGCAATAATTTGCTTTCTCTTTTTCTATAGTTAACTCTATACATTTATCGAAATGGGATGATCAAGAACCTTTCTAAGGCGGCTAGGTCCAGCAAAGAGTAGGGATTTGTCAAGCAATGGATGGGCAAAAAGTTGGGAAGTTCTGAATTGGGATTGAGCAGAACCCGTTAAAAACTGGACAGAGCTAAACACCATTTTCTTACCATGCAACGATCAGGCCTTGAGATCAGCTGCAATATTCTGGAAGCCAAACTGTTGCCAAAACCTTTATTTGGAAATGACAGACATGAATAAAATAACAAAACTTGAACTAATATTTTCCTATATTTTCCTATGGGTTGTAACATACAGCAATACATATAGTGAAGCCAAGAGGATTTAAGATAAAAAAAAAAGCACCTCAAAGGTTAGTGGGATAAAATACAGTTATTTTAATGACAGCATGCCTTTACTGCATATCTGAGTAGAAAACAGAAATGCTTTATCTAGCTAGACAAATGACTAGGACACGTCTACTGAACAAGAAAATATTTCAAGATTTGTCAATTATCAACTAGATGTTGCAGTGCCTTAATGCTCCAGTAATCACAATAACAAAACGTTTCCTGGAAAATACACTCTATAAATTTCAACGTGACAACATGAAGCTTTCAAAATATAAGGCTCAGGTTTACTGCATAAGATTTAAGGATTAAAAAGAGTTGGAGTGAAATTTCATAGCTAATCAAGCTGTTTGGTGTTATATGTGGAAATTCAGGCAACTGACACTTTGGTAATCTTTATGATTTTTCATGTTCTCAGTTTTAAATGAAAAAAATGAATTGAGTTTCAAATTACATTGACAGTTTTCCAGAATGGTTGTTGTGACAGTGTGACCCCTTGAAATCGTTGCAGTTTCAACTCAATACCTAAAGTAGGGCCAAACATGGTTTGGAAAGAGTTCTATAAAGTAACATCAAAACAAAGTAATGAACCTAAATAAGCTATTATTTATATTTAAATAAATTTAATGGCACCGAACACTTAAAGTACAATAATAAAGAAAAGTGTAATGTAAAGACAACTCACATGGGCTGGAGTCTTAATTTGGACAGGGTAGTTGGTGAGATAAACTTACAAACCTAAAGTTAAACTTAGCGGAGAACTCCTATTTTTTTTTTTACAGATACATTACATGACCATTGTAATGTTGTCAACCATTGTTCATTCTCTTTACAAAATACATTGTCATTATCCTTGTACTAAAACAATACATTTTCTAACAATTAGAGATGAAATATATAAGAGATAACATATAAAAATGGTACAGAACAAATGTATATGGTGTATTATATTCCTTTAGTGTCGTCCTGTTTTAAATCACTTACCCAGAATCCTATGGTTAAACTTAAAAATTAAGGGTGTTACATTGCCTATTATAGACACGCAACCAGCTTAATCATAACCATTGGATCTGACGCACCTCTTCGTATTCATATAATATGTGGCCTTGCTTCCCTCCATTGTATTCTAAGGTAGTTAAACTGGTACATTGGACAAGCTCAGAAGTGTCCCCGGCGACCCAACCATCTCCCCTGCACATAAAGGCATTGGGTCTCTACAGAACAGTGACTACATCGAGTGAGGTGCTGACTTGTCCAATGTAACCATATTGGGGGACCGTTTATGGGAAAAATGATTTGACCTGGGTGTCTTTATGCAAAGAGGCTTCTATCCAGTCTATTTGAAAAAGAAACCCCTGTCTATTTAAAATCACTTCTAGGACCAGAGGTTGAGACTGGATTTCCTTCTTCCCCACTGCTGAATTTACCAACATCAGCCTTTTATCTTTGGTGGAAGTTCTATCATTGTCCCCTGAAGATAGGATTCCACAGAGGACCCAGGCTAGGGAAATCAGGAATCTCAGTTTCACCTTCTGTGTTATATAGTTGCAAAACATTTCCCAAAAAACCTTGATATGTGGACAAAACCAAAAGCAATGTAGTAAATCGGCATTGGGTGCATTGCATGTATGACAGTCAAAACTAAACTAATTGTGGGCCTAATCAATCTATAGATATTGACTATGGTAGTCTGTTGGAAAACTGCAGCATTGAGATGAGACAGAACTTGTGCACTATAGCTAGACAGCTATATCCCACCATAATGTATGTTGGGAAATACAGCAATATGGACAAAAGCTCAACAGAAAAAAGTAACACGTTTAGATGTTAACTTCAAGTCTGATTGACTCAATGCTCCATCTCCACAAAAGTTTTCAAGTAAACCAGGTAAATAAGACATCTTATAGGATATGGAAGAAAATGTATTATTAGTTACTGTGCCTGCCATTAGCTTCCACAAATGTTGCAGAAGGAACGTTTCCATCTTGCCCTGCCCTGTGGGTTCCCATGCACTATTTTAGTAATGAAAAAAGGAAACCTATTATCAGCCTACTGGAAAGTAATGTAAAGAAAAGTTAGGGGATGTCCCTCCAATTACATTTTGAAAGGCGCGTCAGAGGATTCCATAGCACTTTTGCAATAGCTAAGAATATAAAATGAAAGGTTATTATACCCTAGCTAGCATTCTGTCACACTATATGCCCATATCATGCTTAGCCTGCCACTATATCAGTACCAAATTTATATAGAGTCCTATATAATTTTTATATGGCTATATTGCTTACCAATGAGAAGGCTTCAAATTACTTGAGAGTCTCAGAGAGTGGGTTAAAAGCTGTGCAGTCCCACTGATTCAGTTGCTTAGTAAGCAATATAGCAATGGATAATTAGATAGGACTTGCCAGAATTGGGCTACTTTGATGCAGTGGGAGGGCTAAGCAAAATATGGCCATATAGTGTGACGGAATCCCCAATATTTATGCCTAAGACGTTGGGTGTGCACTGAATTCTTGCTCTGTTTTGTGTATTTATTGGTCATTATTATAATAGCAGCAACCTAGGAGCTACAAATAACCTGTTTAACCTCATTTATCATTTTGACACGTACCGTTGTTTGCAGTGTAGTTAAAAAACAATGAAACATCCCTGTAGTATTTATTTTTAATAAATCTGTTCCCGTGTGTTAGAAATCTTGGCACAATAGCTTCAACTGCTCACCATATTATAACTGCTAGTATTTAAAAGATAATCCAGAAGACAGTAAAGAGTTTTGTTAACATATGGGCATGTTAACACTCCTAATGAGAATTTGCCCTCAAAATGAAAAGGGGGCATTAGGGAAGTGCTGTGTGCATTTCCGATACTCATAATGGGGTAACATGCAGCAACACTTTTTATCTTTTAACCTGCGGAATCTGCTGACGCTTTATAAATAAATGTAATGTAACCCGAAGTGGCATTTGAGGAACAATACCACCAGCAGTACAAACCTACATTCTTATGATTTAAGTAAGAATATGATTTTTTGCAAACTTAAAGATGGAGGCTATGATAACAATTAATGTCTGTAAAAAAGAAAAGGCATATTTAATGTTACAGAAAAGGAGGTATGCATACTGAACACTTTCAGTAGATATGGTAAGGACTGCTGCAGTACCAGAATTCCCAGAATAGGCAGAATTAATGAATTCCCAGAATAGGCAGTTTGTTGCTTTCAGGAATCCGGCATTAATTAGGTCGAAGTATGAAATGTGGCAAGCTAGATGTGTCAATTGCATCTTCTACTGCTTCATTCAAATCCTTTATATATTTAAGTTTCCAACATGTTTGAAATCCATATATACTTCAGACAGAGCTACTAAATCTAGATTTAAATATTAATAAAGCTGTAATACTGTAATCCTCAATCATATTAAAATCATATCTGCTCCCCTCATTTGTCCTATACCATGATCTTTTTTATGGCATTAGGTTAAATGTAATACTTTACATATTATGATTACAGGCATTTTTTGTTCTCAGCGCTCTCAGATGTCTTACGGGTCATACACATGATTCGATAAAATACATATATTGTATGTTTATATTATTATCCATTCTTCTAAACACATGATCTACAGAAGACTCCATAACATTGCTAAAAAAAACACAGGCCAGCAGGGGATTGGAAAAAAAACATCAAAATATTGTGGAACTCCTTCAACAGAGCAGGATGTCCTTTTCTGGAATCATTGTCTCCTCCTAGCCTACCGGTCATGTTTTGTAGGCCTTTTTTTAGAAGAAAAAACAGTGTGGTTCCAAAGAGGTTAAGTAAAGAATCAGTGCAGCTTGTGCTGTCAATCTGCCATAAAATGCAATTTCTGCTTTCCATAGTCTTTAACACTGATTATATTCAACGCTATATAAAACAATAAATAATAATATGATATAGAAACATACACATGGGAAATCAAGATTGTTGGTGCGTTTTGCATTGTCTTACGCCTTATATTAGGTGTGAATGTAATGCAAGCATTTGCTCCTTGAGGACCAGTCTGATGTATTATAATCATTGACTTAAATGCAGAATGTCTTTTTATTTAGCCCACATAAACTGATATTGTATTTAAAAGTGTATACCAAGCGAAATAAAACTTTTGGCAAATTTTGTTTTCTTTGTATTCTTGAAATTATGTTTCAAAAGCAGATACCATAGAGATGACTAGCAAATACCAAAGGAGATAAATGGTTACATTTTGAGACAGGGAGAAATGCTGTCTCAAATTGTGCTTGTGCAGCAAGTATTCATTAATAATATATATGTTTTTCCTTCTTTTGTTGTTAGTACACTGAGCAGACTCTTTTCCCTGAATCCAAACAAAAAGTCTACTTGGAGAGAGAGAACAGAGCACAATGTCATAGAATATTACCATATATGGAAGTTCCTCGATGCAGCTTCCTGAAAGGAAGCTCGGGATGTAAGCTTAGCTGAACTCTATCCTTTATTAGGAAACAAGTACACAACATCATGGTAGGTGTTATTACAGACTCATAACAAATACACAGCATATTAAAGGAACAGCCATGTCTTTCTTTTCACCAGATTGCTCGTTATAGAGTCTTTGCTGGTCTCTGTGCTCTTCATTGTTGTTGACGCTCTATGGATCGACCTGGTTCCTCTCCTATCAGGGTGATAGACATTGGTGCATAAAGGTGCCAACGTAATTCAATTCTGAATTTAGCCACGCTAAAAGCTGCAAAGGTAAAAAATTCCCCATTGGTTCATTTGGGAATATATACTTTTCTGAGCAATGGGCCAGAGGGACCCACCTTTAACAAAAACCTATGAAACCTAAAACCTAGGCTAAGTATGTGTGATATTTTTTTAATGTAACACAATGATTGTATTTAGTCATGATGATATAATACATTCATGTGATGTTTGGCAGTAACTCCAAGCCTGGATGACTTATATGTGGTAGCAACACTTATACTATATTCCCTTAATACTGTAAAGATTTTATATCTAGCCTAAATATTATAAAGGTGCCTTGTCACAGTGAAGTCCCCAAACCCTAAAAGCTCTGGCACCCATCACTCATTCACTACAGGGTATATTTTATATAAGTTATGTTTACATTAAATCACAGGTACAGGGATGTGCAGTAATCTATAGCAGTATGTATGTAACTAGTAAGAAGTAACAGAACCCCAAGTCCCCAGGGTTTCACCTTCCCAAACTCTCACTACAAGCATAATAGAAAACGACAGCATACATGTAAATATTGATTGATTTTGATGAAAATGTGGTCCTGATGAAATTAGAATGGATCTAAAGACACTAAATATTACAAATATTTTTGTGATGTATTACTTTTAATTACAGCTCCTTATTGAAATAGCTAATGCACAGATATTCTACTTTCCCATGCAGACAAAATGCTGCTTTTACATTCCTTTTTATCACCAGTGAGACTCATGGGAACATAGTGAAACAGTGTGGGAATTTTTACTATCATGTCACTGTGACAGGTGACATTTATTGAACATACCAAGTGGGATAATACTAGCAGATGGCTCCATTTTGCCATCACTAAAACCCGTCCTCTGTAAAGGAATATAAAAAATAACACTAATAACCTTAGTGTATTATTAAAGAAAAAGCACAAACAACATGGTTGGCATCATGTGTTTTTCACATCATGTAGAAATATATCGACCTACACGCATTTACAAACATCTAGTTTTTTTTCCCAACGTGTACGTTTCCAAGCAACTAAACCTCAAGACAATGGAATGTGGGGTAAAGTGGAATCCTCCGTCAATGGCAAACATGTAGAATACAATAGAACTCAGAACGCCTTCTCTCTCTACCTACTATTGCCAGCATAGAATCTGATCTGTACCATTATGATACAAACGCAGAAATAATTTGAGAACAAATAGCAACAATGGCTGATAAATCTGTAAACTCTTTAGTTGTTTGATAACTGCTTAACGCGACATAAAGTCCCTGGTTATAAAAATACCTATACATATTGCCAAACATCAGCCTAGCTGTGTCACAGGAGATTCTGTATGGAGGTCCATACCTTCCATGCGTGGTCCGAATTGCAGTGTTTAAGATTAGGTGATTAGAGGGCAGGTGGTATAGCAGAGGGCAACTGCCACTGGGATGACCTGTTATAAGGAATTTGGGAAATTAACGTATCATCCTTTTTCTTGCAATCCTCTGTATGACCACAGGGGGCATCGTTACCAAATGTGCACAACTAAGGGTATTGAGCTTCAGATCTCAAGCACCACAAATAGCTCAGGATGATTGTTTATTCCAGCTTGAACCCAGGCAGCTCAACAAAACTCAGTAAATCTGGATGTATGTCATACAATAATAATATGAAAGTGTGTTTTTGAGTACATTTTAAGAAGAATGTTGATTTCTAGTTGTCATATTATGCTTATATTATTAGCTGGGTGTACTCGTCTCAATCAGAAACTAATGTACAGGTAAACATATTGGAAAAAACATTTCTAAGATGGAAGCAGTAGTTCATTAATCCATTAATCCCGAATTGCAGCAGGGAAAACAACAGAATTACTTTACAATAGCAACGTTGAATTTCGGCCCTACGAGGACCTGTTTTATCCCTGTTTTAGGATAGTACTCAGTGATGCATAGTGGTCATTGTTTGATGCCTTTAGAATTCCTGAAATTCAAAAACTAAAAAAAGGATCATCTTGAGATCCTTTTGAAATTAAATGTATTTGTCTTTGATAAATAATGTCCACATATTTCCAACTAATATTTAACCCTTTAAGTACTCAAACGGAGCAAGCATTGCTTGGTTTTGGACATTACTCTGGGACTTAGTGTGTTAATTAGTGTTGACTTTGATGAGAAATTTTCCTTCTGTAGCTTCAGAGATCAGATAGAGAAGCCTCTGAAGATTAGAATCACTTCAATAGCCGTCAGCAGGAAAGCAGCTTCATGCTGTTCAGTTTTCATATTACCAGATGTTCTTCCTGTGAGATATATTTAACTCACACTAAATAAATGGGGACCAGCGGAACACTCAAAGAGCTAGAAACCACATAAATGCCGAAACTAAAGTAACAAGCAAAGGTTTATCAATCTGAAACATCACAATTCCGCCATCAGTTCTCTGGTGTATTCCTTTACACAGTTCAAAGTTTATCTGGGAAATCTGGCAGCCCAATGTTAACAGCAGAACTCAAAAGAAAACATTAGTTTTTGAGTGTCACAGAGACACTGGAAGAAATGCTTCTAAGTGCAGAACCTCACACTGAGGGGTCTGCATCATTAGCTTTGATGTATAGACCCCCCACAGTCTGGGAGATGGTTGGACTGCAGCGATTGGTGACTTAAGTAATATATTCATCGCTTCACATAAACATCTGGATTCTTTATCTAGGTCAGAAAGAGTGATCTGGTACATTTTAAACAGGGCTTTATCTCGCATAGTATAATTTCCTGTTTTTGTAAAACGTATCTTTGATGATGGTATTGCCATCAATAGAGGACTTATAATACAAAATATATGTACCTAGTAGTGTCAATTTTTAATAAATATTCTGCTTATACTCATTTTGTCTTTTAGAAAAGATAGTCAGTAACATTTAAACTGACAATATACAAAACTGACAATAACAAACACACAGGAGGACACACCAGTACAGAAGAAGAAAGCCTTTTTTAAAATCGATCTTTATGTATTACTACCTGTTATGCATTGCTGCCAGGAATATCATCCACATACCTATGACTAGAAGTGGGCAAACATCAGATTCTTTTCTTGTGAGAATTACTGTGAAAGCCACACAGTTTATCCTGGGGATCTCATGTCCTGGTTATTGGAAAGTGGAAAATGTACTCTGAACCTACAGTTCCTATGCAATTTATTTACTTTGTTATCACTCAGCATGCTCTAAAGAGCAGCCAATAGTTACACGGCATTTCCACCTATATGCACCCAAGGATTCATATTTTGGCTGAAAAACAGGTAATAAATGGATATTAAAGAACTTAGAAAATAACTGCATTCTAGTCTACAAAAGACATCCTCTGGTCATTCACAATGTAGCCTGCTCGCTGGAAGGCCACCCAGGTTTTTGTAAAATGCATATTGGACTCCACTGCAATTTACTGCATGCACATAACTGCACACATTCTTTAGGTAGAGAGTTCTGGGCCCAGACTGGCCATCTGTCACACCGGTCAGATGCCACATTCTGACCTATATTGCCACTCCAGAGGCAGATTGGGTTCAGCTGCGTACAACTGCCAACAGGTTATCTGCATCCACAGACGGGTTATCTGCAGCAACATGCCATGTCATCCATTTTCTTTATATACCACATCTAGCAAATCCTTTCTGTTTTTAGATGGGGTATTATAATTAGACTTTGTGTCTAGGGGCAAGTAGTGCAAGTATTGCTACTCCTGCATGCCCTTGTGGCAGCACCTCTACCTGTTCTATATATCCACTTAGTTTTTTTTGTTGGGAGAGTGTGCCAGATGGCCAGCCTGGGGCCAGAAGTCTCTAACAAAATAATTTATATTACGTACTGCAAACACAAATTATAGTAAAAAATATGAATTATAATGTTTTATGGTGCAGGAGACAATAAACAAAGGATACTGTATGTTTGATACTGGATGGATATTTCTGAATGCATTGTACAGTAAGCATTGTGGTAAGATGTTTATACATACATACCATGTATCTATATATTTAACAACCATTGGTATGCATTTTATGCATCATATTACCAAAAGGACATCATTCTCTGTGTCCCAAGCAGGTCTTATGCCTCTCATGCAGACTCCCTCTACCTTGTTCTTTGTTACTCTATCCTTTACCTCCTCCACTAAGAATACATTCACATAGTGGCATCTTCTTCTTTTTGTTTAAACCACATAATTTACTAAATGTCAAATATCTGTGGCTATGGTTCTTCTCGCCTGTGATTATGCCCTGTGTTGTGGCATTGGGTGTGAGTAGTTTTGGAACTTAAGGGATGTTTGGGAATCAACTAATAACCTGAAGTCAAATAATGTGTATAGGAACAGTCTGACAAACTCATAGTCAGATTAAAGAATGTATTATTATAAAGAAACCATTACAGGTGCTACCTTCAAAGAAAGAAAAGTGAGAACTATTGAACTTGGTGGTCAACTTTATCAGGTAACTAGAAGCACAACAGACATAACTGTGGAGGCCCCGAGGTACAGATTGTCAACACAAGTCAAAAAAGAAAAAAAAAGAACTTTAGTAAAATCCTTTGTAGATAATATCAGGAAATGCCAGTGGTCAGGTCTCAGAAATAGATCAATGGCAGAGACTTCTATCAACCAGATAGAGCAGGCAAAATAGAAAAAAAAAACAGAAACATAAAAAGTGATGCGGTAAAGTAATCTCCATCCATTTGTAATCTTGAATGTTTTAGAAAAAACAAATATTTAAGAGACGGTAAATATAATAAATGTTGATTTCAGTAATAAATATATACAGACTAAGTAGGTAATAAAATGTGGCTTTCATGAGAAATAAAAAAACTGGTTTCCTCATGGTTAATGCTTTGGAGTGAAAAAAGTCCCCAAAACAACTAAAATAAATAAAAATAAAAAATAATAAAATGTTTGCATAATTCTTTAACTCCTATTTCCAGAAGTCACGTTATAGACAATCTGACCTAAGTATGCTGTAGTACCCTCTAGCAGAATGAATTATTTGTTCCTAAGACTTCTTAAGAGGAAGCTCGGAGAATTTAAAAAAATGCTGCTACTGCTTCTTAAGTCTGGTTTCCTGTCCATGTAGCTTCAGATCCGTTGCAGTAGTTATTATCAGCTGCTACAGGATCTCCTATTTTTAGTGGTGTCGTCTAAATCCAACTTGCAAAACTTTGGTCACTTGACTTTGATCAGGAAACTGTCTTAAATTTATAATCTGCGTTCAACCCATTAACTCTGAAAAACAACACATTTCTTTGAACCACTTGTTGATTAAGAGAAGAACAACTGGTCTGTACTGTAAGATTTCTGAGGTGCTTGAATGGCAAATAAAAAATATAAAATGCTTAAAGAGTTAAATAAATGATATTGAGTGGTGGACTAGAAGGCAGCCTAGCAAGTAGCGGGACCCAAATAAATCAAGTGGAACACTAGACAGTAAAAAGATGGAGAGAAAGACATTAAAATCATGATTAATAGAACGTTTGTCTTGCAATTCTTTTTAAATAAATGTGTTAAGGGGACACACCACAAAATATATAAAAGGTAATCTTTCTGACGCTACCCACATAAAAGTTAAAAAATATTGTGGATTAACGTCATAAAAAGCAGAAAGAAACATGCAAAGTAAACTTATAGTACAGATCCCAAACAGTACCTCAAAAATACACTACAGTAGATAATTATAGAAGGTCTATCATAAACTACGTCCAAACGGCCCGACCAATGAAGGAGTTAACAATCTGAAGAGTTTCGATGGTTAGTGGAAATGCTTCTCGTACATTTAAGTTATCATAGCAGGTGCTAAATTTGCTATAAATGGGCAATTTATAAGAAGAGCGGACAACTGAGAAAACAGAGCAGTGGCAAGTGTTGGCATTCCAGAGGCCGGTAGTTGACTTCCTATAAGATGGTCTCCGGCATGTGATTATTGATGGCTACACTGAAAGGTTGCCAGTTGGCAAATGTGATAAAAGACACTGCTTTCATTCAGAAGAGATTCTCTTTCTTACACTCGTAAACATCCTCATCATTTTGAATAAGTAATAGAAGTGCTGTTAAAGGAACAGTTATGGCTAACTTGTTTTTCGCCATTACTAAACCCAACTGCAAGAGATGTTTTTGGAATCTCAGATGTCTCTTATTTAGATGGGAATGAGATCAGATGAAGAACTCTATCTGAAGATGAGACCTCTGAGGGACAGAAAGATCACGTGACTAAATATTTATCTGCACTCGTCCAGTGAAAGATATCACTGTTAAATACAGACACCTTTGCCTTTTTCTACCAATATGAATGTATCCATTTTTGTTCATGTGTTACCATTATGGCTGAGAACTGGTTATGCAGTTGTTAGTTTTTGAGGTGCTTCGGACCAGAGTATGGCACACATTAATGCCTGAAAAGGTCAAGATAAGTGAGTGGTTACAAGTTTATAATTTCTTATTTATATTATTATGGATGATTGTACAAATGTATTATTGTGTATAGTATCATTGCTTGATATGATTAGAAACAAATGCATAATTGGGCAAAAAGTATTGGCACTCAAAAAAAGGAAAGGATTACCCTAATTAACATTGCTTTGCTGTTTAGAGATCAAGGATCTTTTCAGAGATAAAGATGGTCTTTGAATCTATAACAAAACTTATCTATAGTCTGGAGGGATAATGGGAATTTTCAGACATATTACGGTAAATGGAACAATGGCTTTTTGACTTCCTTTTATTTTTATTTTATTAGCCACAAGCAAGAATAAATGATACCACCACATCTGCCCGACCACTCAAATAGTTATATGATTCTATTTTATAATCAGCATCTGTTCTTTTTACATTACTTCTAGCAGATTCTTCCAAAACAGCTGTTCCCAATGAAATACAAGATGAAGAAGAAGGTGCTATGTGCTGACTTTGCATACAGATAATAGGAAAAATATGCCTTGAGCTCAGCTAATGTATCTGCTGTAACATGTCCAGTCAGGCCCACTTTCATCTACATGTTATATGATCCATCAGGTAGGAGAGGAAAAAAATAGACCCATTGTTATTTCTGTAACATTAGTCAATATCTACTATCATAAGTCAACACACACATATACATATGACAATATTATAAATTAAACAGTTTTCAGATATTCTTAATGGTGGTATGCCCATGATTATTTTTAAAAAAATGTATAAAAAGACCCTATCAAATTATTTATGTAATGTAACAAATGAACACAGTATTAGGAAAAGAACTTTAAGTGCCACTAAATTGTTTAACAAAAAATACCAAAACCAAAGCTATTATTAAACTTTGAGAAACAAGCATGTAGTTGGGAAGTTACAAGCTGCTTTCTCTTGGTGACTAGTGCTGTATTCCTGCCCAGTAACTCTTTGTGATTTCAGTCTCAGATGACTGACTGACTGACAGCATCAGATCCCTTCTACCTCTGATCAGCTGTATGTCATACACCTGCTAAAACATGGTATAAATCCACGGTATTTCTCTTCCAAGAGAAAATGCAAAATAGTTTTTCTTGAATTATAGTTACATAGTAAGCAAAGGTGAAGAAAGAGCAAGTTAATTAAGTTCAACCTATCCAATATAAATATATATATGAGAGAGAGAACTAAGAAATACGCTCACCCTTGGTGAGTATGGAAAAATATGAGTGTACAAATACCCAATGTTCCATTTTTTGCACATTACAGGGGCAATAAGTACAAGTAGCATATTGGTCTTTTAAAATAGACATTTTAATTTTGACACTTTTCATGCCGCCATTTTACCACCAATCTTTGCCAAACATTGCCAAAGAGATAACTTTTGGTGAATTTTTCACACAGATTGCAATTCAGGTATACACTTACTAAGAATTTAGCAAGTTACTAAGAAACACACATAATGTAACAAATATGTGTTTAGCAACATCTCCTGAGTACACTGGTTTGTCGGGTTGTTTGGGGACTAAAATGCCACATTTGAGAGGTGCCAATTCCAGTTTTTCAACGTGGAATTTTTGTGTCTGGTTATTCTGCACCCATGTCCCATTTGGGACATTTTTTAAGCGAAAAATTCGTTTTACCCCATCAAGGCATATATTTTTGAAAACTAGACAATCCGGAGTATTCAAATGCTGGTACTTCAACACTATCCATGCAATACACAAGCCTTACACAACATTACACACACAAAAAAAGAAAAAACTACCACAAACCTTGACAAAGGTGGTTAAATTAGTGCATGGTGTTGCTGAAACGCTTCGATGCCAGGCAAGTCATTGGTTGAGGAGGGGTTATGTAGAGTTGAAATACATTTATCTCAACCCATAATCATGGACAATTGTATGTTAGTTGTTCTAGAGCTACAGCTCTGAATGTAAAGTATGATAATTCTTCAGTTGATACCCCAAATGTTGTTTACAAAGAGGTTTTTGAAATGTAAGAATTATCAGACCCTCCACTGTGTCTGCATTCCAACCACTTTATATGATTAGTAATACAAAGCCAATAATCTTAAAGCTGCCATTTTTCTTTCATGTGTTTACTGCAGAACCAAAACCCCGAAAACAGGCAGGGACTGTCCCTATTATTTTGCAGTCAATTTATAGTTCTGCCAGTCTATATAACCTACATCAAGTCAGATTGTGTAACATTCTACTCCATCATGTCAAAACTGAGAAAGTTTTAGATAGTTTGCCACATTTGACGCTTCACATGATAAAAGGCAATTCTTGCACTTTTGCAATTACAAAACTCTTCTTAGTCGAATTTCCTTTTTTCATCAGTGCTCACGTCAATTACTGGAAGGGTCAGCAATTGATATTACACAATTCAAATGTCCAGACTGGTAATTTCCTTTCTATAATTTTTAGTATGTCATTGCTCTGTATGATATATTTTATAAGAAACCCATGCATATTTAGCATATGTATAAATTAATCTAATATAGCTTTTTTAATGTAGCTTCTTTAAGTTTCCAAAACTTACTCCTATTCTATAATTCAGATTGTATCAATAATGAAAAATATGGGCATCTTCCAAAATAGATTAGCTGTATTCATGATTTATGACCAGGGCCGGAGTTGAATCTCAGACACCTACTCACAGATAATTTTAATTTGCACAGGCGTATTTGCAAATTCCTTATGATTTTTCTCGGAAGTTCCTGCAGGAAAATTGAAATGTACTGAAGCTGTGCGAAAACTTTTGGGAACTTTACATGATTTGTGATAGAATCATCATGCCACACGATGTTAACGTCAAAACAACCGCCATGTTTGTCTAATAATAAAGCTTCTTCCCATAAAGTCTGCAGTACTCAGCAGGCTCTTATTTTAAAACAAAAAATATATACACATAGATTGCCTTTTTAGCCTTCAAATGATTAGACATGTAGGTGCATCCCTTGTCTTTCAAGGTCATGTTAATATGTTATATATGTTACCTCACGGAAATGGTGGAATACATGTTCAAATTGTTCCATTTCCCCCTTTTTTTTAATGTTTTTCCTTTTTTTTTATACAGTTCCTTATTTTCCTATCTAGTCACACATACTGTGACCAGGAAATCAGTGCAGAGCCCTATGGAGTGGCCAAGAGGAGAGACCGATGTGAAAATAGGGTAGCAAAGTAATTATAGAGAAAAAATAATACTAATATATATATTTAAACAAAATAAAAAGAAGGAAAACAATTACATGCTATTATATAATCGAGGTACTTCCTTATTACAAGAGAGATACCTGAGGATCTCCAGTCACGGGGCATTGTTGTCTGATAAAGAGCAGGGCAAATAATAGGTTAAATGAGGATTACAAAATAGTAAAAATGGTAGAAACATAAAACCCTTTGCTGCCACTAACACAAAGATAATGAAATTAATAAAACTAGTGTAGTGTATAAGGGACTGTATATATATGTTGACATAATCTAGATTTGGTGAGGTCTATGTATACAGTTTACATTTGTTTGTCAGTCCCTGACAGCTGAAAGAAGAGTTTTCAAGGTGCAGTTTCATAGATACGCAATTACATTCTGAATTATTTTCTTAATTATTATGTGCTTAACAATTTCTATTTTAAAGCATTCTACATATTGTATTGTTTTCATTTTGAGGTGGAACTTACCCTTTAAGTCAATGCAATGGTTATAATAGACAGAATGTATAAGCCAGAGTATTTTGTATGTTGTATAAAGAATATGTATAGGCACTTTGTATCCTTTTGTAGCTTGTATAACTTTTAGTGTTTCAAAGTATAGCATTGGCTTACAAAATAGATACATTGGGAATTTGTTCTACATTAACCAATTAAATGAATTAAGATGGCAGACAGGTCAATAAATTGAAATAAAACAAAAACTAACATGATCAAAAACTAACATGTTACTCACTCCATCTGGCCATATACTCTTTACTCATAACTCAACCTGGATCTACCTCCCTTCACACATTTCAAGCGTGTACACTATTAAATACTGTACATTATTGTTCTTCTGAAAGGTTTCCCAGTTAGATCAAAAACAAACGTCTTTATAATGCTGAGGGGTATGTAATTTTCTTTCAATCTACTTTTCAGTTTGGAATGGGTTCTTCATAAACATGATGGGCTTTCACTACTGGAATTCTTCTTGTGTTAAAAGATCTGCCATCCCGGAATGGAAAAACACATGGACCTATAACCAAACAATATGGCTCATTTTTTCCTCAATCCTTGATATCACCATTCTTATCTATTCTACAACCCTGTTTCTAAAGTTTAGGTTGACCAGTAGAGGTTTACTTTTGTTATGCTAAAGGGATATTTATATTTGAATGCATTGCTTAATGTAATATTTTTATATATTGTATGTTTTCAAATATACGGCATATTTTCTAATACGTGATGTTCACACACATAACACCAGCACACAAACACCGATGATCACTAGCCAGCCCCGGCATTTTATGTCAAGGAGCCTCCTAATGACGTAGATGAAGCAACGGCTGGATACGTTTTTTACCTAGTTTCCAGGTGTGGGGCGCCGATGGCCAGACTAGGCCTGCAAGTGTATATGCATATGCGTACACCCATGTGCTCAATCTTTGGCCAGCTGTTATTGTCACTATTGTGACAGAACCCTCCATCACTGGGGCCCCTGGAGAGGCCTGAGAGCCAGCCTCCTCCCTATCGACTATGGGCCCAGGCCTTGTAGAGACTTCTGTGTGTGGATACAGGGGTTCAGTCTGCTGATGTTCCCCATGTTTTAGCACTCAGAGTCTCAGAACTGTAAAGTCAGCTGGACATCCTGTGGTAGGAAGAAGGCTGATTGTCTTAGCATTGTTAATTGTATAGGTGTGAAGTGTTTCCCCTGTTATTGTGTGAGTTAGCCCTTGTCTTAAGACCCCCTGTAGGTATGACAAGGTGTCACTGCTGCATACCTAATTATCAATTACATAACAGGTAGCTGTTAATCCTGTGAGCTCCTGTTATCCCTGTGTCCTGGCCATTGTCTGTCTCAAGCCAATTATATGTCTATCGTCATTCCACGTCTACGTCCCCAGTTAATGTAATTATTTATGTCTCGTGACATCCTGTCCTTCCCCCGGATATTGTGTTGCAGGATTTGATCTAATTACTTCCTTCCTGCCATGGTAATTAGATCATGTGATATTTGTATTGCCCCTTTTCTACTTGTGTATATATACCTCTGTATTTGGCTTTAATAAATGAGTCCTGCTTTCACCTCAACATGAGTGTTGCCTGATGTTTGGGGTGGTCTATAGCCACGCTGTGTTAGCTAAGTTTCGGATAGCCACAGTGCCAATGCGGCTTCGGTGCAGCGACGTCCCTCCTTCTATGTACAACCCTGGTTGTGCCTGGTGCTGAAGGGGTTACTTGTTGGTGTCCCGGCAGGAGGAAGCAACGTTTGGCGGGAGTACCCAGTAGGGGTACAGGTCGGTCCCGTCACAACTATCACCACCTTAATGTTTTATTTAAGTCACAATAGAGGCCATTGTCTCTCCCCTGTAAAGACTCTGAGTCTTGCCTTTGTGCCACAGACTATTATTCTCTGGCATAACATGCATTATATGGTAATTAAATCAAAATAGGTACTTGACAAATGTAATCTATACCATGGTTTGACATGTATTATTGAATATGTTATAATAATAAACATTATTATTTTAATACTAAAATGTTTCTTGCATTATATTTTTGGTGAAGTTAAACCACTCAGGTTCCTGCTTTTCACATAATCGTTAATGGTTATCCCATAGATTTAAGGGTTTAGGAAATGGGCTATAACCTTAAAAAATATGACAGATAGTTCAATCAGGCATTCCACACATGAAGGTAAACATCCCTCCATATTATAGATATGGGTGCTCAGAAACTACAGGGAGTAAATAATGAATGAGATCAGCATGAGAGTTCCCAGACAGATTGAACCCAACAGGCAATATCTAGAGCAAATTATACCCACCTGTGCCAAAATGAGATCTGAATAATTACAATAACCTTTATGCTTCTCCTTATCTGGAAAATGAGGCACAGGGAAAAGATGTGCTAGTCTTCTTTGTGTTTAAGAGATTAAGATGAAAGTGTTGGCTGAGTGTGAGAAATGGTTATGTCTCTGAACGGAACTATTCCAAGTGTTAGCGCCTAGCATGATGACACATCATGCTCCATGGAATAGTCCAGCATTGCCCAGCTCTTTAATGCTATCTAGAATAAAGAAGTATTAGATAACAAGACCAATGTTTATTAGAGGGTCCATTAACCTGTAACATTTATACAATAAGGTTCCCAACCCAAGTACACCAACAGATCTGAATTGATGAATTAACCCATCATGCCCTAACAAAGAAATCCATGAAACCTGGACCACTGGTGTTCTCTTAGCGTCTCTTAGAAAATTGATGATTTTGGCCATCTCCGGGTAAGTGAATCCCCCAAACTTGTGGATTACAAATCCGATCCTGGTCATTAAAATTAAGAAAAGCATGTACATAAATAAAAGTACAGGCATTCAGTGAGTGTATAGTTTGTACATGCAGACATATTCACTTGGTCGCTCTTAATCTGTTTCCAAAGTTCACGCTTGGAATATCAGAGGGATAAGTAGCAGTATAATAAGCCCCATATTTTAATTTTTACAACCACTTGATTATATGGTGACACAGAAATTACATATATATATATATTTATATATATATATATATATATATATATATATATATATACGCTGAAGACTTGCTTTGTGAATGTTTAATAATACTTACTATTATATATATATATAGCACAGGTTACACACCACCAGTTGCTGCCATTGGCTTTGATGGCTTGGGAGCAAAGGGGGAAGTTTGGGGTTTATCATAAAATGAGTAAGGAATGTTTTGTGCACCCCAGGCTAAAATGGAAGAGAATGGAAAATGTGTAGATTATTAAAAAATCATTTTGTTTTGCACACAAAACCCCTCTGTAATGTGAAACTATTAGTTATTTTAGGTAGATTAAGTTACCATCACATTTAATCACATTGTCATGTTTGCACAGCGTGTACACAAAATGTAACATTTTCAATACTTGTAAATTATTAAACACTGAAATCCATGCAGATTGCAGTCAATGTAACGATTAAACAACAGAACAAAGAAATATCTGTCTTATCATTTAGAGATTCTATACCAATTTGTAACGCTAAACTTTATTTTTCCTTTGGTGGTATGCACTCTCTGAATTTATTAGAACACAAACTGATAAATGAAATAGTGGACGCATTGAGACTAGTAGGAAAAGTTTAAAGGTCTACTTTTTCCCACCAAAGCTATTTGATATCAGCTATGGAGTGGGTGTGTGTGTGTGGAGGGGTTGTGACCTTTTTTATTTTTACAGCTAAAAGACGGGATTTCACAATCTTACACTCGGTGTAAGTGGGGAACGGAACATTATTGCAGAAATCATATGCTAGAATGTGGGTTTAAATGCAAGAAAGATTTTTTTTATCTACTACAAATATTAAAGGAAATAATCTTCTTGCCTAACAAAAATGTCTTTGTAGCTGTGTAGGAATATTATTTACTTCACAAATTACGCAGCATTGTGCAATTTAATTACCTTGACACTAATAGAAAAGAAAATGCTTTCAGCCTCAGCTATCATTGATGCTCTTTTGTCTAAAAAAACAAACTTCTTACCATAAAACACACAATTAACCTTTTGCAGTACTCTGAGGGTAATAAGTAGAACAGCTCCCCAGCATAAGTGGTAGAGGTTAAGAATTTAAACATAAATAGGCAGGATAGCCACATGCCTGTCCCATACAACAAGTGATTACGATTTCCGTCTTCAGACTAGGAATAATGGGCAGACTAGATGGGCCGAATTATTCTTATCTAACGTTCCAATTCTGTGTTTCTAGTGTTCTCTGCATAGTGCCCGGTGTGGCAATCAAGCTGCCCGGTGTGGCACTGCTCCAAGGCCCGTTGTGGAGATCAGAGATCTCCATTCTAGCTAGTTGGCACAGGCTCGATAGTGAGCTTATTTTGTGCCACAAATACAGCGTGCCGGATATGATGGATTCAGAAAGGGGTTTCTCCTGCATGAAGAGCTGATTTGGCTGTGCATTAAGTGTAGTAAGCAAGGAAGAGCCAGAACCTTTAGGCCTACGGGGAAGGTAAACCCAAATAGGCAGAAATCTACACAGAGGACCTACCGTCCAGAACAGGGCAAAAGGAAGCACAGACTTTTCTCACCACTACATGGGCCTAGAAAAAAGGAGAATATTGTATGTCCTATAATATTTAACATTTTAAATTGAAAGCAATGAGGAACACAATAACATACCCAGACCACGGCTCTGAGATGGAGGCTTAAGATACCTCCACGGTCCTGCTAAAATTGTGCTGACCTTGAGTTTGAAACATCTAATATTTTTCACATTGTACGATAAAAGCACTTCACATCGAGAAGCCTGGACGTTCAAAAACCATAATCACTTGCTCGGCGTTCATGTTTTATAAGCTTTCAGGTTGAGAAAGAGCCGTCTGTCAGATACTTGTCCTGACGTGCTATTTTAAGGCAAACAGCCTGTATTGTTTAACCTGTACAACTTAATATAATAATTCTACACATATTTATACATCAAGAACCACAACATATTCTTGTGGGCGACAAAGTGATCTAATGATTCATTGAATTTAAAACAAAGAACCTGAATTGTTTACTGGCACCATGGTTTAGAAGATGATTAGGTTCATATCTGATTTATTAAGATGTGAGGGTTACTACTTGGAGCTTAGAAGGGGCAACAGCACTCATTACTATGTCCAAGAAAAACCGGGTAATGAAGATAGTTATGTTTTTTATGTCACACACACCTGTGCTAGTTGGTAGTTGGTAAACAGTTTTGGGGGGAATGCATAAAAAATGCTGCCTGTTTGCTTGTCAGATTGTATTGTTATAATGTTTCATAAGTGTAAATGTCAATCTCTTTGACAGAAACTCAGGAGTCAACTTACCCCCCCGTGTCTCATTTTCTCATTTTAAGCAATGCATTTATTGCCCTATTTTTCTTTTGTTGATGTGAAGAACTGGTAAAACTTGGTCTTAGGGTTTGGGCTCCAGACTTTTTAACATCATGCAGAGTAACGTAGATGTCAAATCCATTTGCAAGCTTTATTGGACAAAGGCACATGACTTAGTGTAGGTTTTAACAGGCAAGACTATAAGTATCCGCCAATTACATATAAAGTATATTCTGGTATGCTTATCATCAGGACACAAACACTACCTAATTATTGTCTTCCCTGAGAAAATAATGGTCTCAAATTGTAGTAATCTGTTTTTTGTGTGACCTCATATTTTTAGAGGAAAGGTAGATTGCAGGAGCTTAGAGGACCTCATAGGTCTCTTGTTAATACATAATAGTAAATAGATTACTGACAAGTAGTGAGCATTTGAGGTAACTTGTGTGACGTATGTTGTGGACAGGCCAACACTATGCTCCATACAGAAATGGTAGACAGGAGTTAAGCTAACAAGAAACTTACTGATGAGATGGACTTTAATTGATGAATCAGATGTTCATTCATTTAATAAAGAAATGGGCACGACTGTTCTTTAAAGGAATGAAATCAGGTTGTCTCCTGTGCCAGTTCCGCAGACTCCATTTTCATCTCAGTGCCTGATTAGAAAATACTAATTTTTTTAATTAATACTGAAAGCCCCTACAGTAACCCTACTAGGTCTGCTACATGGTTAAAAATTCACCACCCTTCCTGTAAAATGTTCTTCGTTGGGTTTTGTTTAATTTTGGTCTTAAATATATATTACTGTATTGTTTTCTTAGTCATCCTTAACATGCAGGTAGTCGCTTAGCTCATAAAGATGAAATGATGCAGGATAAAGTTGGTACCCCAAACAGTAATTTCTACCGAAACTAAGGTCTTCATAAGGATTTGTAAAAAAAAAAAACATTTGTTTTCTGTTACAGCTAAAACAGTCTTACAGGGATATGTTGCTGAAAGATTTACAAAAGAACAACATAATTATGCTGGTAATTAAACACTGCACACAAGGAAAATTGCTCAGATTACGCCCTTGCTTTTATTTGACTACCCGCTTGCCAGAATTTATACATTCTAATTTCTATTTAAAAACAGCTTTTGGAGTAGGCTTTTTGTTAATTGATTGACATGGTGACAAATAACCAGATGTGTTACTGTGGAATCTACAAGACCCATTATTATCTGTTTGTGCAGTCTGTAGAGATATGCTACACAGTCAAAAGAGAAGAGAATGGAGAGGGGAAAAAAACGTGGCTTTGTACGTCGGAATAATTTACAACAAAAAATAAATACAAAAATATTATCCTGGCTTAAAATGCAGTTTTTTTTGGTTCGGTTTTATTAAAAAAAAATAATTTCAAATATATATTTCACATGATAAGCCATATAAGCTATTATTGTTTCAGATGAGTAAGCGGTTTAGTACTAGTTCATTTCTGTACTCATCTGGGGAAGCCACAAGATTTATTACCCAGATAAGTCCCTTAATTTCAAATCAGCCACTTTAACGCAAGCAAAAAATAAGTTCTCATGATGTAAACCAGCAGGGATCCTTTAGGTGTCATTTCTTTATACTTTCTTTTTCCCAGCCTAGAAGCCCTTCTTCAATGCCAAAATGTAAGCTATTACTATGTTTTGATTTGTTTTGTCAAAAGCATTTAGTGTTTCATAAATTAAATCACTGAAACCTACAATGATCCAGACTGCAAAGTTCTTGGTACACTGTACTTATACAGTAACACATTTGCTTTAGGGTACAGGTCCTGACATCAGGTCTTTGAAGTATTTGGCGTCTAAGATCATTCCAGTAGTAAAGCCTGTTTTAGGTTTTGCCATCTGAGGACATTTGTGACAGCTCCTAGATTGCAAGCTCCTATGGGGACTTAAAATACCTCTTGTTGGATGTGATGGTCTTAAAAAGTAGTCGTAAAGTCTATGACATGGGCCTTGTATATGTCAAGCCTTCAGCTGTTTGACAGAAAGAGAATTGGTTCTCCCACCTGCTTTAAAAGGCAACTGTTGAGGTAAAACTGGATACGTAAAAGGCCTGAGATCTTTAAATACAATCTATAAAAGTGTTGCCCAGCTTTGTTTGAAAATAATGACAGTTTTCATGAAATAAAGTACTTGTGTTAAACAACAATGAGCAATTGCAGTTTGAATAATTACTCAAAACAAGGCAAGAGTTTAGTGCATGCCCAGGGAATATCATTCAAAAAATGCATAAATATTGGGGATTTTGTCACACTTTATGGCCATATATTGCTGAGACCGCCATTACATTAAAGTACCCCGAGTTTGGAGAGTCCTATCTAATTTTTCGATGGCTATCTTGCTTACCGAGGAGCTGAATCAGTGGGACTTCACCACATCTCTCTTGCAGTTTATAGCCTTCTCTTGACACATTTAATGAGGCACTTCTGTGGCAGTTGGGGCTGCTCAACCCTGAAGTTTGGTGAAAACCTGCAAATATGAACAGCCAAAAAAAAAAAAATACAGAAAGGGGAGCGATTATACATAGCCATGAAAAATGATATAGCACTCGCCAAACTTGGGGTACTTTGATGTAGTTGTGGGCTAAGCTATATACGGCCGGATAGTGTGATAGAATCCCTAATATTTATTTTATTTATTTATTTTTTTAATGGTATTCGGTGGGTAAGCACAGAATTCTTGTTTGTTTTGTGTACTTATTGGTCATTATAATTCTAGCAGCAACCCGGGAATCTGAACATGTATGACCTGAATAATTACTGTTATACACGTATAATTTTTTCTCCGCTTTATTTCTGTTTCCGTAATAGTGTTTTTTTAATATGTAAAATGCATTTTCTAGAAACCAATTTTGCTTGCATAGAATAAGAGAATCTCAATATGCTCAATACGGTTAATCGTGCCTATTATGTTATCACTCGTATATTTTTACGTTACTGATTGTTGTTGATTGACTCAGACAGCCTTTATGTGTGTCGAGGAGAAGGAAGAATACGTTAGGAAAATGTAGATACTGCTAGTTGTGCCACATTCTGAGACAGATCTCGGTTTGAATGTAAACATCAAAGAGAAATCTTATCTTATTGGCAAAAAGAACACGCTATGGGTACTTTTTGTTAAATGAATCTAGTAAAAGCTGTGAGTGTGCAGTTCCTCTGTAAAATGAGGATTCAAAAACTGCAAAAAACTATAGCGAGTTGGTCTTTTAAGAGCATTATTGAATAATCATAAAGATAATGCTTATCTTCAGTCTATTTTCAAGACAACTAACTCTTAGAATAGATGATATTAATTTTTTGTCAAAATAGTACCTAAAGATCTCCTAAAAAATAAATAATAAAAACTTACAATGGTTTTATCTGGTGTTCTAAACAATTCTATTTTATTTTAGTATATTTTTACTTTATTAGCACACATTGTTTCCTTTACTCTTCAAACATATTTTATCCTACATTGTTATTTATGGTTTATGTACAGTCTATAAAGATATTCCGTGTTTGATCTCATACAAACTGTGAGCAGTGTATGATTAGGCGTTATTTTGCAATGTTCTTAAACAATAGAGGCTTGTATAATAGAACAATAAATCTTGTCGGTTATGTTTTAATCTTTCTTGAACATGAAATACAAACACAGCACCATAAAGAAGAAACGTGCTGCAGCGCCATTCGTAGCATGCCCAAGCACGATCTGGTAGTAATATCCAAAGCCTATATTTTCTTGTTCAAACAACAGGTTTCTCCTTCTAATCTGTACCGAGTCAGAGAATTGTGTTATATGAGTTCCCAACATTTTTGTTATTGCTTAATAAAGAAATTCCAGTTTTGTAATTATTCTCTATTGTAGCAGCAAAACCTCTCCAACATGTTCAAGAAGAACAAATGACCAGCATTTCACTCTAAATCTACAAATATATACCTTAAAAAATGAGGCTTTAGTACTGTATTTTGGGTAACGCACACACGGTCACCCGCTATCTCAAGGCACCCCTTGAGAGGTGAGGAAAAAAAGCATTACTAAGCTAACATTGATAGCAAATGTGTATTTATTTGCTTCATGGCGCTCAAACTAAAATGAAGGGGAATGACTTGTATTGGAGTGGAGTGGGTCAGGGCAGAGGGGTGTTGGGGGGAGCGGGTCTGAGCAGAGGGAAGCTTGAGTGGTGGATCAAGACACTTACCCTTGTGAGAACTCAAACTCGATGCAGGGCAGCCCCCTTTTGGTTTAAAGACACTTAGGTTTGATGATATAAGTCCCACTCCTCCTTTAGGTTGAGCTCCCTATTAAGGTTTAATTCGGCAAGGCACTTGAAGAAGCCTCCGTCTTTGGATATTTACTTGATGTGGATACCCAGTCAGTCTATGTTTCCAAAGTAAAACTGGTTTTGGGCTGCCTTTAAATGGCAGATGATCTTGTGTGCCTTGGTCTTTTGCCTTTTTAACCCCTTTCAGACCCAGTGGTTCTCCTTTTCCATATTTGATATACCTGATGAAGTATACACCCTTCATCAGAAAAATAGGGCTTTCATTTGAAACCATAGAAACATGAAAAAAGTAATCATTTTGTGTGCTAGTACGTAAAAAAAAAAGTGTTTGTGCAATTTTCCAATTTCTCCTACACTTTAGGTGCCACTGTTGAACAATGACCACATTTGGCAATGTGCGAAGTCAAACGCTAGCCTGATCTCCTGTGAAGTCAGGACATACGTGTACATCCTAAAGGGCTTAATATAATGCCTTTTTAGGACATACGGGCATGCCCATAGGGGATTTGCAGGTCAGTCGTCCTTCTTTGTTAAAAATAACGTTTAATGTCATAGCTGCCGTCCAATAATATGCAATGGAGAGTAGACCATAGACCTTGACCTTGTCCTGGGTCAAGCCTAGGTAAATTCTACCTGCTACGACAAGAAGGATTACCTTTATGATAAATTCATTTCAGTTCATTTAAAACTTGTGAATTTTGTTTGTCACGTAATTTAAGTGTCTAACTAACATATTTCATACAAGCACTTCATTACATGTTTTCCAATGCTGGCATATTGATAGGAGCATAAAAACATCCCTTTGAACGGGATCCATTCAAAAATTAAAAAAATAATTTTCTACTTCTTCGCTCATCTGTTTCTCAATTTGATAATATTTCTGCCAGATGATCCAACCATTTTGTATTAAGCTACAATTCCAACATTATTCCTGGCTCAGTTCATTTGTAGCCATTGATTAAAATAAAGCCATTAATCCAATAAATCGTCATTTGCTTTGCATTTAATCTAAAGGTTTTAGACCCATTTAAACATTTCAGACTCTCATTGGTTATCTCTGCTTGTCACCGCCAAGAGAATCATTACTCTCTATCATTACTCTTCCTACATTCCTAAAACTTCAAAAAAGGGGATTGCTCACTCATTTATTATATTATTGATATTTTTGCATTGACATTCTATATCTGTGATGGCTTCAAAGTTAAATACTATCATATGCTGCATGTCTTTTCTCTTCTCCGTCATACTGCAATTGGATTTAGAGGCTCTTTGTCCAAAAGTAATGATTATGTGTGTGATATATATATATATATATTATATATATATATATATATATATGGAAAATGGTACCATAACAGCACACTCGAAATCATACATACCGGTAGTATATACGTTTTAGCAAACAAAATTAGGACTAAAAACAAGAATGTATATTTATACTGTAGATTATAGCAATAGCTTTCATTTTAATCTACATAATTAATTCTAAATCGCCAATGCCATCCAATAGACTTTATTTGCCAAATTTGACAACTAAAACATTCTATCACCTAGAAAGCATGCCTTTTTCCCAGCATTTTCCATGAGAAATGTTATTTCTAGTTCTACAGTACCAACACAGTGAATAATACAGGTTAAATCCTGATCAAAAACAAAACAGCATAAATAATTGTACCTCATGTCTCACTGTACCGAGATTAAACAGAAGCGTGGGAGTGGGAGTATTTTCTCAGTGAGAACAGATGGATGTTTTCAGAAGCAGAACTAGTGATAAAGCCAACTTATATTAATGATTGAAAATAATTATTTACTTAAATCCAAAGAGAAAATTCAATTGGAGGGAGGAAGCTGGCAGTGACCAGGATATAGTGTGGGGAGGACATGATGTCATAACTTTATCAATAGCTATTTTTTGTATAAAACCATCTGCATGCTTTGTACTGATTCTTTGCCAAATGCTGCATTTTTATTAGAACAAAAAATAGTGAGAATGTTCCCACTGCCATATGATTTACAGGCTTGCGTTGTAAGGCATAGGGGTGGGCATACTCAATGTCAGCAACAAATCAATCACGATTAACTGAACAAGAACCCTTACATAGATTGTAAAGGAAATACATTTGATAAAAATAGTGATTCATTCATTTAATGAATCTGGGACAAAATTTTTTTTTTACATTTTTTAATCTTGTTTTTCTATTGCAATGGTTTTTCTGTTGAGTGGTTTGCTATTGCCGTATGCTGTACTTAAAGGTTGTGTCTATAATAGCAGGCCTAAGAGAATGAGGGGATCTCTGCAATCATGAGGGAGGAATCAAAAAGTGACCGTGTTTGTCCATGTGCATCTTAATCATGTCCATATTGTATTGTGTTTAAGTATTTAAATGTTACAGAATCACACACCATCTGGGTGATACATATTAAATTAAAGTTTCTATTACATCTTCCTGCCCTCTTTTTTCCTCCACGCCATACATATTAAGATCGCTTAGTCTTTCGTGATAATTTTTATCCTGCAAACCATTTACCATTTTCGTAGGCCTCTGAACTCAAAATGTCAATATACTGCTGGTGATGGGGTCATTTTAAAGAATTTTGGACCAGGTCACCCTGCCCATATATATATATATATATATATATATATATATATATATATCTCGACATGTTAATTTATTCTTATCTTTTAACAAAATGCAAAGTGAGCAGACAGAAGGAAAATCTAAATCAGATCAATATCTGGTGTGACCACCATTAGCAATCATAACAGCATCAATTAATTTAGGCGCATATGCACAAAGTCAAGGATTTTGTAGGCATATAGTTAGGTGTATGATTAAACAATTATGCCAAAAAGGTGCCAATGATCATCAATTTAATATGTAGGTTGAAACACAATCATTAACTGAAACAGAAACTTGTTCACAAAGGGCCCTTCCAACCTGGTCCACAGCGTAGAGACAAGGACGAGGAGATAGGAACAAGCGGTTGCCTTAATCACAGTCAAATTTCAAATACAAACATCAAAGCACTCATAATTACACTGAAGTTATATTAAATACTTTTACTCAATACATTTACTGGCGATTGCTGTCATCATTGCTATAGAGTAAACCAGAGGTAACATATTGCGAGGCTTTAAACTGAGGACACAACAAAGGTCAGTGTTCTAGTGTAAAGAACACGGAAGAAAAATTGATCTACTCGTATACACACTTTGAAAACCATACGCACCACACCAAATGTATTTCTCTTGTTACAGTAAAAAACATGAGTCCTTTATTATTCTTCCAACACTGTGGTTCACCAAGATATCCATGGTTAAAGTTTAGTTAAATTAAATAAATTTTGGTGTGACCCTAAATGTATTAGTGACCAAAGGAATGATACAATCAACAAAAGCCCGTACAGTTGGTTAAAAAGCAGAATATTACGCCTGATCTGGCAGCCGGAATCCCCTGTGAATGGCCAAGGGAAGAAAACAGATCACAGGAGGACATATGATGATAAGGCAACAGATCTTACAATGATTTGGATAGAAGATTTTTTTTAAAACCAAGACACTCTTAACGGTAGATAACAAAGATAAACCATGTTTATATTGAAGTTGAGAAAAGCTACTGATGTGCTGCTTTCTGTCAATAAAAATAGCTATTGCCCTAGGCTGAAAAGAAGATATTGCTTATTTGAAAGAATCACATTAGTGGAAAAGCGTGAACTATACAAAGAATATTGGTTTAAAGGGGGATCTGTCTAAATATAATTGAATTAACATAGAAGAGCAAACGTACAGACATTTACATAGGCACATACAAGTCATAGATCATGTGGGTTGCCTTTTATAACCAATATATTTGGTTTAGAAGAAGAAACACCCATTTATAAAATGTATACCTATTTTCTGCCACTCTCTAAAATTGTTATTTATATCGTGAAATCTGAATAGACCAAGAGAATATATTTACAGTTTAGTATCAGTATTGGTTTGATGCATTTATTCTGTGTTTTCTTCTACAATACTAGTAATTATTTGTATATTTTATATACTAATGTTTATTTATAGACCATCACAATTGTCACAGCACCTTACACAGTGCTCAAGGTGAGACAAACTCAGGACAAACTCCAGGCTTAAAGGGTCACAGTATTTTAGGATGTGTATATAAATGGTGTGAGAGGGAGTGTGTGTTAGCATGAGTGTGTAAGTGTATGTGTGCATAATTATGTATGCGAGCATGAAGATGTATGTGTAAGCATTTGTGTGTGAGCATCCATGTGTAAGTGTAAGGAGTGTGTATTAGTACGAGTGTGTACGTGTGAGCATGAATGTGCAAGTGTTTGTGTGTTAGCATGGATGTGTATGTGTAAGTGTGTGAGGCGGAGTATGTCTCACCATGAGTGTGCACATGTGTGTTAGCCGGTATTAGTAAGTGTATGTTAGTGTAAGTATGTGTAAGCATGTCTATATCTGTTAGCATGTAAGTATGTGTGCCAGTGCATATGTTGCAGGGGGGCTGATCCGACCACGTGGCTTTACTTGCCCTTTCGGGCTACAAAGTTCAGCCCACCTCTGTTACACGCTGCATCTGACTGATCCAGTGTGCAGGAAGTGACATCACATCCATTTTTTGCCTGCTGAAGCAGTCTGCACACAGCACAAAGGGGCATAGGCAGGCAGTTTAGGTGCACTGATACACCCTTTGGGTCACAAAGAAGGCACAATTAAGTCGTTTGGGGCACTGAAAAGGTGCTTGGGGACAAAGATGGCACAGACAAACTATTTGGGGGCACCGACAAGCTGGAGCCTAACATTGCACAGGTTTGGGGCTAAGATGGCACAGATAAGCTGCCTGGGGTAAAGGTTGAGCTTACAAGCTATTAGGGGGCAAAGGTGGACATTTTGCTTGGTGACGTTGAGGGACCCCAGGGCATAGAGGTCCAGTAGCTTTAGAGTTATTATTTAAATATATGTTTAAAGATATATACAGTGCTGGTGGTCTTTCATATGCTGTATATTGTCTCTATATTTGTGCCACATCTGCAGACTACTATAATGGTTCCCTTTTTCTTTTAGCCTTACTAAGAACTTTAATGCAATCTCCTAAATTCCATTTTTCCTGGACAAATAATAATTATAATATATTATTATCGCAAGCTTTGGATATCAGTACCAGTCACAAAGTGCATGATTAAGTATATACTGTATAAATAATAAAGAAATGTATGCAGAGAAAAGAGCCATTAAAAAACAAGTTACATGAAAAAGTGTAAATGATCAATTGTGTAATACTGTCTCATCTGCCAGCGCACACTGTGTCAGTTTTATGAGAGTAAACATCTAACAAAAAAATGACATGATGTTATTACTCTCCATAATGCAGGAAATAGAAAAACAGAATAGTATATAGCTGCTGTGGCTCAATCAGAAACAAAATAATAAATGTTTTCAGATAAAGCACCTAGAAAGATCATGGCCATTTAAGAAAGAATATTTATTAGTACCTCTAAGTGTACTCTTGTTTAGTCTAAGAGGCCACACATGCTTTGGGTCACAACCCTTGAGATAAAATGGTTGTAGTAGCCCCTCTCTCTCTCTACTACGCTTAAAAAAAAAAAAAAAAAAAAAAAAAAAAAAAGAAAAAAAAAGAGGCTTGGGGCGGCAAAGTTGCCCCACTCGGCTCCATGGTAGGGCCGGCCCTGGAAGGAGCATTTCATTTATAGCCTTTTTATTGATGGGCATCATAAGCAATGTATTATTTGAAAATTTATAATAATTATATTATTACTTTTAAATTAAGTAGATAGAATACACTAACTGAATACTTACCCTATGGACACACAATCACAAGGCCAGAACCTGTGCATAAACCTATTCATTTTAATGTATTTGCTATTGTGTATGAATGATAAA